>VMRN01000001.1:16678559-16799704 GCA_010277015.1 Poeciliopsis turrubarensis
ACAGAATATTTGGTAACACTTTATTTGTGGGGATGTGCGCAAGACTGACACGACGCCGTCATCAGCATAACGCCTGTCATGAAGGAGGAGTCTTCATGAATGTTTGCCACTTTTGTCAGGACGTGTCGTTTGACACGTTTAATGCACTTTTAATATGAGTTTAATGCACCTTTGTCATTATTTATCGAATGACGCTTCACGACAACAATCGCAAACGTCCATGAAGACGCCTTCATGTCATGAACGTGACGGGTGTCGCGTCATGTTCATGTCAGCTTTGTGCACACGCCTTCAGATAAAGTGTTACGGAATATTGTTCTAAAATCCTCGGGCCGTCGGGGAAGAGAGGTCCAAGTCTCGACCAACGGTGGACAGTTTTGAGTTTTAAGTGCAACAAAATTTGATGGGTGCCTCATTTCCAAGTGCACGTTACACTATGCCTGAAACGATCATGAGGTCGTGTTTTCATTCAGGTTCCCGCTGATGTCCAAACTGAGGTCCCCAGATCAGTCCCCCTGCCTCCCCCAATCATCCCAAAGAGCGACGACTTTAGCGCCGGTTCAGCCAGCGACGCGTCCGGCGGGTACATGTTGTCCGGCATGTCCGCCTCGAGGCTTTCGGACGTCTACACGCTGAGCTGGGACCTGCCCAGCTTGTTATCAGAGGAAGTGGAGGATGACGACGAGGTGAGGGAGGAGTTCTCGCCTGAAAAGCTGGGTTTAGCCAAAGACCCGGCCGCCTCGAGTACGGACCGAACTCAGCCAGAGTCAGATCTCTGTGAACAAGAGACAAATCCATCCCTGTCCACTGATTCAGAGAGTCCGGAAGAAGCTGCTGCAAGTACAGAAACGCAAACAGAAAGCCAGGCTGAACAAAACCAAGTTCCAGCTGCTGATACTGCTGAACTAGAGCAATCAAACGGTTCAGAGAATCACACCGATTCGCTGGGAGAACGACACGACGATCGGGAAGAATCACAGCAAACGGATCCTTCTGAAGGTTCTCCAACAAAACATCCAGACATCGCTGCTACAAATGAGGATAACCACGATCAGTTACTCATGAGTGAAACGCAAGCAGATGAAAATCTGGTAGAATCTGTTGCTACGCAGCACCAGGAACAAGACCAGGCAGCTGGAGATCCAGCTCCAGATGTAAACCCGAGCCCTGCTGCTCAACCTATGGAAGACTCTAACCCTAAAGATTCACCCCAACAAGAATCACCGCCTGAACCCTCCGGTACAAACAGCACCCTCATCCAACCCTCAGAGACAGCGAAGGGGAGTCCAAAACCACTTTCTGAGTCTTCCACCAAAGCTGCTCCCGGTGCCGCCCAACCCTCCAAGTCCAGTTCATCTGCAGTCAACCCCTTCCAGATTAAGAAAGTCAAGTCTTCAGACCTCAAGTCTTTCCAGCAGATTGTGGGCGAAGAAGGCGGTAAACCAGCACAGATGGGGCAAGGAGGCAGCCGAGGGGCGGGACTAAACCTCTCGGTGCCGGCAGAGAGCCTGGAAAGCATCTCGGACTTAGAGGAGGGAGACGAAGTCGCTTCGGACGTTCTTCCTGACTGGTTGAAGGAAGGGGAGTTTGTCTCCGTGGGAACCAATAAGAGTGGGACGGTGCGGTATGTTGGGCCCACGGATTTTGCCAAGGGGATCTGGGTCGGAGTTGAACTGGAGGTCCCTGCAGGTGAGAAACACGACTCTCGTTACTGTTCGGATTTTCCTCATCACCCCTTACGGGTCTCTGTTGGTCCGTCTGCAGGAAAGAACGACGGCTCTGTGGGCGGGAAGCACTACTTCCACTGCAACCCGGGCTACGGAGTGCTTGTGAGGCCTGACAGGATTACCCGCGGGGGTGCCAAACGCCGGCGCCAGCAGCAAAAGCGTCGCAGCGCCAACCTGTCCGGGTCCAGTCCAAACTTGGCAGCTCTTACTGCCCTGGCGAAAGGTGAGACGGGATCGGCCGGCCGCAGCAGAGGGGAGAACCGTAAATCGTGGAACACTTGAAAAGTGGCGTACGAGTGGAAGTTTAATCTAGGATTCAGTACCTGGCCCTTCACTGTGAGAGCTGCTGGTGTCGCTTCACTGACAAATACATCAAATATTGAATGTTTTAAGTAGAGATTTGCAGAAAAGTATTTATTTTAGAGACATTGACAACCACAGAAGCGCATTCTGCAGTGTTGCGCAGACGTCCGGCAGCCTTCGAAAGCTTACATGAATCATGGCTCAGCTGTTTAGAAGCATCATATAAAAAAAAATTTCCTGCGTTAACAAGGACTGAAGAAGATGAGAACTGTCGAACAACTTCTCTGAATGTTTAATACTGTGGAATGAGCTCTCACTAATTCCAACTTGAATGCAATTTTTTTTTTTTAATTTTTCGATACTTCCTTTTCTTTTAACATTATTACACTGTTTGCAGACGATATTTGAGTGAGTATGTCAGTGGACTGCTGTGCCTTAACTGCTGCTCAACACGAGTGCCTTGATCATGTCCAGCCAAAACGTTTCCTGCTGGAACTCTTAAGTGTTGATCAATGAGATCAATCTGGTTCTTGAATGAATGTTTCTACTTTTACACAAACTTGCACTCTAATTGCTATAGTAACAATATCTACTCTAAATGGGTTGTCTTCCTGCTGAGCATGTGTTTTGATTGTTTTAGAAATTTTTTTTGTGTGTGTGTGTAAAACTATTTGGAGGGAAAATTAAGAGTAATTTCTGATTCATAAATTTTTTTTCCATACATGTATATACACACACACACTTGCATTGAGGCAGATCAATTTGACTTCTTTGGATGCTTATTTATTTGAAAATAAAGACAAGATATTGATTATTTGCAGTTTCCCGTCTCTTTGGATTGGATGAAAGACAAGATGCATAACGTCATTGATATAGCTTTATTCTCTTGTACATTATATATATATATATATATCATACTAAAATAAACACAAGTTAAAAAATGGACAAAGAAACTGTACAAAAAATGTTTATATACTACATCTTAATTACAGAACAGTCTACTGTCCAAAAAAGGCACTAAATTCTGAAATGGGCAATACAGTAATTTTGAACTTAATTATATTTGAGATTGATACGACAGCATTCAGTCCTCTGTTCCTAAGTGATAGTGGGATGAACCGGGTGGCATTTCACTTGAAGACATTGACCAACACGTAGCCACACCGCAAGAGGACGCCTCCGTTCTGGTAAGCGTCCACCACACACACACACACACACACACACACACACACTTACACATGCGCACGCACACACACACCAGTAGTTTGACAGCTCATGGTGTGTCAAAGTTAAAGGCAGACATCTGAATATGAGTTATTGAGAGAAAAATCTCTGAACGCACTCTGCAGTGTTCCCTCCTTCATTAACCTGAACCGATCTGGTTAGCGTGTAGAAACACTGACATCCATCACAGATGGGGAATTGATGTATGGCGTGCTAATGCTACACCAGGCTTACCGCGTGTGTGTCTTAACTGTATCGTAGTACACTGATGGAGGTTACAGTTCAAGCTTACTCATCAATACTTTTCATAAGGTGCATGTTTGTTGGCCTTTTCATGAAAATGTTGCTCAGTCGGACAATGGAGGACAGCCAAATGCTAAAACCATAATAGAAAAATAAGTTTGGTAAAATGAAAAAGCATTAATTTAACTATAAAGCATGTTTCATTTCAAAGCATATCATTCGCCTTTGTACATTACCGTAAAAAAAAAAAAAAATAGCATAAATACATACTTTTTTTTCTTTAAACCACTTCCTTTAAAAACCAGTTTTGTCTTTTTTAGCTTCTTCCAAGCGGAAGCTGTTGATTAGCTTTTCTAGATCAGAACCCGGCGTGGGGAGTTATTAGCGCGAAAAAAAAAAAAAAAAAAAAAAAAAAAAAGGAAAGTTAAACACTTTCAGTGTTGTAACATGTAACCTGGTTCATCACAAACATCAAATCATTTGAGATATGAAGAATCACAAGATATGTTTTCCTGCCATGAGGTTTTTTTTTCCAGTTCTCCAAAACCACTGGTCAGTCTTGCATGTACCTGGTGGCCTAAAAATTTTTATTTACTTTTTTTTTTTTTTGGTAAAAAAAAAAAAAAAAACATGACGGTAGAATAGTGGCATAAAGACGGGGGAAAACGCACAGCTGGCCTGACTTTGTCCAGAAACATCTCCTCACTTTGCATCTTGAATCTTGAGTGAGCTCAAGAAAAACAGACATAAGCACCTGCATAGCCTCTCCTGAACCTATAGGGGGCCCCCAAGAGCAGTGGAAGTTTCACAGAGTTGACTTTTTTTTTTTTTTTCCCCACACAGAAAGTATTAGCTGTACAATATATTTCTACAAAAATAAACATGATTATTAGATCAAACATATGCAAACCAGTACAGACTAACAGGAAATCTTTTGATGTGTGATCCAGCCTAGCCTAGCTTAGCATAGCCTCTCTCAAGATCTCTGCTGAATTCAGTGCTTGTGTAAAAACTAAAGGAATGTCAACCACTCTTAAGTTAACAGTTTAACGCCTATAATTGTCAACTGGCCTAGCTACCTCAGCAGATAGCCCAACTAATTACCCAGCTAATGTTGGGTTGTTAAGACTTGTGTAAATCTAAAGAGCAAAACAGCAAAAAGAGAGAATCCTCTGAATAGGAAATATTCTAAATAAGAACTAAATTTAGTTTTAGTTGAGTTTGTATATTTTTACTGAGGATTATGTATCAAAATCATAAATGTTAATTAGAAAATATTTTTAGCAGCTGGATGCGCTTCTCTGTACTGAATAATAGCAATTAGTGCATCTTTACAAGTTAATTAAAATGTTGTCGTATATGCCATCATGTGGTGAAGTCCCACACGGTTACAGTTTGAGACGTTTTGATGCTTCAGAAACGCAGACGACTTAAAGCCGTCATCAGGAATAATGAGCGTCTTTTTTTTCCCTGAAAAAAAATATTCCATCCTCCTCTTCTCCAGTATTAAAGTCTGAGAATAAGACGAATGCAAAAACGAGAGTGGCGAATATTAGCTTAGCAGCGGTTACCAAGTGGTTTTAGTTTAGAGCCCATTACAGGCTTAGATCTGCTGCTTCAACTATTCCAACGCTGGATCCAATGTCACCATTAAGACATTATCTTGCGTTTTCTTTAGCGTTGCAGCTCATGGGAGCCGGTGGAGGCCCCCCGCCTCCCCTACCTGCCCCCGCCTCCCCTACCTGCCCCCGGAGCCCCTACCTGCCCCCGAAATATTGTTGCCCTGTGCAGTTAACTGTAAATGAGCATTATCTGGCATTTTATTGCACACACATAATATTTTCTCCCGCTTTGTGTATAATTTTTACTCCAATTTGCTGTCAGTGAGCATTACTCCCAGTGCATGGTCGGGGCATGTCCAACGGGTAAATGCAGGAAAAACCAAAGGAGAGAGTTTGGCAACCAACACAACTAGAATAAGGGAGCAATTTAGGGTAACACTGGCTTACAAACATTTCAAGCTTTACTTTCCTGAAGCAAACAGCGTTTTTCATTTGTTCAGGTCAGAGTCACGGGCGCCACATGTAGCCGCAACATTTAAATTCAAAGTCGTAACTTTGGGTCGTTGGAGTTGCTCCCAGTTTCCCAGTGGAAAAATCTGACCTCACCCCCAACCAGGAAGTATAGAAGTTGACCAACTCCATCCGAACCCCAAGATGGAGCTGCGGTGCAGCGAGCGATGCAGGCCAAACCCTAGTGAAGAGACTCAAAACAACAATCATGGAAACTTTTGCACCACTTCCTGTCCTTTGGACAACCCAACCATTTATCAACACTGAGAGCCATTTTTGGACAATGCTAGGCTAGCGGTTTTCCCTGACGTCTTGCCACAATGCAATACATCTGCAGGAGAGAGGAAGCTGGGCTCATCGACACCCAGCACAGGGTTTTGGAGAACTTTCATTGAGGACGACAAGAAAACCAAGACACTTGAAGCGACTGATTCCCTTCGACGCTTCCCTTTGAGGTTATTTATAGGTGAAAAAGAAAAAGAAAAAAAAAATTAAATAAACAGAAGTTTGTAGAGTTCTTTGATATTTTATCTCCAGTGTGGATTCAGTCTAATTTAATATCTGCTGTATAAAAAAAAGCAAAAAAACAAAGCACATAGCTTACATTATTATCATTATTATAAAGAGGCAGCGTCACAGAAGTAGTAAATAGCTTAGGGGTATAATATAAGTGCCTGCCAATACCTACCAGTCCAGACACAGGCCTGCTGTAGTGTTGAGCCTCCTGCAGCCGGAGAGGCTTCACTGAACGCTGAGGAGGAATCCAAAGGAGTTAGAGATCGATTTGAGTTCTCAGCACAGAGCCACTTCCTTTGGCATGGATGGCACGGAAAACCAAGCAACTGTTGCCTTACTGGACATCTTAGGGAGGTTGACTCTTCCTCAGCGACCGAGGGGAGTTTAACATGAGAGATTAGAAACAAAAATAAAAACTAAAAAAAATCCCTGCTGCTGCAGCTGCTGTTGGGTGGAAACTTGAACTGTGCAGGTTTCGTTTTGTGCGCTTTGGAACGATGGGATGTGAACGGCCAGCAGTGGGGAGGTAAGGCTACTTCTGAACAGACATTTTGCAAAGTTGGTTTGGCGTCGATCGAATGTAGCAGCGCGACTGCGAGGGAAAGGAAAGCGGGACTTCGGTAGAGACTGACCGGGGTAAAAAAACGGTCCCCGCCGACCGCCTCGCGGCCGGAGAGGAAGAGGAGGAAGCGCTCTTCATCAGCGGACGGCTCCTCTTCTGATGCTCTGCACTGCGAAGAGGTGAAGCTGAGGGTGTAGGTAGTACGTCATGAGGTGAGGGTGACAGAGAACCTTTAGAAGTCCGTTATATATATACACACAGTGCGTCGTTTTCTTTTTTTTTTTTTTTTTTTGTCGTTTTTCTTTCTGAGGTTGAGGTGAGGCTGAGGATCGGCTCAGACGACCAGGCTGCTGAGGGAAGGAAGAGGAGAGAAAAACTGAAGAGGTATCCTGTTTTGGGGAGGGAGAGGAGATCCTGGGAGACCCGGTCCCAGAGAGGAGCCACCGTTAGGCGGGAGGTTCACAACTGGCTGCTGCTTCTGTCACAAAGCCGACAGTAGCGATGTCCGCCAGCTGGGTCAGTATAGTGAGTTACGTAGGGTGAGGAGGAGAGTCTGGGGGGGGAAATCACTGTTTTACATGGAGGTTCTGGGAGAGGAGCGGAGACGATTTTACTAAGTCGGATTATTTTGGTCTTTTTTTTTTTTTTTTTTTTCCTTTTTTGTTTTTTGAAACCCCCCCGTCGTCCCCCGTCTCGACTGGGCTTTGTTCCCTCGCTCCGTCCCGGTTCCTGAGTGCTTCATTCATCCTCCAGGGACTCGGTCTTGATGTCGTTGGGCACGCCTCCGGTTCTGGACAGCGCCAGGATGGTGTGGTTGACGGCGGCCATCTCCACGGCCAGAGAGATGGGGTCCTGATGCTCGTTGTGAGCCGCGCTGTCGTCCTAACGGGAAAAATTAAAACAGGACGTCTGATGATCAGCTCTTCATAAGCCGCAGTATTCTGAGTCAGTCCTTTATCGGTTTCCACAGCTTGTCACATAATAATGCATCTTTTTGGAATTTAAGCTGACAGAACACAAATCTGAGCATATTTCTGAGGTAGAAGGAAAATATACATTGTGTATTAAATGTTTCTTTTAAATAATTTGAAAAGTATAGCAAAGTATTTTCAGCTAAAGTCTAAAAAAAAAAAAAAAAATTCACCCCATGTCTCAAACTGAGTCAGTAGAAGGGCTGTGTTTATTCCCAACCTATAATATAATCAGATGATTTGTGCAGGTGATCAGTGGTACATGGTTTTATTTAGGGATATCAAATTTAATGAGAAATTAATAGTGACATTAATCAGTGTCACTTTGGGTGAACTTTTCCAGACTTTGTTTTGGACGGGGTTATGCTTCCTCATAGGGGGTTTAGTTAAAGCTTAAATAAGCAAACGGCAAGTATTTTATTTTTTTACCCATTTTCTTTTTCAAAACTCAAACTGCATATTATTACAACCCTGATTTGATTAGAGCATTTTAGCCCCATTTTATTCTAAATTTTCTCTTTGAGCCAATCAGGTTTCAGCATTTGCCCCCCCCCCCCCCCCCCCTTCCCCATCGTGAGTAACCCAGTGAATCCAGCCCTCGGTTACCTGTGTCGGTGAGGTGGGCTCCAGGCGGTAAAGGCCAAACGGTCGGCTGAGAGGTCTCTTGTCGAAGTAGGGCAGGTCGCAGGCCTGAGACGGGGAACAGACAGAAACGGCTCACTGCCTTACTTCTGCTTCCATTTGTTCCAACGGCAGGAAGGCTTGTTAATGAGGGCAATGCATCAGAGTGAAGCAAGTGTGCTTTTTCTATATTTAGTGAAAGCTGACTACAGAGTTTTGCGAGGTAAGCAGCAGTTGAAACGCCGCAGCTCGTCTTTTTATGTTCAGGTTTTATGCCAAGCACACAGGCTGCTGCTTAGTTCTGTGTGTGTGTGTGTGTGTGTGTGTGTGTGTGTGTGTGTGTGTGTGCGTGTGCAAGCCTCTCTACCTGCTCTGCAAAGTCATTCCCATCGATGTCGTCGCTGTTGGAGTGTCCACCTGGACTCTGAACGTCTATCCCATGACTCTCCAGGATTGTTGCTTCTTGGAGGAAGAGGATAGATTATCAGTTTGATTGTGAACATTCAGTTCATCAAATATTAAATGTTTCGTTCGTTAGAACACAACGTGCCCTGCCAGCAAGTGGCGCCCTCGTTACCAATATTAGCTCGTCTCTTGATCTCCTTGCGCCGGTTAGCGAACCAGTTGTAGACTTTCAGGGAGGTCACCCTCTCCAGATCAGACAGCTTCTTCCCTGTGGAGAAAACGCACAAAGCAGTCTTGCTTCAACACGCCCCTTAATTAATGGAAATATTTTTCAGAATCTTTAGATTCACAGAAATGTCGCTGGCGGCATTTGAGATTCCTTCAGTCGTGATTTCTGATGCTCTGAAGTCTGAAAACAAAACTCTGCAGTATATTTTACACCCGTTACCCACGGAGACGGCTACATTCCTTGGCACTACAGGTAGAGACAGACGTTCACACAGTGTTCAAGTCAAACCACTTAAAGCTGAAACACTGAGAAATAATTTAAGGAACAATTCCCTTAGAAACGAGCAAAGGAAGTAAAGCATTTTACCTTGAACTGCACTTCAAGTGGAACATAGTTTCTACATGTTTATGATTCGCAATCTTTTAGCTTCTTTTTAAGACCATTATGAATAGAATTTAGGATCTGCATTGTGACAAATATAAAACACAACAAAATACAAGTAAAGTTTACTGGTTGGCAACAGAAGTGAGCAAATGGCGAAGACGAACGTCATCCAGCCAACCAGTGATGAATTTGCTCTTATGATGGATATTACCAAAAAAAAAAAAAAAAAAAAAAAGCTAATATGCTAGCTCGCACCTAGTTACCACTAGCTACTAATTGCCTCAAGTTACAGAATGCAGTGAAGACATTTGTCTAACACTCAAACTTTGAGTGAAGTCCTGTGAGAAAACAGAAAACTAAACAGATTATACAAGATTAAATAGTCCTGATATGACAAAACTTGAAACTTGTGATTAAGTTTTGTCATATCATGTATTTAAGGACAAATGACTTTTACTTCTGATTGAATTTAAGACCTTTTAAGGACGTGAAGATGCGCCCTGTTTTCAGTCCACCGCTAACCTTTAAAAGGGAAAGGAAATAGTAAAGTGCTAGCATAACTTTGCAGGTTCAGATAAACCACACAGGACAAACGTCATCACCAAGGCTGAACTAGAGCACAGCCGAAAAAAAATTAATTATGTGAAATAAAAGTAGATTTATTCTTTAGTGAGGAGTTGTCAGTGTAGCTTACCTGGTTTCTGAATTACAGCATTGCAGGCGTTGGCTATCTCCTCTCTTTTGGCTTCATCTGGGTACTGGTTGTCATTGAAGTAGCTGGAAATAATAATCAAACAGATTCATTTAATTTCACAACAACAAAGGACAATATCAACAATATTATTGGGCTGATGTTTGATATTGCAGACACTGGAAGTCATTTCATTGTCCAGACTGCCTTTTACTCCTGGAGGAAATAACCGCGGCGTTATGAAGCCGTCTCCTCCACCCTCACCTCTCCATCACAGCCAGGCACTCCTTCCTCCAGGTGAAGCGGCTTCCCCGACGCAACCGGAAGGTTCCGGGGGCGGTGGCGAGGGGCGGCGGGGTTTGCCTCCACTCCATCTCCTCCAGAGGCAGCGGCGCTGGCCGCATGTTCAGAGTGGCACCTGGAGCGGCAGCAGAACCGGCGATCGGTTACAACGGAACGCGCCTCACGGAGAGCGAAGCCGCTCGTCTGGGCGCAGGTGTGTTCGTGGTCAGGAGACGCAAACTGAAATACAGTGGTTTGGGTAACCAGAGCGGTAAACGGCGAGCACATGCTCTCCCACGGGAAAGAACTAGAACTGCAGAGCCACTAACAGAAACAGTGCGTTGCCGTATCAGAAACAGAGACGCAATTTTATTTCTTGGTAAGGAATAAAAGAGCATCAATACAGGTCAGAATTATTCAAGTTAATATTCTCTGCCGCTGGAGCTTCCTCAAGCATTCAGCATCTGGAAGCGAGTCAGACATCATCAATGCAGATAAAACACCTGCATAGGACAGCATGAGATTAAAATACACAAGAAGCTGTGCTTCCAGTGGACATAAAATTTAGCTATTTGAAATTATGAAAATAAATTAATATTGAAATACCACTTTTGAAAAAAGTGCATTTTTCTGATAAAAAGTTTTTGTGCTCGGATGAGGTGTTTTTTTTTTTTTTTCAGCCGCATCGAACTTTGTATATTTTGCAAAACCGCAATGGAAACACCGTTTTCACATCACACCACTTCATATACCTCCTTGGATTATGTAAACATGCACAGCTGATTCCAGAACTGATCATTTTGAAGTATTGAATATGGAGCTCTTATGTAAAAAGAGCTCCAAATGCCCCCAAACGCTGCACATGCAGCCACTCCCAAGTATTTTTGGTTCCATTGAATATTTCGAAATGATATTTTATAGTTTATCCTAAACTGCAGCCATCATTGTATCCCCTCATGTTCTCGTTGGTACTTGTTTTTGTAAATATTTTGATCTCAACATGTATGGGCTGTTTTTTCTCCAAAACTGTAAAAACGTGTCCATATCTAAGATGTCTCATCTTGTAGAGGTGAGATCAACGTGCATCTCTGCATTGCTGACTCCTCCAGCTCATCTTATTACACACTGTAATGAGAAGCTGCATCCACTCCGGAGACTAAGCTTTCCACGCTAATGCTTCCTAAGAAAAGCCTGGAAGGTACTACTGAGACGAGCTCCACTTCCACCATGACGTCACATTTCCTCAACTAAAAATCTGAAAATCTGCCCCAGGGTTGTTTTGAACCCTCCGTTTTACCTGGCGTGGTTTTCTCCAGGATGTACCAGCGGTAGAAAGCCCTCTTCTTCTGCTCGCTCAGGTCGGAGCCGTGCTGCAGCAGCCAATGGGAGATCCTGCTCTGGCTGATGCCTGGAAAGCAAAAGGCAGCCGAGTGTCCAATCACAGCGCCGGAACAACGCGTGGATAATTAGAAAGCGGAGACCCAAGGGGCATAGAGGAGAAGATGAGTGAGGGTGAAGTGTTTTTCTCCCATCTTGGCTTTGATTTCACCTCCTCCTCCAATCACAGCTGGCAATCACAGAAATGCACCTCGACGTCGTCGGTAATTTACAAACAATGCCTCTTATTTAGCTTCCACGTCTGATTCTGCTCTTGGTTTAATTATATATGAGCGCTATATGAGCCATAGATGGGAGTTTTAGATGAGGCTTTAGAGTAATGCGTGATGAATGAGACCGTTTTCCTTCAGGCAAAGTTAAAGAATGCATTTTCTTCCCTTTGGTTGATAACATCTTTGTTCATTACTGCAACTCAGATCCTGACATGCAACAATCCGACGGCTGAACGGCAACTAGGTGGTCTTAACCAACCCAGGGTGACATGTGGGGTCTGCATGTGGTCTACACGCAGTACATGGTGCCCTGATTTCCTCAGATACAGAGGCATGGTTACAAACATTTTATTTCTACTTTTAGGTGTTAAAATGAAAGAAACAAAATCAAACTTTAACAAATATGGGTGCAAAATTAAGTAGAAAATATTTGCTTTTTAGTTTGTTTGTTTTTTTTTAACTAATCAAAACAATTATTACTGGGACTTTTGTCGAAGAAATTAAACAAAAACAATTCTACAAAAATAAAATAAATAATAAAAAAAAATTATTATTGTACCTGTACTTAACATAGAGGTGCACCGATTGCAGAGCTTTAAAAAAAGACTTTCTTTTTGTCTGAAATGTTGCATGAAAGTTGCCGAGTTGGTAGCAGAGTGGATTCGTGTGCTACTGACCGGTCACTTGAGCCACGACGGCCTGAGAAATCCTCCTGTTACCCAGGAAAGCTTTGATCTCCTCTTTGACCAGACTGCTGTCCCTTCTGCAAACAGAAACACAGCAACACTATTAAAAAGTAGGCCAGGATACAAGTCGCAGGAACGGAAAACGGCAATAGCAGCCTAAGGTGCAAAATTATACAAAATTAAAGCTGTGGTTTTTGCACTTTTAAAGTTCAAAGCAGAGTTTGGTTCTAAAACATCCTGAGGTTCGATCAGCTCCCAGAGCTCAGTTCAATCCATCACCTGAGCAGAGAGAGCAAGAAACCAACATCTGTTGCAGTCAATCGGCATGGCAACCAGAGCATTAATTAGATAAGCAACCAAGGCAACACTGGAGGAGCTGCAGAAATGAAAGAATCTGTATGACAGAACAGTTTTGTTTACACACCTGATAGTCCATTAGTGTGGGTTTGATCGAGGTTCAAAATTGCAACATTTTTATATTTTCATATGCTGTCAAACGAACCAAACACTTTGAAAAACCTGTTCCCCTCCTGGCCTGTGGAGGCGCTGCACAATGAACCACTGAAGGAAACGACATGAAACTCTCTGAAGACAACACTGAGCTCAAACTCCTGAAATGTAAACGGCATCAGATTTCAGCAGTTGTAGGATTTCTGTTTTCTTTGGTAAGAGAGCCAGATACACTAGCGATGGGCTAGTGCGTTTGTTTGGTTGCATTTACCCAGAGTGCCTTGCGCTGTAGTCCGTTCCCCTCTGATGGAGCTGTCTCCACTCCCCTTGGCGTTCACATATGCATTCAAGCTGCACCAAAGTGCACTTCAACCGAACAGAGACCCAGGTTTGTCGGCAAACCAGAGTTGAGTATTTTCGGTCTGCCCACCTTTTCTACGGTGAAACCCAGTTCAGGCTTTCAGAATGTTGGAGGTTCACCTTCCAGTCGGATCTACAGTCAGAGCTCTAACAGAACAGCTCAGATCAAAGTCCAGACCTGAATCCAAATGACAATGAGGAACAGACGTCCACAGATCCATCCTGGCAGAGCTTGGGGTCTTCAACATAAAAACACTCCAACGTGATTATAGTTTCAAAATCCTCTAAGGGTATGAATACTTTTCCCCACACACCAGAGCTGTCATTCACGAGCCAATAATTAAATCCTCCCGCTTTATTCGGGCCTCCATTTTGACGGCTTTGCCACGTTTTTGTTCCTTTATGCATAATGAGCGCCGCGTTCCACGGGAACACAAAGGCAGCTGCTCTATAAATGGAGACGCAATCAACGTGTTTTCAAAATGTCTTGAAGGAGACATTTCCACCGACTTAATGGGGAGGAGGGAAAAAAAAAAAATAAAAACATGCAGAGACTTGCAAGAGAGTGCAGTCGCCCAGTGTACCCACCCTGCCTTCTGGCATCCAGTCAGCCCCTCTCCCCGCTTTTCCTTCTCCATATACATTTACACATTCGCAGGCATCGGACCGCCGTGGCCCCCCGACTCGCCCCAGGGGACGGAATGGTGTTCAACGTTTGCTGCGTTCATCCACAACAACACGTAGAAAAGTTAATGTCTCCCACAGGAAGGCCCCCGCCCAGCTCCAGCCGGGATCAGTCGCAACGCAGCGCGCCCAAGAATCCTCGACCCGAGAGCGCGTCACGACTCTCGACAGCGATATACACATCCTCCACGTCGGGCTCTTGTGGCGCGGCTAAAATTAGAGCCTTAGAGAAAAAAAAAAAGAAAAAAAAAAAGCTGCTTGTATTGACACTAGTGAATCAATGTAGCAAGAGCTGCTGTACAAGACAGAAGAGGAGGAAGAGGAGGAGGAGGATGGGGTGCCAACATAAAGGCTCGACCCCTGCAGAGGAGGAAATATGCAGTTTGAAAGAGGAATGAGAAGGGCAGCAGGGTTTTGTTGACAAGTTAACCGCTCCCAAAAATCAAACTGGATCGGCGTCAAAGGAAGACTTATGATGTAGACTTATCTTTTGAAAATTAATGTCCATCTTCTTTAGGTTTGTTTTAATTTAAAAAGGGAAGCTTTTTGTATTTAATCAGGGCAAAATGATCAAAGTAAAATCTTAAAATTAGGCCATTCGTGATGAATTTTACTTGGTGATAAGACGACAATATTGTTTTGAGATCATTTAAGGGATATAACGCTAATGGCATGATGATATAAGTTCACCTTCTTTAAATTCTGATGAACACTGAAACCGGAAGACATTTAAAAGATTCAGAATAAACAAAAGCAACAGAAATAAGATCTCTGAACAAAAAATGTTTTGAACATTTTAAAAAAAAAGGGCGATTTGAGACCAATTCTGAATTCATCCATGAATTGTTTAACCTGAAGACCAGTTTTGACAGAAATGAGAAAAAGAAAAATAGATAACCAAAATTGAACTGAAGTTTTAATTTATCACGCAATCAATTGATTTATCGTTTACTGTGACAGTTCTACTTAAAATAGAACAAGATATTTACTACAATACCAATTATTGTCGCTTTGCAGTCCACGTCTATCCAGGAGCTCTTACTCAAAAAACAAAAAAAAGCTGACTTGTCTGCACTTAAATGTGCTTTTAATTAACTTATTAAATGTCTAATTCCAGCTAGCATCTTCAAAGGACAAGGTTACTATATTTTGATTTTATTGGTCAGAAATGGCTACATTGGTTCCATTTTCTTTTCTAACGGATCCCCAGAGAATGTGCAAGATTTCTCACTCTGATTTCTGCAAAACTCTCTTCAAGTTTTGTATAATTTACACATCCCTTTCCAACAACAACAAAAATCCTACTTTGAGTATCGTAGAGTAAATATAACAAGGCCCTCTCCTGCTCTACATAATGTGCCGTCTGAAGCAGAATGAGTGATGGGACGGGTGGACCGGCGCCCAGGTCCCGATCGTACGGCCGTGTGATAATCAGGATGTAGTGTGAAGCGCTCCGAAGGAAGCAGGAAATGACTAACACGTGTACCGTAATAGATTAGGAACACTGAACCTTTCAGGCTAATGGGCCTAATTAACTCCTCGCCATGTCATATGATAAGTGGAGTTTCATGCTTTGCTCCCAGCTAGGTGCGGAGCAGAAGCCTACCTTACCCAAAGCCAAACAGTTGCGTTTGTTTTATTTCTTAAATCAACTCCTCTCTGAAGCTGAAACCGTTTCGAATGCGTCCCAACTTGTTTCACTAATATTTAATCAGCGCTCGTGCTTCAAGGCTGTACTTGCACCCAGTAGAGCTTTCTCATTTGTCAAAATGTAACTACGTGACCTACATAGGCCTTGCAGGAACTACGAATGATCTGTGTTATCCGTTTTAATGATGCTTGCATATTAACCCCCCCCCCCTCTCTCCGCCGCACGGACGGCTGCAGCTACTGGAACCTTTTCTGCCGAATGAAATCATCTCCATAGAAGATGGATTCCACAATGCAGCCGGAGCAGCACCTCTTCATACGCCTAAATGTTCAACTCACTACACTGGATTCACTGCAGAAGTTTACATGCTTTCAAAGTGTCGTCATCTTTTACAGTTTACACTGGAAGAGTTTATATCGAAGCATATTCTTGTGTTCTGGGCCGTTCAAACACATTTGGTTAAAAACAAAAAAAAAACAAACACCAAGCAATATATACTTTTTTCCTAAACAAAAAGGTTGGATTTAAAATTAGTGGAGAGATTGTCTTGCTGCAAATTCTATGTAGAGCTTTAACAGGGCTGCCAATAATTTTATGTCTGTCATCATCATCAAGTGGATATAATTAAAGCAAGGGAGAAGAAGAAGAAAAAAATGCCATAGCCTCTCTGTTCCAGCATCTAGAATGGGAAGTTATTACAAAAACTAAAGTGACTTTTTACATCTTAAATGGGGCAGTATTATGTGTGTTCCAGTCAATATATATATATATGACAATGATATAACCATGTCACCTTCACTTGTTATAAAATATGACTTATAAAAAATGACTTCCTGATTTAGCGCCTTGAAATTGGGTCTCTGTCTCTTTAAAACCTCCTGCTCTTTCTGAAACTCTGCTTTCTGGAAGTCATCACAACATGGCTCCCCTATCAACCCTTTAACAACGTTTTTACCAGCGTTGCACTGAGAAGTTAGCCAACATGAGCTGTTCCACCAAGTGTTTGCTAATTGCTGCTAGCTAGTCTGAAGGAGCTGAGTTGGTGCTGCTCTGTGAGGCAGAAGCTCAGAAACAGCAGGCAAGAGGAGGAGCTTAGTCCTCAAAGGCAGACCTTGCTCCACCTGGGAGTTTAGCACAGCTGAGTGGTTGCCATGGAGATTGAAGGAATCAAGGCACCACTACATGGATGTTTTTAATTATGTAAAGCTCAAAAAAAGGTTTACTTTACGTAAGACTGCCCCTTTTAAATCAGAGGAGCAGTAAGAAGGTCTGGCAGATGTTCATTTAAGCTCTGATGACAGACAGGATGTCACTTCACATTTCTGCTGTTTTGTTATATAATCAAGTTCTTCCATTTATGAGGGGAAAAAAGGCATTATTTGTAATGATATCGCATCGGTTGTAAAAAAAGTAAAAAAAAAAAAAAAATTGTATTGGGACATACCTTATAAGAAGGCCTCTCGTTCAGAGATTGTGCTGTCTGATGCACAGTGTCTCTTGCAGGAAGGACAAAAATAAATGCTTTTATAATTCTAGAGAAAAATAAAAAAATCAATACTGACTTTAAAAAAAATAAAAAAATAAAAAAATAAAGAGCTAAACCTCTGATCTTTGCGTCTTTATGCCTCTACATTCAGACACCTCCAGACAGAACTGGTGTGACGCTGAAGCGACGTTTTACTGAACCCGTTGTCTTGGCTTTGAAAAGAAATAAAGGTGCTCCAACATCAGCTTGCACTTCAGCAACCCTGAAAGAAAATGTGCTTCTCTCCTTTTTCATCATGAACCTTCAAGTTTAGAAAAAAAGAGCCATCAATTCCACGCTATTCATGATGAAAATGCACCGAGAGTGAAAGCAAAAATAATGAAAAAACAACAAAAAGGCCTTTAAAGCTGCTCTCAGAAGCACTTTATGTGTTCGTCTGCCTTATTCTATCAAGGTGTGAGAGGGAAAGTAAACAGAGTCCAAATCCCACCACCCCCACATCCAGCTGCCACTACCACTCACCTCATCAGCTCCTCCACTTTGTCGTCCACGTCCAGGTCTTCTTCTGCGGTTTCGAAGCCAAACGCCCTGGACGCCGCCGCGCTGTTCACCGGGTAGCGAGGTGGGGACAGCTTCCCGTTGGGCGTGGCGGCCAGGCTGTCCCGTCCGTTCTGCGACAGCGCCACCAGCGCCACGGGCGACGGCAGCACGGCCGAGGGCGGTGGCGGCCCGGGGGGGCGGGGACGTGTCGTAGCTGTTGCTGGGAGACGGGGACAGCCCCCCGCCGCTGTTATTGAACTGCGTTTGCGTGGCCGTGGAGATTTTGGAGGTGGTGGACGAGGCGACGGCGGCGGCGACGACGAGGGCGGAGGAGGAGTGGTCGCCGCCTTCGCCGCCGTTGCACGTGGCCGAGGAGGAGGAGGTGGTGGTGGTTGTTGCCGAGGCAGTGGCGTTATTGTTGAAGGATGTGGCGGTTGTTTTGGCAGCGGAGCTGTTGGCCCCGCCTACGAGGTAGGTGGACGAGGAGGAAGAGGAGGAAGAGGTGCGGCGGCCGAACTTGTCGCCGTGCTCCCGGTCCAGCCGGTCCAGAGTGTCGAGCGCGTGCAGGATCTCCTGCTTCGTCATGCCGGTGCGACGCAGCCGCTGCAGCAGGTCTATCTGCTCGATGGTGAAGCGCGGCTCCTCGCTGAAGTCGGACATCCTGCTGCTGCTGCTGGGCAGGAAGAGACAAACAGGAAGCACAGGCGGGAAGTTCAGGAAACTCACAGGCTGACAACGTGGGAGCGCACAGGATGTCAGAGGATAAGAAACAGTCGCATCACGGGGAGAAAAAAAAAAAAAACGATGGGAGGAGTTTAAGGAATGATGTGTAAAAAGGAAAAGCACAAGGAGAAAAAAAAAAAAAAAACAGGAGTTGATAAGAAGAGAAGAGAGCAAGATAAAGAAGTGTGAAAGAAAAAGAAAAGGGAGGGGCAAGGCAGAGGGGAAAAAAAAAAATAAATCAGCTATTTTTGGGAAGCGGCAGGCAACACGCGCAGCCTGCCAGAGTCACCTTGACAGCTGATGCTATCTTAACATTCAGACTGTCGTTCTTTAAGAGCTGCTCCATAATCCCCGCGCTGCGCCGCCACCCACGCTGGATGCTTTTCATAAGCAATTTGCTGGACTCCAAATCAATGCCTCTGGAAACAGACTGCGGCAGATTTTTTTTAATGCATTTTTTTTAACCGTTTTCCGCTGCGGCCCATGACGACTACTTTAAAAAAAAAAAAAAAAAAAAAAAAGAGGGTCACCAGCTCCTCGCTACAGTTCTGTTACTGTGGAGAGTGGGAAAGCGACGGGAAGACATCGTTAGTCATCTTGGAGGTGTCACAAATAAAAGAAGGGTCCAGTTAAAGTATTCACACCTGTGTTTCTTTTTTTTTTTTGTTGGAATTGGGTGTTACAAACCAGAACCAAGTTCTGCACTCTTAGAAAGTGGAAGGAAAAGAAATACATTGTTCCTTATTCTTTACTTATTAAACCTGGAAATTATTTAAGTTTGAATTCCACCCCCTTTACTCGGATACCTGTAAATAAAAACAGCTGCCTTAGAAAAGGTTCCCACCAAGACAACCTAAACCAACAAGCCTAGAGAGAAGAGCATCAATCCTAAATCTGATTTTTGTTTGTTGCCAACATTCGACCCACAGCAAACTTTTTGACAGCGATTTGAACAGCCCAACCTCAAATCTTTTACGCAACAAAAAAGACCAGATTAATAAAATCAGATTGTTGCCATTTTAAAAAGCGCTTACAGTCTTAACGGTTGGGTTGCTTTTATTCTCACTTATTCTTATCTAGCGTCCTGTAAGTGACGTGTTCTAATTTTGCACCACAAGAAACCAGACGCGGCAAATCAGGACGCAAACAACGGCTGAAAATAATAACTGTGACTGGGCCTGTCACAACGAGCAGTAAGATTAATCACATAATAAATGAAAAATAAGCTCAATCGTTTTGAGCTTATTTTTTCTCTTTCTACCAAAACCTGGATGACAAAAGTCTTCACTCTGGTTCTGTGGTCTCGACTCGTCATTTCTGTTTACATAAACTTCATCGTTTTGGTTGTTTGATCCGTTTTGTTTATTTTGGACATTTAAATTGTCAGATTAATTGATTTTTGAGAACGTGCTCTTGCTTTATTACGCCATTAGCATCATATGATTTGAAAATGGTCTCAAAATAGCAATATTATCGTTTACAGCAATAACTTCTGACGCATTTTGTCATCCAGCAAAATTTGCGATTGTGACAGGCCCAGCTCTGAACTTCTGAAGTCTGTCAGTGAAACGCATCACATCGCAATCCCACCACCAATCAGATTTTCCTACGTTAGTTGCAGTCAAAGCTCCATAAAAGGCCGTTGCTATTGGTTGTGCTTCCTTCTTTTGTCTCATGATCTTGTGACAATCCCGTCAACTCGTATCGCTGAATAAACCTTGAAACCGATCCCACGTGTGCTGCTGCGCAACGTCAACGTCCTTCTGCGCATGCAAGTCGGTCGGGCTGCAGAGCTCCACGGCTCAGGTGGAATGACATGTTTACGGGACTACAAGGGGCTTCCTCTCTGAACCTGGAGTTTCAGAATTCCCAGATGGAAATACAACAACAACAAAAGAAAAAGAATTTGACAAAAAACATAAATAAAAACCTCTTTTAATGAGCAGTCTCAGGGATAAATTATGAATGGAGGACTCCTTGCAGTTTGTAGCTCATTAAACTGATTTCCCATATAGTTCTCTGTTGAGTATTATATGGAAAATCATCTATTAGTGAAAGTTCCTTGAATGCTTGAACGAAGAATATGGATAGAAATTGATTTTTCTGGTGGGTTTTTAAATCGGTTAGCAAGAGCTTCCGAACACAGAGCACAATGTGATGGTTTAGATAACGGCATGAAACATCCTTTTCTTTAGCTTAGAAATCAAGCGCTTTGTTGTTTGAGGGATTCTGTTCTACTACTTAAATTCACAAAGGTGTCCCACAAACAAACCTGAGGGTTTTGAATAAATGTGTGCTCTGATTAACCAAGTTAACCATTCACTCGGTTTACTAGTCAAAAAGATGTCCTGTAGAAAAAAAAACAACAAACAAACAAAACAAAATATCAGATAAGATTGGAACTCTGTCAGGAATGCAGCGTTCAATCTCTCTGTCTCTCTCTCTTTTTTTTTTTTTAAATAAATAAATCATCCACTTCTGTTCCTCTGTAAATAACATCTCCCTCAGAGTATTTGGTTTGATCATGAGTCAGGTCCTCGAAACACCGATCAAGACATCAATCAGTCAATGGATAGAACCAGGCAGCAATTTGAGTCTTCATTGGCTGATCAATAATGAAATTATAGGAGTGATTGGTGCATTTGCATGATTAGCCATAACTCAATAATAATGCCGAGCAATCTCAATAAATAAATTGGTACAAACTGAGTACATGGGGTACAAAATGGCTCTTTTGGCAAGTCCTAAATCTAAAAGGCAAAACGCATTGGAGAGGTGAAAAAGTTATTTTTTCATTTTAATTTGGTTTTCCAAGACATTTATTTTAACACGTTTTTCTGTCAATGATGAGTGGGCATCTCCACTGCATAAAAATATCTAAAGATATATTTCTAATAATATATACGTTATATTGAAATTACAATTGTACCTTCATGTTATATCATAACATAAGCTTCTTAGACATTTATTTTTAGAAAAATGTTCAGTTCACATTCAGATATTTCGTTTAATCTCTCACTTATTCATTTAATTGTTTTTATCCATTGTAAATGCTCATTTTGTTTTGGTACCCCTTTGATAAACATATAAAAATGGCATTATAAATAAAATCCATCATTATTATAAAAAACATTGAAGCTGCTTTCTGAATTGTAAACTTCGGATTCAGTGCTCTCACAGTTATTTAAGAAATTCCTAATTTTCACTTAAAAATCCAAAAACTGTTAAGCATCAGCTGGTTTCCACTGCATTATTCCACAGTGGGATTTTTTTTTAAATTTATTGGTGGAAGGACAAAACAAACAAACAAACAAACAAAAAAAAACTTCTGATGTTTTTTTCCCCCAAGTATTGGGATTACCTTAAATTGTTAAGCAGCATTTATTATTTTTAAATTAACAACTGGTCACATAAGGTTTTCTTTTTTACAATGCTCCACTTTTGAGTATCTGTACCTACATTGAACAGCAACATAAAGAACAAGTAAAGAAGTTCCAATTATGGAACCCAAAATCAGTGGGCACCATTTGAACTCCTTACCCCTCTTCCTAAACTTCCTACACACGCCCCTGTCCATGATGGACAATAACGCTAACTTCAGCGAAAATAAATCAGAGGTTCGGGCTTCTGACACAGAAC
Organism: Poeciliopsis turrubarensis; assembly: GCA_010277015.1. NCBI lineage: Eukaryota > Metazoa > Chordata > Actinopteri > Cyprinodontiformes > Poeciliidae > Poeciliopsis > Poeciliopsis turrubarensis. The sequence goes on from VMRN01000001.1 coordinate 16,700,619, forward strand.
ATAAAAGCTGCGTCAATCATACGCTCCTCGTCTTCCTCCGGTTCTGTCCGAACCGACCTCCCTGGTGCCTGTTCCGGCCATGTGTTTTTGTTTTGCTGGCCGTGTGGCCCGCAGTGACAGCGCCAATGTGTCCCTCTGAACCGCGGAGCTGCAGGCACGCCGCCCCCGGCGCTGGTGCCAGTTTTCACGCCCTTTGCCCAAAAAAAAAAAAAAAAAAAAAAAAAAAAAAAGCTAGCGACGAGTGAATGCTTCCGAACCAAAATGAGCTGCGAGCAGCACAAACATCATCTCGGACACATTGCGACACGTTTTGCACGTCCGACTTTACTTCATTAATGCGGGTCCCGTTTCTGAATTGGTCCTGACAACAGTCCACTGGCACCACAGAAGGCGCCAGCCAACTCAACCCGGGTTATTTCGGTCGCAGCGAGCCTTTGAAGTGATTAGCATAATGTGCTAGCCCTGCCAAAGCCGCTCCTAGCTGCCTTTAGTTAGCCGCCGTCGCTGGCTAGCGAGCGTTTCATATTAATAACATCACTTTCAGTGTTGGAGACAGTAAAGTATATGACTTACCTCGGTTCAAATAGTCCGCTTCACCATTTAACTTTAAAAGTAAAGCACAAGCCAAGCGGCGTCTTTTACTGCTGCCGATTTATAACGCAGTTTGGTGGCAGTGCCCCGCACGACCCTTTTCCAAGGATTTCTAATCAGAGGCGAATTATTTGCCTCTCCGCTTTGTCTGTCTAACAACAGCCATATTGACAACTAACACCTTCGAGGAGCGCAGAGGGAACTGTAGTTTCACTCCCACAAAGGCCGTTATAACACGCGGCGGCGTTCTCCAGGCGAAAGACTACAAATCCCGGGAAGGAGAGCGAGGCGGAGCTGACGGCTCGCGGATCCACAGCTGTCACATCAGAAACAGAGGCGGTGCGGCTTTTATCGCGACCCACAGCAGGCACCACACAGCGCGAGGCAGCCAGGAGGAAGGCAGCCTATACTCCACAGAAAGTGTTCTGTTGCTTAATAATGGAGGAATGTCTTCTTGTCAGTAACATGACAAAATAAGGTCAATTACGCTTAATATTTTAGTGAGGTGGTGTAAAAAATGAAGTTTGCTGTCAAAAGAGAAGACATAGTTTCACAAACTAATTGGAGACCAGGACCTAAAATAAATAATAAAATGTGTTTTTATATTTGATTCAGAAGAATGTATATGAAAAAATCTGGAAAAGGATTACCATGATTGGGGGTGATTTTTATTCTGATTATTCAGATTTTTTTTTTTTTAATCTCAGAAGTCTGACTAATATTTTTCTAATTTTAGCTTTAATTTTGAAATTGAAAAAAAAAAAAAAAGTGTGGCCATAGCTTCTTCTATAGTATTATTAGACCATGTTTTCATAGCATTCTGGACAAGACAGATAATGATGATGACTGCAAAACTAACTTGTATAATATGTCAGAATGCTAATTTGTTTTTTTCCCAAGGTGTTTGCATTGTAAATAAACAGGAAAGGGAGTAGAAGGTTTCAGAGAAAGCAGGAAACCAAAAGAAAGCTTTGAGGCGGAGCTGGATCTCGAAGGCGGGGCTAGGTCCACCAAGGCGTTTTACACAGCTGAATGGTTGCCATAGAGGCTAGAGGATTTCTCAAACACGCATGAAAGAATCAAAGCAACTCTCCAGATGTGTTTGCTACGAGGAAATAATATTATAACACTATGCAAAGATAAAAAAATATGTTTTTTTCATACCTTTAAATAATCTAATGTTTTAGGGGATTGCCTTACATCTGGGGGACAATCATCTAAACTTTAAACAAATCTGAGCTGAACGGAGAATTTTCAAACCAATAAGGTTTGGTTATGGATGTGCAAAGACCAGGTTGTCGACCCAGCTGTTCAGCAGTTAAAGGGATGAACTTAAATAAGGTTTAATCGTACATAAACCAGGCGGCTAACTTAGCATGCAAATAAATCAGACGCTTCAACTGGAAAAACAGAGGTCACTCGTGTTAACCATTAATATTGTTCAGCCTGCACCTGTTTTGCATTTTCAGAGCTGGACCGGTTGTATTTTATTGTTCTGTGTTTTTTTTTTTTTTTTTTTTTTTTTTTGCCCTGCAGGCACGCAAGCTTCAGCTCCATTTGGTTTTCTTATTCAGCTCTAAGTCACCCACTTTCTATCAAAGATCATCAGAAACATTTGATTTGAAAACAGGCATCAGCTTCACCGCAAGAGCACACACATGGAAATCTAGAGAAATGTAACGTTCCCCGCTTGATGTAAATATATTGCTAGTTATCACTAACACCTAAAGAAAGTGGCCAGTTATTAGGTTTATAAGGTCAAATACTTTCTCCACAGAGAGCCAGGGTGGTTTGAATAGCTTCTCCCCCTTCAAAATAAAAAATTTTTTGAAAGCAGTTTTTTTTTAGATTATTTACTCGTGTTTTGTAAATGTGAAGTGTGACAAAAAAAAAAAAAAAAAAAAAAAACAAAGAATAAATCTTTAACAATTTTGTTAATGTTAATAATTCGCAATAAAAATCCGAGCGGTTCAACTGCAGCCTTGTGGTTATACCGCCCCCATGTGGCCACTAGCGGAAAGGAACCGCTCTGCCACCAGGCTGGTAAATGACTAGTTTACTGAACGTGTCCACTTAAACCAGTAATGCGAACTGAAAAATAAAGCATCTGAGACATATTTACCTCTGAAGTTAAAGTATGCTCTCTAAAATCTTTTTTTTTTAATTATTTATTTAATTTTGGGGAGTTTTCAGTGAAAGATTGGCTCGAGATCTATTCCAGGACTCCACGTCTTGCGCGTGCTCTACCAACTAACAGTTTGCGCTCTTTAAATGAACGCTAGGTATGTCGCCCAAACATGAAATACTGCTTCAAAATGATTCACTTTTTTGACCTCCGGGAGGTAAACGGCCCCCTTCCTAGGGCCCTTCCCGGTTCCCTCCATCCCTCCCTGGGCTGCTCTGCTGTTTCTAAGTGCAGCCCAGACCTCAGTGCGCAGCTGCCCACCCCAACACGGTTTGATAATTGAACTTAGACATCCGGCAATAACTCCCTCTGGACGACCAGGAATACTTCCCCCGTCCCAGTTCTGGCACCGTCCCGAAAGCGTTCGGCTTTCGGAGCCCGTGGCAAACCCTTGTGAGTATGCAAGCTCGGCGGTGAAAGGAGCCGCTGTGGTTCAGCCAGCAGCCAGCTGTTTTGGTCAGCGGTTAGCTTGGCTAGCAGCGTCGCTCAGCTAACATAAGCGTAGCTAGCGAGGTGGTGCTGAAATCTAGCTCCGTGTCGTTGTCTTGTTTTGAAGCTTGTTTTGGCTCTAATATTCAGAGCCGGGCGCTGGGAGTGTGTTTCTGAATGTTGAATGCTTCAGAGGAAACGAGCCAGGCTAGGTCCGACCGGGGCAGCTGTGATTTGACATAAGGCCGAAGCTACTATGATAACATCAGAACCGGCTCAAAATGGATAGGAAACATTTGAGCTAAAAAAACAAACAAACAAACAAACAAACCCAAAAACTGCCAACTTCCTGAACCTAAAACCTACATATGTAATTTTACTTTTTTTTTTATTTTTATCAAGTGTTAACTTAATTTTTAGAATGATCCTGGTTCACAAGGAGTATTGAATGTTCACTTTAAGGCTAAACACACAACCAGCCTCAAACTTTACTGTATGAGGCTCATTGTGTGTTTGAACTCTATATATTCATATGTATTCATGGGTCAAAGCATTGACGCCCTTCATTTTGTAATAACTCAAAAGTATGTGCTGCGAGTTCCTGCATTTATAGATCTAAACTGCTGGGATGCTCAGTGTTTATTCTTCAATAAATATAAGGAAACGCATTCCTGATTTTTCCGGTGTCTGACCTGCGATTAAAAGGAAACTGTCTGGACTACTGATTGGCGCATGTCTGACTCGAGCTTTTTTGTTTCTGCGTTTGCTTTTCTCTCATCAGGATTCCTCAGAAGCTGCCAGGTGAACTCATCCTATTGTCACAGGACCAAAAAAAACAAAAAACAAACAAACCCCCCCACCCAAAAACCCACGGATCCTTCCAAGAATTCACAGTAAGTAAACAAAAACACGCCCCGATTGTTGATTTCACACTTACACTCACAGTGTGAGCAATGCTGTGAAGGAGAGGAGACTCTCCCAACAGTCGCCTGGAGGTACGCTTTTATTCTTGTGCGTTTCAGAAGAGTCGCCACCAGAGGCCGCTCTCACGCCTGGTATTCCCTCTGCTCGACCGGGTATTCCTTGTGTTGCTTATAAACCAAACAATGCCCATCAACACGTAAACATCATCTACAGGGCTGGAAACCATTTACTGATGATGTGAGTAAAGAGACTTCTGTTTTAACACTAGAATTATGCGCTTGTGTGTGTGCGCGTGTATGCGCGTGTGTGTGTGGTCTTTAAGTTGTTGTGGAAGTGCTCTGCCTCCCAAAACAGTACATCTGCAGTGTGTTTAGCCTGATTTCCGTCCGCGGTGATAGTTCAAAAGCGGTTTTGTTTTGAGCGGTCTGTGATTTAGAAAAGGAAGCGTTATCTTGAAGAGAGCCAGGTCTGTCCCGTTCAGAGCTGCATTTCCCTTCCTCCTCCCCCTCCACCTCCAAAAAAAAAACAAAAAACGAGGCTTTGAATTCCTCACGCTGGCCTCCCAGTCCCCCTCAAACAACTGGCCGGGACAGCTGTCCGTAACAGCTGCTTGATCTCTGGTTCTGGCTCCTGCCCGCATCTGGCCAGCTCTCCTCCGTGACCCCCTGTTCATCTGCAGGGCAAATCTTTCTGCTTCTAAAATTGGTCTCGATGCTATTTTTGATGCCATTTCGGATTGTGCACCTAATCTGGCGCGCGTGTGCTTTTCTTTCCTTTGTTTTATTTATTTATTTTTTTTGTTTTTGATGTTCGGGATAAAACCCTTTCCGTTAGCTTTTAGCTCACAACTCTGGTATTTGTCCTCATTGTCACAAAATTCATCCCACATGTCTTCTGAGCTTTAATAGCCTGGTCTGAGCACGTATTTATGTGCTGCTCTGATAATATGCAGCATTTTTTCCAGATGCTTCATCCTGGCTTGTAGTTTGAAGGAAGATGATGCCTTCTCGTTTGTGACGGAAATGGAAAGTTGGGGAAGAGGTTGGAAAAAGTTAGTAAATTGTGCGCTGATCTCTAAAGGGCAATTCATCAAATCAAATTTCGTCATTTTCTTTGAACTGCTTCATTTCTGAGATTTTTTTTTTTTACCAATTAGTGTGAACAATCCTGCAAATTAGACATTTTAAATGTAACGTCAAAATAAATAGTAAAGCATGACGTCATGACTGTGCTGTGTAATTATAGCACGTTCTAAGCAAAGAGGCAATTCAGAGTGCTTTACATGAATTACAAGGAAATGCAAACAATAAACCAAAGGGAAAAAAAAACAAAAACAGAAAAAGAACCACAAAAAAAGTAGGCATAAAACTAAAGGTTGGTTCTCAATGTTTGGTTCTATGAAGTAGATGGTGCTAAATGTTGAGTAGATCTGCCCTTGTGGCCTGGAGACGCCATCTATAATTTTTTTTTCCAACTTTGGGACCGACACAGATATCATCGGATCGGCACATCTCTACGGCCAATGGATCGAAGCAACTTTGTAAATACAACCTTGAACTTGACCTGGAAATGATGAATAATTGTCTTTTGGGGTCTATTTTTCCATCATGTGCATCATTTTCTGGTCATGCCATGCTGTTTGACTAACATGGTTGAAGGAAGGTTCATTGTCACGAGCACGCCAACAATCCGACAAGGGTTAACCCCGTCGTGCTTTTCTTATTCTTTTGTTTCTTTTCTTTACTGTACGCTTCCACACTCCGGAGTCGCGGTGGACGGACTGAGCTGTCGAAAAGCGGCCCACCTCTCTTTCCGTCGTTGACGTCTTAGTTGTTGGTTTTGTAATTTATCCTGGCCCGCTCTCGGCGGCACAGGGGTTAATCGTGTTGGGATTCGGGTGCCACAAGGAGCATGACCGCACACTTGGTGTCTATAATTCAAACGTTCTTTGATGTGCAGCCAAAGGACGAAGACACCGGTGGATCCCCGCGGACCCCTGTGGCACCAGCATTACTAATCTCTGTCTGTCTTTGTGGAGACAAGAAACTGCTACAAAGCGTGGATTTGTGTCGTCCGGTGCTGACAGCTTGGCTGGACGGATCGCCGTACTGGGAAGGGATCCGGGGGGGGGGAGACACGTCTCTGGACCTCGGGAGACAAAGCCCCTCGCCATCAAGCTGGGATTTAAACTTACAAGAGACAAACATTTTTGCTTTCATTAAGGATGAAACGCTATCCAGGATTTAAATTTCAAAGTTTCAGTCTTGGCCTGAGAATAGCAGACTGGCGTCTTTGTCAAGAGCGTAACAATCTGTATTAGCCAGAAAAAAACCCCCTGCAATATATTTCTTTGTAGAGATCAGAAATGTTAGGATGCCAATAAGTAGAAAGTGTACCAAACAGCAATGATGCTAACTTCTTCTTAAATAGCCTCCCTTTGTGCCCTGTGTGATGTTATGGCTCTATTATTGTTATGGATTCAAATGATATTTGATTAAGTAATTCTGCTTTGTTTTTTGTTCTCCCAAATATCATTCCATGATTTATTTTTACACCTATTTCAGCAAACAAAACATGTATTTACTGAAATCAAGCATAACTAGCTAAAGTTAGTTGGCTATTTGTAAAGTTAGCAAAGCTAGCTAACTTTGCCCTCTTTTTGTATAGTTTAAACTGCCTGTTGCTGAATTGTGTCATTCAAATAAACTTGATTTGACTTTTTCGTCCTGTTTTTACCAGAAAATTCAGATTTTGTTTTGTGGCCTGGGCTGCTTTTTTTTAATAGACTGTACCTTTCTGACTGCATCTTGACTAATCCGAGATGACACCAGGCTAACCTAAGCAGACAGAGTCATGGATCCTACCACAGCGCATCCGTCACATCAGCTCCGAACTCAACGTTTTTATGCCGCTCGTAATGGAAAGCAGGCAGACTGATGGGCTCTTTTTTTTTTTTTTTTTTTTCCCATCCAGTCCCTGGGCTTGAGATTAAAGAAATCGATTGGTGCTCCCTGAATACCAGATGTGAAATATTACTGGCTCTGGACACTATGCCTTTTTTTTTCTTTTTTTGACTTCCAGAGGGCCCCGTGAGAGAAGAAGTGCTCTGAAAAAACGCACCACCACTTATCTGCGTTTTACATCGGCCCCGGCGAAGAGCTGTGCCGTATCACCGCTGGCACCGCAGCTGTCACTGTTCATATGTGAGATATACTGACGGAAACCAAAAAGGAACAGGTGTTGCGTATTAGTGCCACTGCTTCCCTCTGCCCCCCTCTGGCAAAGGGGAGGTGTAAAAAAAATTTTAAAAAGTTGTGCTCAATAGAGTTGTCAGAATGGATCATTGTGATATATGTCTTTTTTTTCTTTTTTTGCCCTGAAGAGACATAACGGGCACAGAAAGGGAAGTGGGGTTGCGTGGTGGTGGTGGGGGGATAATGTGGTTCAGGTGGAATAAGCCAAGAGGCAGATCAGAAACACGGGGATCTCTTTGAACGTTGACATTTTCTGTCCTGTTGTCTCGTCTCTGCAAGTTCTGCTGGACTTTAGTGTTTCTGTGAATATCAACCACAGATGGAAACTTGGAACTGATTTAGGCAGTCTTGTTTCCTTGACGCAAAAAGATGAGCCGCAGTTATAGTTTTGAGTTTCTCCTCGACATAGGCAGTCTTGTCTCTTTATAGTGACGCTCCAACATTTCAATATGAAACTACTGAAACTATAATCGAAGCAACGTTGCTTTTGGGGTCTGCTTGCAGTTTTCAATCTTCTCTGCCAGTAGCTTAACCAGACATGCAACCCTCTTAATGAGTTGATCTTAAAGTTACGGTGCATTTTGCATCCCACACTGGACTTTGCATCGTTCCACTTTTCGGTTCTGGTACGGTTCCACCATCTTTATTTCCGTATCAGCTGGCTCCGCTTAAGGATGATCAGCAGCGCCTGCTGCTGGATGACATCCAAATTACAACCCTAAGACAAGATCTAAGTAGTTTTTTTGTAAATTTAGAATAGTTATCTTAATTATTTAATCATCAGAATACTCTGTAAGTAAAACAATCTTTAGTTGCTGCCCTAATCACAACAGACTTTTCAGATTATTAAATGCGTAATTTTGCTTTCCATTCATAAGTCCGCACTGCTTTGTGTTGCTCTTTCTATTTTTACCAACTAAAACACATTAAAGTTCATGTCACGGCTTTAGCTGTATGCTGCTGTAACCGTGTCCTTGCATTGTTTTTTTGTTGTTGTTTTTTTTTTGGGGGGAGGGATGGGGTTCATTAGCGATGTTAAGAAGGTGCGTTGCATCACTGCATCTGTCCTTGGTTGTGCGGCTCTTCAAAACAAACCCCCAGAGACGGTGCTGGTTCTCCCCCGCGGAGCGCAGCCTCATTAGGGTTTGTTGCCCAAACTGCAGAATTCATTCTGGCTGAAGGAACAGCTCAGCCCTCTCTCCCAGAGACACATGTTTCTAACTGAGGCCTGACCCTGCAGCTTTGGGCCTTGTCAAATCAGATTTGGCTCAAGTGACTTCCAGTCATGGGCTCAGTTACCTCTGAACTGGACTCACTGAGGCAGCCGTACGAAAAAATAAAATAAAAATGAACTCGCGGTTCTGATAAACGGAGAGCTTATTGAGAAAACAAAGATGTTACCATCACAAGGTTGCTGATGAATGCGAGGCCAATGCTTGGAGAGCTGAGTTTATTTTCTTCCTTTTTGCTCCAGGGTAACGATCCTGAACACATCTCCCATTAAAACGGATCTAAAAGAAAGAAAATCTGCATTTGCAAGGGTCCAGTCTTGGTCCAGACCTCAGCTTGATTGAAATTCAGCAGTGGAACCTGAAGAGAAAACGGCGGATGAACGACTGCCAGCAAAACCTCAGTGAACTTACGACGTGCTGTGAAGAAGAGCAGGCCAAAATTCCTTCACATTCCTCCGCCGGAGATTGATGAGGTCAAACAGAAGATGATTACTTTAAGTTATCTCTGCTGACGATGCTTCTGGAGGCTCTGCTAGAACGGCCTGCTCTTACTTTTTCACTTGCTGACATGAAATGGGATTTAGCTTTACTCTACGTTTACAGGTTGACTTAGGTATTCTCTCCAAACCCAGTAACTCTTTGCTTAATCAAACTCAAGATTTTCTAGTGGCTCGGTCGGTTACCGGAGTCCACTTTTCTTTGACTTGTGTGTCCACAGGTGTGAGCAGAAGCGCGCCGTGCAACCGCAATAACGGTCCACTTTGAACCACACGACCGTTGAACAGTATGAAGTGATATTTAATTAAATAAAGAACTGGGGCAAAAGCTTTTGGAGTACAGATTTATTTATGTTTTTTTTTTTTACGTTTATTGAAGCTCACATGAAGTCGCTCCACCCCTTGTCAGAATCATCCACATCCGCATCTTGACGCATCGAGAAGTAGATTTTATCTCCCCTTCCTGGCGAACACATTAGTTATGGCCTGGTCGTTTTGTTTTGAGGCATACGTTGACATAAAACTGTAACGGTTTCAAAACCACACCATCGGCACAGGTCAAACCCAGGTAAATATGTCAAGAGAACCAAATTTCCTTCAGCCATGTCGAGAAGTCGCTTAACACCAACTCCCTGACCTTGAACCATTGAGTTAATTCAATTCGTCAGATAAAGCAGCCCAGCCTGCCTCACTGAGGGCGTTCTGCCATTTTCAACTGGATGCCGTGGCATCATCATTCATGTATGGAATTGCTTTTCATGAAAAGAAGGGTTGGTAAGTGCATTGTCTGACCAGACGATCAATGTCACCTTGAATATCGTTAAGCTGGCTTAAAGAAAATGCTCACATCCCCCGCAATAGACGACAGCCGTACATCGGGAATGTGAGGTTGTTTTTTTTTTTTTTTTTTCCAAGAATACACAGTGGTAATAGATGGCCTGTATGTTGCTTTCACTCACCCATGAATACAGTGATTACCGTGAGGACAAAGAGTCCTCAGAAAGTCTCATGTACCCTTACAGAACTGCTGTTATTGCTGAAAACACTTTGCTTTGTTCCCTCTGTATGTAGAAGGTGCTCTATCAAGAAGTCCACTCCCTTCTGATCTTCAGCTTTGAAATCCCAACTCCGCTCTGTGCATGTATGAACGACAGCAGCACTGGATCCAGTCCAAACAGAAAGATCTGTCTGTTCTTTTCCAGGTTTGAATTTATTTTGGCACGTGACGCGGCTTGTGACGCAGCTCCGGGTTGCGGGGATCTTTTAACGGAAGCAGGGAGGCAATGTCAGTGGTGTAGTCTTTTTGTCACGCTCTCCTCAGGGTGGGGAAATATTGTATTACATCCAAAAATGCCACTTATCAGCTGTGAGACCAATAGAATTGTGGTAAAAAAAAAAAAATCGATTCTGTAAAGAATCATAGTTCCGAGTCCTGGGACTTCTGAATAGATTCAAAATGCTCCAAAATTGATTTTAAAATGATAAGGTTGTATGTCTTCTCTTGCTCCAGTTTTGAAGTATAGTTGAATATCATCGACTCACCCACTGAATGTATTTTGAATAATTCTTTGATATTTTGTTATTTAAGGAAAAGCCAGGCAGCTACGCTGGTAATTCTAGTTACAGAACTTTACGCACAAACCTATTTTGTAAATGTTTGTCACTCGAGGCAAAACTCATTTCATTCCACGCAACCAGGTTATTCAAACTGGTTTTCATTGCATGTGGTTCCAGCCTACAACAAGAATGTCATGGCCTCTGCTGTTTTCGAGTTACAAAATGCTTAATGTTGGCGGTAAGTTTGAAAATATCACTAGGTAATTGTCTTAGAAGACGTTATTAATACATGAACACCAAATATAAAGTCTTGAAAAGGGCAAACACACACACAAAAAAAAAAAAAACTGAAATAAATAAACAGACAAAGCTTAGCCTGTTGGAGGCACAAGTAAAGCCTGGTGGCCCGCCAGACTGATGATACACCGGGGGAAATCTTGAATGTCTTGTAACCGAAAACGAAGTCAGTCTCACCTCATGCAGTTTAACAGTGTCCAACTCTAAAGGTCTGGCACGTCAAAATGCACGTTTGACATTTTTCAACATTTAAAAGCTTTTCTTTCCTAAAAATAAACGTGGGACCTCTATCGGCTGTCGCGAAACTGCCGGTTAGTCATCGTTTTCTCACACAATGTCTGCATTTAGTGCCCGGACCTTTTGCACAGCCTCCGTAGAGACCCATAATGCCTCAGTGTGTGCCGCTCGAGAAAGAGGAAAGTGGCAGCATTGTTGGAAATGTGGACCGTAATGATCACAGCTGGAAAGCCGGTTTATTCTGATGATCTTTTTCCTCCTCTGCATCGCTGCCAGGAGGAAAGAGACGTGTGCAGTTTGCCTGAGTCTGGAGGTCACTGGGGGCGGGAGGAGTGTGAGCTGAGCAGGAAGGAGGAAGGACACGCAGGAAGAGAGGCTGCACGCTCTGATAAGAACATCAATACGCTCCGTTATCGCCACACATCGACTCCTTGTTTGCTGCTCTCTTAAAGGAGCTGCTTAAAACACCATAGTTCTCTGCTTTCGATTGTTTCTGGTATCCGTTCCAAAAAAAAAAACCCAGATTGTTATATTATTTTTCTTTTTAGATTCAGGTGTTTGTCAGATACACTTGCAGTTGGGCTGCAGTTACCACTAAATACTTCCTGTATTGCCACATACTGTGCACGTTTCAACAAAGTAATAACTATATATGCATATGAAAAGTAGACCAGTCACAATAAATCAATGAATCACATAATTCCATTTGCATAATTTATAGTTTTTTTCTCTTTCTCTCTTTCTACCAATAATTGGATGACAGAAGTTTTCAGTCTGATGCTTTGGTCTCAACTAGCCCTTTTATTCAGGACAGTTTTGTCTCAGGAGACTTGAGTTTCTATTTTATTTGTTGTTTCTATTGCTTCGTTTGTTTATTTTGGATATGAAAAATGTTTTCCAGTTCCAGTGTTAAATATTCATTAGAATTTAAAGTTTAATGTGCGCTTGCATTATTACGCCATTGCCATTGCATTACTTGAAAATGGCCTCAAAACAACATCGTCGTTTATTGCAAAAAAAAAAAAAAAAAAAAAAAAAAGCAACTTTCGGTGAGCCAATCAAAAAACAGAGTTTTCTCTCTCTTCTCTAAAGTGCCTTCCTCCCTCTGCCGGGACCGTTCTGTGCCAGAAGAGATCCAAGTGTGGTCAGGGCACAGAAAATCGCAGAAAATCTGAAAACCTCAATGGAAGTTGCACTAAAGTCGGAGTAGATACTCCCAACAGAGAGTAAACATCTCAAATAATGCTAAGGTTGACGAGGTCGGCGAGTTGAAAACCTTATCGTTTGGCTAAGTGTTACCTTTTACAATCTATTTTTGATCAAGTGCAATAAACCTTTTTCGCTTTATTCAGTTTAGGAATCCATTTAATAAGCATTTGTTGATATTTTCTCCACTTTATCCATACCCAAGATTATCAGTTAGATCTAGGTCTGGACTTTGCTGGAAGGTGGATCATTCTCGGCAGTGTTGAATGGGCTTCCTTCCAGAAACATCCTGACTTTAGTTCCAGCTTATTTTCCATCAGCTCTGACAAGCTTCCCTTCCTGGTTTTGCATTATAGGAGCTACTTCTCAGTGCCAAACATTGTGACAGTGTTAATAGAGACCAAGTGTTGTGGTGACTTCCTGAGGGTGGAGTTTCAGAAAGAGCAGGAGTTTCTTAAAGTGACAGAGCCCAATTTCAAGGTGTTAAATTACATTGACAAATTTCTTTTAAGCCATATCTGATATATACACATGCAACATTTTCATAGCAACTGAAGTTAACATAGTATCTTCTTTGTGCTATAAAATGGCAGTGTGTTTAAGCTTCTTCGCAAACTCATCCCTGACCCGCCGGCTGTGCTGCTGGGCCTTCATGTTGCTCTGCACACTTCCAAAGCTGATTGGTTGCTTTTTTGGTTTTGATGATTTACCTTCAACTTCATAACTCTACAACTTTGTGTTGGTCTATTAATTCAAATACAGTTCATTGAGCTTCGTGGACGTATTAAGATAAAACCTGAAACCGTTCTAGGAGGGAGAAGTTCTGCTTTTCATCTTGCTCCTCTGTGTCTGTCCCTTTTTCTCAGTGGCTCCTGTCGTCTCTTCAGGCAGACTCCTTATAAGACGTGACAGTATTTTGTTTCTTCCTTCGTCCGGAGCGGTCTTTTGTCGTAATCTCTTTGTCCGTCTGTCGTTTCTTATTCCGAGCTCTAAATCAGTTCCGTGTCACGGTTTGACAGACATTTTTGTCGCACAATTAGTTTTAATCACGCTCTAATCCCATCTAATCTCATTAGCACGAAGTTTTCTCTCAGTGTTTGCTCAGCTCTCCGCTGACGTTCTGGATCCTCCTTTCTCTCTCTCTCTCTGCGCCGGGGAGTTTCCTGTCCTCCATGGGGGATTAAAGTTGACGAAAAGCACGTTCGGGTTGATGAAGTTGTTCAGACACACCTGTGTTCGAACAATCCCATATGGTGCAGCTATGCATGTAGACACAGGCATGGCCGTACATATCAGCACGAGTGAACTACGGCAACATTTGGCTTGCATTTCCGCAGCAGCTTCTTCTGCAGACGGTGGTGAGGGGATGAGATTGCGACGGAGCACTTTAAAGTTCTTTGTCATGAGTAGTTTTTCCTTAATACGTTATTTTGTTTTGGTTTCCTGTTGGTCCTTGACATGCAGGGTCCTAACAGTTCCCTGCCTCCTTTCTTTGCTCAACTTGCTGGTTGTTGGCAGCTGGTTGGTCCCTGCTGGATGGTTTCATTGGTCCCTGGTGGATAACAACGTTGAGTAAAAGCAGGATGTACAAGCTGCTTTAGATACAAGCCCTTGCTTTTTGTTGCAGTTTTATTGCGCAACCCACTTCTCCACACTATTTCTGTCCTTTTAGGATTTCACTGAAGGATTTTAGCTTATGTTGCTCGTTTACTGCCCACAATCCTGTTAAATCTGCGTCTAAAGTGACTTAAGTGTCAGTGGCATAGATTCATCATTGTTGAAGAAACATTCCTCATAGATTTTGGTGTGTTTTAACAGGGTATTTGTGAGGACATTGGAGGTAGGGTGAACTGATGTTCAAGAAACCAGTTTGAGATGGTCTGAACTTCTCAGATACAATTCTCCGTCCTGTACGGGGGCTGGCATCTTAAGGCTGTTTTTACAGATCGTAGTCCGGTAGATTCAGCTCGATTGGGGACCAAAATGGCAATACTTGTTAGATTTTGTGGTGGTGGAGTTCACGTTCGCAGTGTGCCATGTCAAACAAGTCAAACACTTTGAAAAACCAGTTTACCACCCTCACCTGTGGTGGCGCTGCACCAAGAAACACTGAAGGGAATGGCACAAAAATCTCTCAAGAAGACACTGTGCCAGCCCAACTGTAGGAACCCATATGAACTAATTAGATCCCAGTTGTCGCCCTTTGGTGGCTGTTGTAGACATGCCAGGTTTTGCTCTTAAAGAGGCAGTACCATGTAAAACTTTTTCAGCATTATTTGTTATTCCCTCATTAGAAACATACCTGGAGTTTTGCCTTGACTCTTTCCCGTTCTCATGCATGTTTGAGAAATCTTTTAATCTCCCATGGCAGCCGCTCAGCCGTGCAAATGGAACCTAGCAGTGCCTTCCAGGTGCAGCTCATCCTCAGAGCTGCAGTTTACAACCTTCGCAGCTACCACCTCTCACACCAGCCCTCCCCCCCCTCTCAGCTCCTTCAGACTAGCCAGCAGCAATTAGCAAACACCTGACAGAACAGTGCATCTGCTGTGCTCATTATTGGATTCTTCTCAGTGCAACGCTGGTAAAAATGTTTTCACAGGAGTCATGCTGTGATGACTTCCTGATGGCGGAATTCGTTAAAGAGCAGGAGTTTCTTAAAGCGACAGTGGCCCAACTTCAAGATGTTAAATTACAAAGTCAAATTTCTTATATAGTGATTTTTGAAATATGTTGCATTTTTTTTTATAACAACTGAAGTTAACATAGTTACTTGACTGTGCTGTAAAATAGCACTATGTGCCTGGAAAACACATGGTGTCCCTTTAAATATTCTCTTTCTCAACACATTGTACTGTGATTGCCAAAACATAATAGTTTTCTCCCATGTCAGAATTTACTTTTGTAAGCTGTTCAGATGCTACGTAATCAGGATATTGTGACAATGTTGTGAATTATGGTTGTGATTCCGTTGTGCAGGCCGATTTTTAATATTGCTTTATGACTTTTTAAAAAATGTCTTAAATCTGTAATAAAACTTCCAATAATACACAAAGGAAGGCAGGAAAAGCCTCTCCTGTGCCAATGTGAACAATAAAGTCTGAAAGACGCATGTCTCCGTAGAAAATCCTACAAAGCAAACAATGTGACATCATGGGGTCTGAACGCTAAACAAAAGCAGACAGACAGACTTGTCAACCGTCTGACTGAGCAGCAGGATAAACCCAAGAGCTGTCCCAGAAATAGAGGCTACAAGCGTCCCACAGTCTACTAGACCCAAAATAACAGTAAACAAGCCCTACCTCGAGCAGAACATGACGCATGGAAAGTAATTAAGCGAATCCTCAAAGTCCACACTGCCTCGCCTGGTTTAGACTTCTCTTTTTATGGATAGAGTAATGCTCGCAGGGCAACAAACAGGTGATTGAAACGTGTAAAATGACTTGTTTATAACACGGCACAATGTCGACTTTTGGAGGAAACGCACAAACAGCGCTTTAGCTGTTTACTGCACAAGAACATGTCAGTCTTGTTCCTTGTGGAGAAAGTAAGTCACTTTACTGAACAGCCTGACTGTTCAGTAACAGTGGCCCTGATGCCCTTTGCATGACCGTTCTTATAATATTTTATAAGTTATAAGTTATTTATAAATTATGAGAAAAGCCATTTTATTACGACTGTCCTCGTAATATGACTTTTTTGTTTTATTTTGACTTTAATCTCACACAACTGTATTCTGATAATATTGTTACTCTTGCAATATTGCGACTTTGTTCTCAGGATATTATGACTATTCTTGTTTGATTTCGACTTCTCATGGTTTTACTTTATTCTCAAAATTTTTGTGATTTTCCGATTCTTTTGACTTTATTCTCGTACGACCTTACTCTTGTAATATTTTGTCTTTATTCTCATTTTATTTTGACCTCATAATTTTATAAATTTATTCATATAATTTTAACTTCAGTCTCTTATGACTGTTCTCGGAATGTTATGACTTTATTCTAATTTTATTTTGACTTTATTATCGACTTTTTTCTCTTCACTGTGACTTTATTATGTTTCAGCTTTATTCTTGTATGCCTTTATTCTCATATTTTTACACTTTTGATCTTTTAGTGCGGCTCTAATGCTGCTTTTTCCTGAGTGCATGTTATGTTTTGGTTGTGCTGATACATTCAGCTGCACTTCCTGCATTCTGACTTAGCAGTCCCGTCCCCATGGTTTCAGTAGGCGGTGCACAAATAATGACCTCTCCTGCTGCTATCAGTTCTCCCTTACCTTCTCAGGACCGGATCAGCTCTTGCATATAGATGCAGACAAGCCTCTGTGAGCTCGTCCAAGTCTTACATCAGCCCGTTGGACCGGACTCGTGATTGCCCCCGGCTGCCAAGCGCAGACGTGAACCTTCTCACACAACGTGTCCGCAGCTGTCAAGGTCGGCTTGAAAGCTCTTTCCTGCACAATCGTTGACTAGAGAAATGTGTGTGTCCATATGATTGTGGGCTTTGTTTTGTTGGAGGGAAAGCAACTTGCTTTGATGGCACAGCACCTGCTTCTTTATTCCTTAAAGGGGCAGTGCTACGTAAAGTCGAGTTTTTTACTACTCATCAAAGACATAACTCGAGTGTTGCCTCGATTCTTTAGCATGCTTATTTGATAAATTTTCAAGTCGCCATGGCAACCGTTCAGCTGTGCAAGACGCCTGGGTGGACCTAGCGCCACCTTGGAGATGCAGCGCGTCCTCTTAGCTGCAGTTTCGAGGCTACAGAGCTTCCACCTCACAAGTCCCCTGTGACTCTTTCAATAAGCTCCTACAGACTAGCCAGCAGATATTAGCAAACACCTGGTGAACTCATCATACAAACTACTAGAGTTCGAAACGGGATCATAGCATTGCTATGTAGGCGTGCTGAAGGTGGGTGTCGGAAAGGGTAGGAGATTCTTAAAGAGACAGCGGCACAATTTCTAAACGTCAGATGATGCATGGTCATATTTTTTCAGTTATTTTTGATATATTCAGCATTTTTATTAGAACTGAAGGTAACATAGTTACTTAATTTACAATAAAATGAAGCAATTTGTGGAAAATGCATAATACTTCCACTTTGCACGTTCAAACAGTACTCTGAATCTGTTCAGTTTAGAGCTGCAGGCGCTGCACATAATCCGGTTGATTTCTCCGACTCTGAAGTCGGACTTTTTGAGTTCCGACAACAAATGCAACGCAGCATAAAAGAAGAAGCAAAGAGGTTCACAGTAACAAAAGAGGAGCTGCAGAGATGTACAAGTCAGGTGGGAGATTCTTTTGACTGGACAATGGTGAGTGGGACTCCTCAAATCTGGTCTTTATGAAACATGTGGAAGAATGTGCTCTGGTCAGACGAAACCACGCAGTCAGAGCTGCAATAGAATAATTCAAATCGGGAGTGTCAAACTCCTGTCCTCTGTGGTTGGGCCTCAGCTGCTTTGAAATTTGTCTCCACTTCAATACACCTACAGCAAATAACTAGCAGGACTCCGAAGAATCCCACTGCCTGCTGAGGGGGAGATTTAACCATTTGATTCAGGTGTATGGTTTAGCAGAGCATAACAGCTTTGCATCAAAAACTGGAGCTGACAAAAGAAAAAAACCAATGGACCATCTTAAAGGGGCAGTATGTGTTTTCCAGGCACATAGTGGCATTTTATGGCATAATAATGTTAATTTAACTTGGTATGAAAATGCAAGTGAAATAAGTCAAATATAACAAAAGACATTTTACTAATTAACGTAATGACTTGAAATTGGGCTTCTGTCTTTTAAAAAAAAAAAAACTGCTGCTCTTTCTGAATCTCCGCCTTCAGGAAGTCATCACAACGTTCCTCTATTAACTCTTTAACAGCATTTTTACCAGTGTTTCACTGAGAAGTAGCTCCTGTAATGAGCTCAGCAGATGTGCAGTTGGACCAGGTGTTTGCTAATTGCTGCTGGCTAGTCTGAAGGAGCTAAGTGGGAGTGGTGCGGCGGAGTGCTGCTCTCTGAGGCAGAAGCTTGGAAGCTTCGAAACTGCAGTTTTGGGGAGGAGCTTTGTCATCAAAGGCAGAGCTAGGTCCACCCAGGTGTTTTTCACAGCTACTGGTTGCCGTGGACGACTAAAGAATTTCTCAAACATGCAGGAAAGAATAAAAGGAACACTCCAGGTATGTTTTTGATGAGGGAATAAAATTATAACATCATGTAAAGCCCCAAAAAGTCGACTGCACATAAGACTTACTTGTTGATAACCATGTTCCATTTACTTCACAACTGCATCTTACTTTTCTCTTTCCAAATGAAAAAGTTGCTGTTTATGGTTTTAACATGACAAAATGTCAAAATAATTGCAAAAAGATCTAGAGATACAAATACCTGGCATGGCACTGTTGGGGGAAATGTCTACTGTAAAAGGTTTGAAGACACCTGCTGCTTCACAACTCCCCCCTGCTTTTAAATGTGTAATCATAAGAAAAGAGTAATTGCCACAAAATGTTCTTCACCAAGCTCTATGAGTAGCAGTAATGGTTCTCATTAATAACGGAGTGTAATTTAATAGACAGACTGTATGCAGGAATCCCGTACAGTTTACTCCAGCGTGAGTTCCTGTTGGAGAGCACCGCGGCCTGGTCTCCGTCAGCTGTCAGCGGTCCTCGCACAGACCCGGCCTGCGCTGTGCCATCGGCTCTCTCACCGCAATCACAGCATGTTTATGGACCTCTGGAGGCTCCGCACTACAGCCTGGACTGCTGCGTCATTTTGTGGACTTAATTATGATTTGTGGACTTGATGCTTTTGGGGTCGGCCACATTCTTTTTTTCTTCTTCTTTTTTTTTTTTTTTTTTTTTTGTTATTGACCAGCTGTTGGTGGGGTTAATGTCATTTTTATTCTGGCTACGGTGGATGTTTCCGTGACGTTGTCTTGAGCCATTTGAGACCTTCTCCCGTCGTCCCTGTCACCTTTGGAAGACGGTGTCCGGTGGAAGACAATTTATAAATCGATAAACAGTTCAGTGTTCCTTTTGATTTAAGAGTAAAGTTGTACAAGATGAGCTTGAAGTTTGAAAATGATCTCTATAAAAACATTGGCCTTGCTCCTGTAATAACATCTGGATCTGGTTTTGGTCAGTACCCTTCCCAGAATACTGAAGCACAGTGGACTACCTCTCAGCTGAAGGTTGCCTAACGGCTTAATAATTGAGTTATTCCTCCTGATTCCCACAAATTCTTCAAAAGAATGGCTCACTATTAGAAAACTGCTGATTTCTGCTTCCTTTACCCGTCTCTTGTGCCTATCCTCCCAACATTCTCTCTTGTTAGGGAAACAGGGCGCGCTTTGTTTTTGCAATTATCACTTGGGCCAAAACCACGTTTCTGAAGCCCAAAGGTCGCAACAACTTGCCCTTTGGGGTTCTGTTTAAGTGCCACTTAAGACCGCTACTGTAGCTAATCACAAGGATTTATGAAGTGTATCACCAAGAGCCCAGCAGACCGGAGAGCGGTTGCTGGCACCCTGCTAAGGTGTTACAAACTCTCTTTTCTTTTGTCTCGACTTTCTTTTCCATCTTCTGTTAAAGCTTCCGATTGATGGCAGCTGGTGAAACGTTCTTTGTTCTCCATTTGTTGACTCTGAAAGAAGGTCCGTTCCAGTGCCGGCACAAGCCTTTTCTTCCTCCTGCCGGTGCCGGTCTTTCCCTAAACAGTCCAGCACAGAAAGCTTTAGATGGATCTTGAGGGGGCCCTTTATGACTCCCCGATGCATCCAATCACGTTCCAGTGTGGTTCTTGTGAAGGCTTCGTGTGTTTTGCATAATTCCACGTTCATGTCCAACCATTAGCGCTTCCAGTGTTTCTGGTAATTGGGAGTTTTCACCAGGACTTAATGGTGAGAGGTGTAGATTGGGTTTTGGGGAATAAAGAAAAAAAAAAAAACTGAGTGGAAGAATGCAAGCTAACAGTGTTCTTGGTGAACTTCAGAGGCATGTACTACAAGATCCAGATGTTATCCCCCCCACCCCATATCACCCATCCCCATTTTTTTCATTTTTAGGCTCTCGTGGCCTTTATTGAACAGATTTCTTTATTTAAAAATATTACGTTTGAAATTTTATTTTCTTAATATTCCCCTTTTTAAAGATGAAAACAGGAACTCCTCATTAGCTCCTTGCCTTTTCCAGGGGAATGCATCCGTCCCTTTGCTCCTCCTACTTTTGTTAGCCTCTTTAAATCTCTACCCGATAATGCCTTTAGTCTGGTTTGAGTGAACACAACAACAGGTCAGAGCTAATGAGCTCTCTGTGAGGAATGCAATGTATAGGCACCCCTCCACACACACACACACACACACACACACACACGCACACGCACACGCACACACACACACACACACACACTTCCCCCTCCACCCTGTGGCAAATGCCATACGCTTGGATACCTACAGCTTGAGGGTAGAGGGGACACACTTTCCATTAGATTCCTTAAAGATGCCTGATTGGTTGAGAAGATGCCAAAGAGAAGTCAAAATCGCTTCAGATTCTGCCTCGCACAGCTGTGTGAATGCAGGAAGCAACACTGATGAAGAGGTTAAGTCAGATTGGGGGACTGCAGTGAGAGGGGGGAGGGGTGGAATCGGGACTGCAATTAGTTTTACCATTTGTTCACCTTCCTCACTCCTTTTCTCCTTCTAATCCCCCACTGTCCCCCTTATCCATAAGTGACCTTTGCCATGGGAGGTCGATATTGCGATCCTGGAGGATGACCTTTGGTAATGAGAAGGTAGGTTAACGGGCGACCTGGAAGCACTTTGTCCCCATCTCCTGGGAACTCAAACAGTGAGCATACAAAGGCACACAGCAACAGCTGCTCCATCCCTTGCTCTGGTCTGGAAATAACAGGAACATAAACACCAACCACGTCCCCATGAGTGATGCGCTCGAGGTGTCATGGACGTCTACAGCAAAGAAGAGCTTCCCCACAGCACTAAACATTTCGTGTGTGGGACAGAAAGTTCAGAGGTGGTCTCATCTGATGGTAGCCCCTACTTCCGTGTGTGTGCTGTGTCCTCTACATGACATCAACCGAGACATTTTATCTCTTTGATTCTGAACAGTTTAAGCAATATGGATTTAAAGTATCTGTATCATATCGACTGATACCGATCCAATAAAGAAAAACAGTGCTGAATTGACTTCAAGCGTTTCTATTTTTAAACACAAACATACATCTATTCAACTACAAATTGATTTTATAACTCTGCACCTATACAGCACATTTAAATACATCAATATCGTGACAACCTGGGTCAAACTTGTAAAAACAACTCAACTTTATTTTGTTCAGTCAGTGCATTTAGGAGTCTAGCAGCCAATGTAAAATAAACAAATAAAACAATAGGTCTACTGCCTTGGCCAAATGTGTAAAAACAAGATGGCAGAACAGATTACACTCTCCGCAACAGGCTTATAGAAGATCTGCAGCACAAGAACTCCAAGAACTGTCATAATCTCCCCAAAATGTACAGTCTGTTCTGCCTCTGCTTTTAACATCTCCGCAGGGTAAATGGGGCAGCACACACATGCACGGCACACCTCGGAGGCACAGCTTCTTTTTTTCCAGATGCATCTTCTGAACCTCTTGGCTGCAGATAAAGCATGGATACAGTGTCCTTGTTGACCTGTAGCACATCTGCGATCATGAACTCTTGCATTCTCCATGCTTACTCCTTGGTTTATCGGCATAACACATTGGAATAACTCAGCAGGCAGGTGTATTGGGTTGGGTTTATCCCGAGCAAGAAAGTTTGCTTTAAGTAGGTTAAATCAGGCAGCTCCAACAGTTAAAATTATTATTTAAACTAAATTGTGATATGTTTGCAAACCAACCTCTCTCCTCTCATCATGAGCCTTATTTAGTTTAGTCACCATGGCCTGTTTAGTTTGCCTTTGCCTTTTCAGAGTATCTCCCTGCACCGCTGCTTTCATCGCTGGAGATCTTTCATGCCGATATGCACATGTAATTTGACACAGGCTTAATCTCCCCCCCACCTCTTCTCTTAAAATCCGACGTGTCCCATTGCAATTCATGTATCTAGCGAGAAATCACACAGCTGAAAAAAGACACAAGTGGAGACAGGAGCAGGTAGAGGTTTCTTGGCTGGCATTCAGTGTTTTACAAAGACGGCTAATCTACGTCTGTAGCGGGCCGTGTAGTTCTTTTCTTTAACTTGAGAAGCTGAGGGGGAAAAAAAAGACTCCCTGCCCTTTTTACACGTAAATTTATCACATATTGTATACCGGGGAAAATATCACAAAGGGCCAAGTACACACCAAAATACCTCCTAAAAAGTATTGATGTCATCTGCTGGTCCAAAAACTGTATTGTGGAAGTGGACTAGTTGAAGGGTACAACATTGTTCTCTCAGTGCATTAAGACATTAAACACACCCACAAACTTCTGACCAGTCACAGAACTTGATGAGTAGAAACAGCCTCCCTGTTAACAAGATATAGCTAGTTTAGTACATCATTGAGAGGCAATTTTTGTCGCTTTGGATGAAGCATAGGAGAGCCTTGGCCTGGTAAAAAAACTGGCCCCCTTTTTTTACGCTTTGCTTCTTGTAGAGAGTCTGGACCCTTGATTATTGAAGAACTGTTCCTGAGAAGTCCAGCTCAATGGGAGAAATCCCATATGGAACACTTGAGGGAGATGAGAATTGAGTGGATTTGCATAGAAGGCCATTGGTATATATATATACCAATATATATATATATATATATCACTCTTTGAGCAAGAAATAGAGCTTGTTCAGACTCCTTTGCTCCAAAACAATATTTTTATTTTCTCATCTGCTAATAATTGCATAGCATTTGAGACAACAAATTATTAGTTCCTTATTAATGTAACTGCATGTACAAGTTACTTATACCCTTAAAGGTCCCACTCGTTTTTCAGGGCGTAAAATATACAGCACTGACAAAGTACACACACAGAGTGGTGACAATGAAAGCAAGCAGGGCGTGTTGAAAATTCATGTGACTAAAATATCAGATCAAATGGATAGTGGAGTGATGGAAACCACTGATGGTTTCGCGTCTTTAGGATGTAGTTCCCCTTAGGGCCTGGATACAGGCAGCTGTTGTGTTCCCTCCTACGGCAGGATGGCCCACAGCTGTTGTTACTGGTCCTCGAGATCCGGCAGATCGACACTGGGGTGGACTTCAACACCAACCTGATTCCGCTCATTCTGAGTTGGGAAAAGACAGCGGGGTTTGTTTGGCTATGGGTGGACCTCAAACCGATGCAGGAAGTTCAGAAACCCACATTGTAACTTATCACTTCTATGCATGGGTGTGATGCTCACCTTTGGGAATGCAGAACAGAAATATCTTGTGAAGTGGGTGAGTGTCTGAGGCTGAAGACCTGAGCCTGACTTTACAACAGCAATACAGCTTCTCTGTTACACAGAACTAACCTGCGAAAGGGGCAGGAATATACCAGATTTCAGAGCTGTCTTGTCTGTCTAGAAGTGGCTTTCACTCAGAGGAAATGAGTCTACGGTACACGGGCATTGCTCAAATTCCTCCCCTTGTCATCGCTGCTAAAGCAAATAATGGCTTAGGGGGAAGGATTCTGCCACTGAATCAACAGATTGTTTGTATCTTCACAGACTCAAAGGGAACATTTTCAGGATTTTGAAAAGGTTAGCGCTTTTTTTCCCAAAGGAGATGATTGCTTGCCTCACTGAAACCATGGGGTTTCAGCATCTTAAGTTCAAGGAGATGTAAGAATTTCACCTCTCAGGATTGTAGTGACTTGTTTAAAAGACACTGGACATTTGATAATTTGCTGCAAACCTGTCTGCCTAGGACTACCAGCAATGTGACTTCCATTCAGACTTGGCAGCAGTATTGTTTTTGTTTGTTTTTTTTTCACATTGACATGGTTACATGTTCATTGTAAGCCACTTCAGTTTGAGACAGGAGGTCAACAGGAGTAGACCATTAGGGTTTCAGTTTTGAAAGAAAAACATTTTGGACAATTAAGGGGTCAAGATTTTAAACCAGATATGTTTTAGCGCAAACTCTTAACACATTAGCGTAACGAAATAGGTTCCTTGAGGCTGGTTCTGTGTTTTCAATGTTACATATCAACATATTTTTAAATTGTTTTCTCGTAAAGCGTCTGTCTGAATTTGGCTCTTGATTTCCAGCCTTTCGTCTTTTTTGGTTTGGATAACCTTTCCTCAGACTGGGAGGACGGGTTGAAATTTAAGCCCTGTTTCTGGGCAAAGAAACTACCTTTGACCTGAGGTCATTCCTCTAAATTGGGTAAAAGTTCCTCTTTTTTTCCCCCTCCTGTCCATATTGAATTCTTAAACTGTGGCCAGCTCTCTCTTCTCCATATCGACACACCTCAGTAATTGGTGATGTGGACCATATGTTTGGCTTGAATGGCCTTCTGTTCTGTAAAGCCATTAGACATAGTCAAAGATATATTATAACCTTGTTATTGGGCTACCTGTCGCTGGCTGGGTAGCCATCACGGTTAGAGGGATTAAGCCGTCCAGTCCTGTTTCCGTTTTCCTGGCCTTCTCATATGGTGGATCTGTCAAATCAAACATATTACTTCAAGACACAATGGATATAGATTTGTCATTGTGGGTAATCTTCGCAGTTAAATGGCCTGCTTGGAACTTTTTAGCAAAGCAGGGGTCTGAGGTGGGTGTATGAGCTTTAAGCTGGATGGGGTTGGGTGAAAAACGCTTGCATTTTTTTGGGAACTTGTGTTTTATGGGGTCAGAGCTCAGGTTGTTGACTTGCCATCCGGCGCTGGTCTTTTCGCTCCTTCACCATTGCGTGCCTTGGTGGTCTCAGTCATGTCACACGGTGTAAAATGGAGAAGTTCACTATTTAAGTTCAGCAACTTTAGTTTGCTCATGGAAATGGTCTTTCATGTTTTGTTGGACTAAGCTGACCCAAATGGGGTTCAAACCCAGAGTTAATCAAGGGGAGGTATGACGTAAAGGCTTTTGAAATAGATTTGTAAAGTCAAATTAAAATGAGACTTTCAGTTATCTCTATAATTGCTTCTAACTATTTTGAAAAACAAACCCAAACAATGTCCAAGTCTGCTGACATTGATGCATTTAAGTCTTTTTTTAATGGTTTTATTGGCTCTGGTAGCCTTTGTTTGAGAGTGGTTAGACAGGAAAGTAGGTAATGAGAGAGGAGGAAGACATGCGGCAAAGGTCATGAGGTGAGGAATCGAACCTGTGAAGGCTGTGTCAAGGACTAAGGCTTCCTTATGTGCTTTACCCCTGTGCCAACACCGCAGCCCATATTCAAGATTTTTAAAGAATTAAAATGTTTGTGTGTCCAATCTGACCGATTTTTAGTGGTGCTTATTTTCTCTGCTTATGTAGTGGACGCATTTTCCTCTTGGTAAAACCTGAGCTCTCTGCTTTTTTTTTTTTTAAGTACTATTGATTGACGTAATAACCTGCAGAGTATAAATGGTAACACTTCAGACTTGATCAAATTATGAACACCTGTATTTGAAAAAAGAAAAGAGCCAGAATATTCTCTTTGTTTTTCCACAGATCCAGATGTGACAGCCTCAGCTGGTCTGAACACATGAATGCATGCAGAGAATGTTCCAGTGTCATGTTGCAGGTGAGACACACTGACACAAAACAAAATGCCTTTCCCCAGACATGTACCAGATAGGTCAATATGCAATTATAACAGTTTTTGATCACAATCTGGAGAATGGCTTTCATTTTCTTCCCCTTGATTTCAGAACATTATCACAATAATAAACATCTTCATATCGATCTGGATCAATTCATCTGTTCTATGTAAACAGTATTAGCTAGATGAATGTTTGTATGCAGTGTGTGAAAAGGGGCTGCTTATGACTTTTTTCCATCAAAAACTCTCGTGCTTCAGGAAATTGACCATATCATTTGTCCATGTGGCAAGATTTTCCATTTCCTATCTAAAAATATCAACAGTCTTGATGTTCTTGTTGCTCGTAGTCTTGCCTCTCTACAGTCTGGTCGTCTACGAGTCACAGTTTGAGATTACGACGATGGCAATTAACCTTTGGCTATTATTGTCGGCATTGCGACATCCTTAGCAACAACAATATTGAGAACTGTGGCGCACACTCGTAATGATAACTGCCTGCCTTAATGGCTGTCACGTGACCAAAAAAATAAACCAGTGGCTCATGAGAAATACTCGGCTGTTTCTTGTTGTATTTTTTGCCGACAGTCTCTGTTTAAAACGAGTCAGCTGTTTTACGTACCGATGCAGATGACTGACATAAATTTATTTTAAAGCCAAATTTATTTTTGGCGAATTCAGTAAGTAAGATCGTTGTGTGGAGTATTGTAATATCTTGTTTCTCTGTTCTTCATAGGGTAAAACTTTGTGTCTGTTAAGTTGACGTTAGCAGGTTAATTAGCTTAACAGACATGCCTCTTATAATACTATTGTGACTAAATTATTTTAAAATGTTCACAAAAACAAACCACTGCTGTTACTGGTCTCTAACGCACCAGAATGTTCCAATTTCAGGTTCAGTTAAACAACCTAAAAATGTTTTTGTAAGCTCAGTGACTGAAAATCAAAAGCATAAAAACGAGGCCATCGATTTATCGTTATCACAACCAAGAAGAGAACAAATATTATTTTTGATTTATCTTGTTCAATTAAAAGAAACCGAAAAAAACAAACAAAAAAAAACTAGAGTGGAAGGTCACACCACTGAAGAAGGAGCAGACGCAGAGCTGACTGGATATGCTGTCTTTGAACTAGAGCCACAATCAAATTGAAAAACCCATGTTTGAATAGGCTTTCGTATATTCATTCTGACAGACTTGTCTTGACATCATCTTGTGAACAGTCCTTTAAAAGCCCGTTATTATGAACCTGACATAAAATCCGCCCACCTCCTCTTTATGCGCTGGAAAAGTCAGGCCCCTTTCATCAATGCCCCTTAATCACAAGCAGCCTAATAAAGAAAACATGCAAGGAGTCAAGAGCCGCTGCTGGTCTTCCTCCTTTCACCATGCCTCTGTCTGGCAGGTCCAGACAAGCATGCTGTAACCAAAAAAAAAAGAAAAGCTGAAGATGTTTATTCTTCAGCTGGCAACAGCTGGGTCACCGAGCCAGGTAGCAATATTTACCTCCAGCTCTGTCTGAACAGACTATCCAAAGCTGGAAATAAAAACATTTTTCAGTTTGCCTCTGGCAGCACTGATGTGTAAATTGTGGGAAATTCTCCTCTCAAAACATGTTAGATGATGCGTGATTACAGCGGCGTCAGGGTTGTGTGGTCATTCGCAAATTTTCTGTAGCACGGACAATAATACCGAATCCAATTTTTTTTTTTTCTTGCGTGTGTGGTCGATCACATGTCCAAACATATGTGGCATGTAGAAACCCCGAATAGAAATGCAAGCAACCTAGAAATGCCCCGTATTCGCAGTAGAGGCATGTAGCGAGTGTGCTCAGAGTTTTGTAGAAGCGAACGTGGATGATGATGGTGGAGAGATTTTAAAGTTGCCACCAAGCGCCTGGACATTAACAATTTAATCCGTATTACTGTCCAATATGGTTGCTGTTTTTCTTCATGCTTCCGCCTATCGGGATGCACAATAGTGACGTTTGATGAGTTGGCACCACATATCCAAGTGGCCCGGGTCGCGTTTGTAAAAAATCCGATCTGTGCTGTTCAAACTGATGCGACAAAATCAGACACAGGTCGCGTAAGGCCAGAATATTTTTACTCGAGTCACTTCAGCTAGCAGTGTGAACATAACCCAAATCTCGGACCTAAATTTGGTTGGATTTCAAAGTAGCCAGTGAATTAATTCTCACAAAAAGCGAAATTTGTTACAAAAAAAAAAAAAAAAATCAAGATAAATGAGAACATATGGCAACTCAAAGTATTCAGGTTTAACCATTAGTACTGATGACACTCGGTCTCACTGAAACATTTGGGTCTGTAACCAATGACTGATTCACCCTCCCCGCTCCTCCCTGGCAGCTGTGTTGACCGTCTCGTGCATGGGAACCCTTGATTACGGGGCTGACTGTACTTTCTGGTCCGAGTCTGGCAGCCAGTTCACCGCTCGTCCCGCCGCCAGCACGCACGCAGCACCCAGTCCTCCGCTTTGATCATGGCGCGTTGTAAACGACCGCTGCTCCATCACCCCATGCCTCGGGTCATGCACCGGGCTTTATTGGCCTAATGAATGCCTCGGCAATGTTTATCTGCGCTGTAACGGGTCTGACTGAAAACGCCTCCGGGCAGCCGGTTCGTGTCCAACAAGCTCACACTTTGGCAGGCAGTTGTGCGGCGTGTGCTTCATTAGAAGCCTCAGCTGTGATGGCCGCAGATCATTTCTTCATTAAAGTTTATGATTTGTTGATTTTAATAATCTGTTGTGTGATTGTTTGGAGAACATTAGAAAACCAGCGCTCCTTCGGTTAATAGGATACAGGTGTTCTATAATGACATCAGCTCAGTTGGAAGTGGTTGTTTTGCTGAAATATAATTTTATATATTTTTTTTGTCCTTTTGAAAAAACATCCAGATGTGATTTATGATGAACTTTTCTCTGAGTAATGAATAAAATGTATTAACGTATAATGAAAAACTGCAAATGTTTTGGACTATGTAAATAATATTTCTCGAGTGATCAATAACAGATGCTTGAATTGGATGCATTATGGGCATCAGCGTTTAATAAATACTGGAGTTGGCATTGAGCCTCTCAGCCAGTTTAAATATTAACAAGACGTTTGGCTGTGTTTCGCATTAGGTCTTTGCCTGTGATCAGCAGGTTAGCTGTAAGAACTGGAAATTGCGTCGCTTCAGGAGTTGCGTGTTGATGTTTCCCCACAGGAAAATGACCAAACCCTCATCATCAGCGCTCTATTACAGGCATATCTGAGCATTTCCTGACTCTTTAATAATAAAGCAAAATATGTCAGGAGTAATCCTCCAGACTTTAGCTTCATAATATTACGAGAGGAAAATTATGCAGTGTGCATGTCGACCGGTTCCTTTTTAATGAAGCAGAGGAAGTCGTCGTGCTTGTACCAGATGTGGTGTCTGGTTAAGTTTGGGAGGCATATTATCGAAAGTAAAAAAATATATTAAAATTCTTCCTATGACACTATTTTGTGACATAGGAAGAATTTCTATGTCATAAACTTATGACTAAATTTCTTCTTTCCCATTGTGGCCTGGCAAAAGACGAGGCGTCTTGACGGAGAACAGGTCTTGTAACATGAACAAAATAAGGCGGAGGAAGAAGAATGAGAACGTGAGAAAAGCAACAGGAAGAATCACACACTTTTCTTTCCCTTCTGCTACTTCTTCGTCCTTCATTGTCACCTCATCTTCTTCTTCCACTCTTTGAATCCACATTACACCAATTCCCACGCTGGCTGTCACTGGTGTTTCAATGGCGCATCTCTTTGTAGGCCATTGAAACACAAGGCTGACGTAATAGTTTAGTGCTGCTATCAGCGACACAGCGCCACTGGTTAAAAACCAATGGTGCAATGAAATATTAAAGCCCAAGACGTCAGACTGTTATTGGTTCATCCACTGCCTGGCCAAAAACATCCCCACAGTCTGTAGATAAGTGGGGATGTTCTTAGTAGATAAGAACGAGCCTCCTACTGGATAATTACTGCATCCATTGTCTTTCAGCTGACAAGTTCTTTAGCTCCAAGGAATGCAACAAGTAGCTTCTCATGATTGACAGACGCACCTGGTGTGTCGTGGAAAAGATGTTAGTTTGTGTAGCAATGATCAAATCCTTTGCATTGAGCACGGAAACATCTAAGGGGATTGCAGAAACTATTTTAAAAATTGGATAAAGAATTGTCCAAGGCATTATCAAAAACTGGAAGAAAAGTGGGAAAATGTGGTGGATTGTGACTGGCAATCACTTTTGGTGAAATCAAATTGAAGAATTAACACAGTAGAGCTCAGGGTTACGTTTTACAGTGAGAATAGGAGCATTTCCACACTCACAATGTGATGGGAAGTCAAGGGTTTGGGACTGAACAGCTGTGGAAACATAAGAAAACCACTAATCAGCGAGGCTAACCAGGGAAAATTAGCTGCAATTTGCAAGGGAGCATAAAGATTGGTTTCTGGAGCAACGGAAGAGGTCGTGTGGACCAAGGAGTCCAGAGTGATGGGTGCTTGAGAGTAAGAAGAGAGGCGGATGAAGTAATGCACCCATTATTTCTAACGGGTGCATTGGAGAGAGATGGAGTTCACCCGGTACAGGTCGCCAGTCCATCGCAGGGCAACTCAGAGACAGGACAAACAACCATGCACTTATACACTCACACCTAAGGAGAATTTATGTAACAGTCATGTTTTGGGAGGAAGCCGGAGGACCCGGAGAGAACCCACATATGCATGGGGAACATGCACACTCCATGTAGAAAGTCCCTGGGCTGGGAATCGAACCCACGACCTTCTTGCTGCAAAGCAACAGCGCTACCAACTGCACCACTGTGCAGCCTTATCAATAAACGTGTCTTTTCAAAATTACAGTGTTTCCTTAAGCAAATGTATTTCTGGACTTCCAATTTGTGCAAATTTGATGCCAGACAGTGTGTTTAACTTCCGGTTGGTTTAGGTTGAGGTGACTGAGTTGGGGTTTGGTTTCTGATTTTCCACTTGGCTCTTCAAAGTCTTTGATAATTTCGGCTTTTGTACCAACTTGGATTCACTTAGTCGCCTGCGATGTGTTTTCTGTCAAAATGTCAAAATCCGGCACTATCTGTTGGCGCGGTCAGAATTCCTCTCATTATAAAAACACTGTTCTCAACACAAAGATGGAAGTTCCTATTATTTTAAATAAACCCTAAAAGAAAGATGCATTGAAACATCACAGTTCTAACTTGTGACATTTAATAGTCTTTGGAGTTCAATCTTCAGTTTGCAGAGCATGCAGGCTCTTATCACGCCTCCGTTTGATCTTGTTTGGCCAAGTTCTTTGGCTCGTAGATCAGTGAGGTGTAGTTTCACCAGTGTCATGTTGTATTCAGCCCGTAGTCTGAGAAATGTTTGCTTTGAATTCGCGACAGGTTAAGTTCCGATCCTCTTTTTTTTTTCTTTTATTTTTTTTTTAGAGCGAGAGAAAGCGTATCCCACACTCTGAAACAGGGGGGCTGCAAATGAAGGAATGGCACAGTTGGTGTTTTAGCAGCTGAGATTTCTTTTCTTCATACAATTTGCTTTGATCCCGCCGGTTGGAAGCTTGACCCATACATCTGTGTCTGACACTTGGCCGACCTGCCTCGTGTGTGTGCGTGTGTGCATACGTGGATGCTTATTTTCACTGTAACGGGTATCCAGGCTGTTTCTCCTTCTGAGAAGTTACAGAGAGTGAGAGAGAGAGAGAGAGAGAGAGAGAGAGAGAGAGAGAGAGAGGTCGTGTGTATGGATGGAGCAGCTGAAGGATGGAGTCTTTTAACCCGGCGGTTCAGATGATCGCATTTTAATGATTTGGATTTCCCGCTCACATCTCTCAGTATGAACTTTATTTTCTTATTTTCTAACCTTTTTTGTGTGTTTCATTGGGCTTTTATGTGATGAGACCAGCACAAAGCACGACGGGGCTCTGAATCTGAACAAAGATGCCAAAGGCTCTTCAAATTGTGGGATAAAGAAGTCTGAAAAGTTTGCATTTCTAATTTCTCCCCTTTGATGTTACTCCTAAAAGAACATCTTCCCTACAAACCAATGAATTAAAAATAAAACAGAATCCACCTGTGTGTAAATTAACCACAGTATAAAAGCAGATGTTCGAGGCTAACCAGGGAAAATAAAGTTGCAATTTGCAAGGGAGCATAAAGATTGGTTTCTGGAGCAATGGAAGAGGTCGTGTGGACCGAGGAGTCCAGAGTGATGGGTGCTTGAGAGTAAGAAGAGAGGCGGATGAAGTGATGCACCCATCAATTTGCAATTCTCTGAAGCTTAGAAGTTTTTACAGACCAATGGCAATATAGTAATTTCTTACCATTAGCGATGTATTATAGTACATCCCCACAATAGTCTTACAGACAAGGCCCTTCTCTTCTCCTGAACTGGCCAGAGTGAGAGACAATTAACAAAGATGAAGTCAGGAGGTTCATGGCAACTCTGGAGGAGCTACACAGATCCACTGCTCAAGTGGGAGGGCGATGACCAACAGTGCACTCTACTAATCTGATTAGATGTTAGATGTCATGTTAACAAGGGCAGAAAATTTGAGTCTGAGACGGAAATTCACCTTCTGTCAGGACAAGAACTCTAAACATACAACAAGAGGTACAAGGAAATGGCTTTCTTTTTCTAAGAATCTGTTGGAAAAAAAATTTAAATTGATGTCCACAGTGTTTCCTATCCAGTCTGAATGAGCTTAAGCTAATTTCTCAAAGTATTATGGGCAAATATGTCAGTCTCTAGCTGTGCAAAGTGCATCAATACTTTGGCACGGCAATTTGGTTAATTTCGGCTTCTTTGGTTGCGTCTAGAATGTCACATAATGTCTTGTGTGTGCTTAGAAAATGCCTATTGGGCTCCTTTTGTGTTGAATTGGATTAGCTGGGAGATGTAGCCCAAAGGGACATGTGTATTTGTGACGCCAGTGCGTCTTTCTTTCAGGCAGCATTGTCTGACCATTGTCCTGCTAGTTCCGCTGGTGGTCCCTGGCGTAAACGGCTCTCGAGGAGGAATCCTTTCCTAACGTGCTCTCTCCTTCCTCCGGGGCCGCACGTCTTTCTGCGGTCGACCTCTCCGCTGTCTGCGCGTTTCTCCGCCTTTTATGCGGCCCCTCTTCCTCGCACGCCCACAGGCTGAGCTCTGTCCCAGTGCAGAGCTAATCGCATATTGGGATTTTTAGGTGTCTGTGGGGAAAGGAAGGACCCTGCTGGCTTGTCAGCGTCTCTGACCTCTCTGTCACAATGGGTCGCTCGCTCTCCTCCCACTCGTTTCCCTGCCAAGCTGGGAAGAGTAAATATTTTTCAGCCCCCATGACAATGAGCCAGCTTGGGATAGAGAACCTCTGACAGGAGCTCAGGCAAGGCCCCTTGGCAAGGCTGATGTCAGTTAGAAAGGATCGCAGGGAAGTTGAGTTGGAGCTCAATGCAGATTTGAAACATAATGATGCTCTCAAGATTACAATTTGTTTTTTCCAAGAACACGAAGGCAGATGACCTCCTCTGTACGCGACGAACTATTCAGTTGGGCCCCGCCAAATCACCAACAGGTGAATTCACGGATTCACCTATTGGTGGATTTTCTCTATGGAACATAAGTCTGAGTTATTCGCCGGGTTATCTGCCTATTCACCGGTTTTTTTTGTAGTGCAAATCTAAAATATTCGAAAGAAAATCCAACTTGGGAAGCTGAAGTATTTGCTGGAATCATGCTTAACAAGAAGCTATTGGTTATAGTTTGCAAACCAGGATGTTAGGCTTTGCAGTAGTGCATAGTCAGTTTCCACTGTGTGTATTAAAGCATGCTAATACACATGAATTGAACGTTTTATAAGGGAGTATCAAGTATTTGTAGGTTT
Organism: Poeciliopsis turrubarensis; assembly: GCA_010277015.1. Classification (NCBI taxonomy): domain Eukaryota; kingdom Metazoa; phylum Chordata; class Actinopteri; order Cyprinodontiformes; family Poeciliidae; genus Poeciliopsis; species Poeciliopsis turrubarensis. The sequence goes on from VMRN01000001.1 coordinate 16,734,642, forward strand.
TAGAGAGTCGCGGATGCCTGTGGTCCCTAACCTCTGTGAATACTGAGGATCCAGTGAAACATGAGCTGTTGGCACAAGACCTTGTAAAACTAAAAGACCTCAATATTTCTTGTCCAAAAAAAAAACAAAACAAAAAAAACGCTATCACAAACCATTGTATTGTTTCTGTCAGTATGACTAAATGTCTATACTGTTTTGAAGAGCCCTGGATTCAAGGGCCATTTTGAGACTCTGACTTTCAATTCAAATCCAAAAATACTTTATTAACCCCAAAACGAATTTTTGACATATGAAGGGAAAAGACTTTGATTTGTAGATTTGCATTCACTGTGAGAATTGCACAACGGGCAACTACAATTGATGCTGATGTTAGAATTTGCTTCAGAACCTTCCAGTTGGCATGAAGCTAAAGGGCTGGTTCACGATGACATATATTTATAATTTCACTCATCACACCCTCCTCTTTAACTGAAAACCAACAGGCTGCTGCTCACCATTCTGCCTCATGTTATTCACTGGGCTGCCATCAGGATTATACACCCCTTTCACGCTTTTATCCAGCGCACACTTTTTCACATTGCTCTCTAGAAGATCCTAGAGGAATGCTATCTTGTGCACAATGAAATGTCAATCTGATTTGAGGGAAGAAAACAGCCGAGAACCAAACGTCCAATAACACGTCAAGAAGGCCTGATGAGCTTTTTACATGTACTTGCAGTGCAATGGCGAAGCAGCCTTGGCTGCAGCTGTACTGTGATGAAGGACAGACACAGAGTGGCCCAAACGGTAAAGGAAGCACCTGTCCCAATGATGGACACACAGAGAATTACAAGCAGGTGTCTCCATGCAGGTTCATTTGGTAGGATTTCTTAGCAGTTAAGCACTTCCTGTACTTTCACATAGAAGTGCTGGATTTGCAGGAGGCAGCTGAAGTAAGAATACTCTGTAGGCACAAAGCAAAAATGAAAACAGATTCAAGAATGTCTTGAAATTGTTTCGGTTAGCTAAGCCCTGCACTTTGAACACAGATTTAAAAAAAAACAAAAAACAAACAAACAAAAAACAGTTCACGTTTTCGGACTTGTCTATCTCCCGGCCTATTTTTTTTTTTTTTTTTTTACTTGAGAAGAGCACACAGGCACTGAGTCAGCACATATTCCTGAGGCAGCAACCAAATCAAATCATTGTCAATTTGCTTGCTGCTGCGCTGTTGTTCTCCGCAGGCATGTTAATTGGCCCAATAAGATTTGTTTTGGCCGCGCTCCACAGTGAAGTTCTAATATGTCAGATATGGTGTGAAAAAGCAGGGGGTAACGGCCTGGCAGGGACAGGATCCATGTGTGCCAGGGAACTCAGAGTTTATGAGACACTTGACTAACAAACTCATAATTTTAAGATGTCTTTGGTTCTTGTTTGTTTGAGCACATTGTGTATATAAACGGACTCATTCCAGTAAAAGCAAACTAATACATTTCTCCTCAGAGGGTTCTTGCCAGAAGTTGCGCAGACTTACCATTCTCACAAGTCTTGTGTGAATTTTTGGCTTTTATTGATGAACTTCTATTGTTCCCTTTTGGAAAGATAACGCAACGTCCAACTTCGCTTCTTTTGTTTGTTTTTTTTGTAAAGATAAGAATGACCCGCCAAATTGTAAACTATTCACACAAAACAATACATCGTTGGTTAACTGTTCCGTAGCAAGTAGATTTCAGTCATCTCCTGCCATACTTCTATGCATAACTGAGGCCATAGTTTCCTGTTTCGTTGGGGGTTTGTGAACATTGTCCAGTGTGAATCCTCAATTGAACCCAAGTTTCAACAATCTGCTTGGCATTTGGGGGCCCCATAATGCAAAATGGATATTTAAAAAAAAAAAAAAAAAAAAAGAATGGCATTGCTATTAAATTAGATGAAAAGGGTGCAGCATAGATAAATAAAAATAAATAATAAATTGTTTATCATTTCAATTTACACGTTTTTGGGAGCTGTCTTGGTTATTTTGTAAAAGTGCAAAAAAATAATGTGATATTGTTATGTTGTGTTACCATAGCTACAGTCTGATGCTATGAGTTTGATTTTTGTGGTTGAGCTCTGTGGGGCTGTTTAGCTCCACATGCACCCTTTGCTGTACCCTCCCCTTGTGCCTGTTCTCTGTCTCCCCCAGTCAAATAGCAATATGAGCCTGTCTGTTTTAAACGCACCAAAACAATGGAGTAGAAACCGATGCATTTTCAACGCACTCTACCAGGGTAGAGTCGTACAACGAGTCAAACTCCCTAAAACTACCATCTGCTCATTAAAATGACATGTTTGGGAGTGACTGATTATCACACGCCCACATTACGTTAATCGGCTTTTCCCTTTTGTTATTTGATTTATCTTTGAATATGACCAAAATGCAGCTTTCAGTTTCTAGCTAGAGTTAGAGGGGGGAAAATAGCATTCAGTCGAAATCCAGCCAAACCTTCTGGTGTTTATGTTTTCTGTTAGCTTGGTTTGTAAGGGACAGGATTATACATGTTAAGCGCAATCTTATCCCAAACGTGGGATACATTAGTGTAATGTTGTTGGCCTGCGTTGAACGATATGAGCAGGTAAATGTGGAAATCATTAAGCGATGCAGCCTGAGCAGATGAATCAGATTCAGCGGTTGCGTTTCAGTCCCAGGGTCCTGGAAGTGTTATAATCGCTCTGCGTATTCGGTGTGGAAATCATTTATTCAGCGTTAAACTCTCGTACGAGCATCCTGCTTTGAAACTATGTGCAGAACATGAAATTTTTTTCGTCCAGTGGCCTGATCCCAATACATCACCTTAAGTCCCAAACCCTTCCTCGTGTATTTTGTGCGTTTGGTTTCGCCGTACGCCCAACTGTGAGACTTATTGCATAGCTCCACAGCAATTCCAACATTTACAGACATGACTGTGGTACCTCTTGTCCTCCTATTATTAGGACTTTTGGGGCCCGTTGACCCAGCGCATGATGTAATTCCATAAGCCTGTCACCACTAATTTCCTCTTCATTTTTAATAACTCTAAGATTAATGCCAGACCAACGCTGGGCCTCCGACATTTACAGGGCGTGGATTTAGTTTGTTTTTTTTTTCACTCCCCCCCCACACCCTACTAATTTGCTGTTAGAACAATTTTGCCCTGTTTATAAATATTTATGGACATACAGAGACTGTTAATAAAGTCCACACAGGTGGAAGGAAACTGTACGAGATTTTTCCCCTTATTTTCACCATTATTGTTTCTGTGTGGAGCCAAAAAAGCTGAGCCCACCATTAAACATGCTGTAATAAGGACTTGCTTTCACACATGAGGGAGAAAGGATGGGGGGAAGAGTCACAGGTAAACGTACCCTGATTTGTCTGTGGATCATTTCTGCTCTGCATGTGTGGACAAACACACACCTGCACAGCCTCACAACTGTACACGCACACATCGACACACAGAGAACCACCTGTTGGCTCTTTCTTCCCCCCTATGATACTGTATCGGTTTGTTTTTGGTCGTCGGGGCTTAGCGGCTGCAGAGGGGGGTCAGATGTTGTGTAAAGTGGATGAGCTGTCAAAGGGAGAAAGGGGCACCGCTATTGTTTCAGTACAGTCTGCATTTTTTTTCTCCCCACCCCGCGCCCCCTCTTAAAGCTGGCACCTTTGATCAGAAGAATTTCCCCCAGCAGAGCGGAGGGATTCAAAAAAACTCCCGCTGCCCTCGTACCGTCTTCACTCGCCCTCATTTTGCAGCCTGGCAGTCTGTCCGCTGCGCTGGACCAAGCACAATGCGCGTCTTTGTGTGTCCGGAAGAGGCAGCGGCGCGTACATGGGGAGTATTTCTGGGATCCATTTGTCAGAGCCTACATTCATCATGGAGCCCCACTGTTGTCAGACCTGCTGCTTTCCCACCGCGTCTCTATTACAGGCTGCTGGTACTCTAACAGACACTCAACACCAGACCTGACACAAACAGCCTGTCGTACGCACACTCGTCAGGAACGGGCAAAATTCTGTGCGCTACTGTACGCCGTACCCTGACACAAAAGATGAATGAATATAAGAAAGTGATCCTGAGATGCTGAGAGAGGCAGGCAGCTCAGCTCTACCTAGAGATGTTGGATTTCGGTTTGTATTGGAGCACCGACACATCAGACGGCTTGATTTGGGAGCTCAGCTATCGGCCGACACTTGCGTGACAAACCGATCTCGTCCACAGATCTTGTCTACGAGGCGTGGACAATTATCGCGGCATTCATCGTTTATCTTAATAAGTGTCATATCATAAGATTTTTGATTTATCCTTGCCCCAATAAATTCTAGCTCATGATTTTTTTTTTTTTTTAAAAAGAACCAAAACATAATTTTTGTATTTTCTCCACAGTTTTTTCCACAAGAGCATCAGTAAATATCAGTAAATTAGAATAATTCAAGTGACGTAGTGCACAATCGTGTAAAATCAATCCGTATTTTCAAAATGTCTTTCTGCGTCGCGACTTGCGCAGTGCATCTTAAGTCTGTGACTGTTCACACATTATTTTTCTGATCGATGTTGTTTTTGTTTTTTTTCTTCGGGTCGTCTCATTAGCTCGGAGCGTGAAAACTCAAGACGCAAGACGGGATACAGCTCCTCCGAGAGAGACCTGAAACAAATACCTTGATAAACTGTCAAGTGCGCATGTGTGTTGGAGTGTGAGACACGGAGAGAAGAAAGCAGCTGCAGAGGCCCTTGGCTCTCGCCCCTCTGGCGCAGACCTCTCCACGGGGAGCAGGAAAGGGCTCCAAGTGCCCTGAGCTCAACGCTCCCCGGAAACAGAGACATCCCATCTCCTGCCCCACACAGGCACGAACATGCATAACCCAGATCACATGGATTAATGCATTATATGCAAACGGACATATAAGAAGCTTATCTCCCATTTTCTTTTAACTTTATTCAGACCAATTAGATCATTTGGTTTATCAGTACTAATGGCCTAGTGGCTATGCTATAGAAAAATGATAAAGGGGGTTTTCTGAGAACTTTTCCTTCCCCTTCTTGTACCCGTCACATTGATGGGAAGCAGGACAGCTCTTTTAGTTTTACCCGGGCCTGCCACCCTCTCAGCCCCCACAGGGACCCTCCAAAGAGCCCGCTTGTCCTTCAGTGAGACGACACAGGATGAAGTCACTGTGTTTGCCTTGGCGCCAGCAGCTTTGTCTTCCAGCGCTGCGCCGGCAACGGTTTGCCAAGGTCCTTGTTCTCACAGCGGAGCGCTGTGCCCACTGCTCAGCGAGAGGGACCAGGCTGTGAAACAAAGAGGTTCAACAGCGTTGGCAAGCTGAAAGAGCAGATCGAGCAGATCGCTTTTTCATTATTATTGTTTTTGACATTATTTATTAGCTACAAGTCTTCTGCTTTGCGTAGTGTTACTAGATCAATTTTGTTTGGTTAAAATTTTGACAGCAGTCTTCGTCTTCTTTCGCTGAACATGTGTCTGACTATAGAGTTGAATTCATATGTACCTTCAGTATATTGAAAAGAATTCAGTTAACTTCAAAAATTAAACTCAAAACATCCAAGTATCTTCAAAGAGTCACAGGGGATGATTATGGCGTAGGTAATCTCATGATTGTCATGACATGCTAACAGCTCAGCTACCGAGTAGCGCTGACAAAATTTCCCGATGACACAATCAGTTGTTGGCAAGCACTGCTAATCCACCTCATTAGCTTTTACCGCTCCACTTTTCTCTTCACAGTACGTGATGGTTATTTACAGCACAGATCATTTCTGGTAAGCTATGAATTGTTGGACTGGCACGTTACTTATGTCACTGGCAAACTTATGTCACTGCTCCTTCATGTGTGCCAATTCTCTTCTGGGTGTTTTTGGGGATTTTTTTTTTGTTTCATCTTTGTTAGCGATTGGGTAAAACCCCAACATCACCCAATCCTCCAGGAAGCAATCGTTTCCCAACAGCCGAGGGTCCAGGCGCTCTGTACGAAGCAAAGCGCAGTCTGGTTGCTACCAGCTTCGCAGACATCCGAAATTAGCATTATTATATACTATCCAGCATTGCATGTTAACAGATAATAAATCAGCCAATTAATGTCTGAATTCATGGCCAATTAGTAGCCATGAATTCAGCTTTCAAAGCGTGCCGAACTCATAGCGCAGGGGTGAGCAATCCTGGTCCTCGAGGGCCGGTGTCCAGCAACTCTTAGACGTCTCCCTGGTCCAACACACTGGAATCCAACAGTTGAATCACCTCCTAAGAGCAGTCAAATTCTCCAGAGTACTGCTAATGACCTTATTATTTGACTCAGGTGTGTTGAAGTAGAGATACATCTAAAAGTTGCAGGAGACCAGCCCTGGAGGCCTGGAGTTGCCCACTCCTGTCATAGCGTGTACCTGAAATGACGATCGCAGCGGCGTACACGTTTATCCCACATAAGCTTCTTTAGTTGTTTACTGTGCTTGCATCTGGGCCAAATAAGACACCAGCAGGAATGAAAGCAGATGGTTGATATTAGAAATGTGTGTTGCAGCACAGTTCTGTGATGCTTTTGGGATGAGACAAAGCTAATAACCACGCTGAAGTCCCTCCTGTTGACGATAAACGAGGGTTTGAGGGAAAACAGAAATGAACACGGTGGAGCATCGTATTTAGTCAAAATGAATTTCATCTGTTGGTTTAAGTCTGGATCGTGAAGATCCGCTGAGACAGGCTTAAGTGCTACAGAGGGGCCTGAGTGTGAAGGAAGTTTGTTGATGGGGTGCTTACTTTGGCGACACTTAAGTGACACTTCCATCTACATAGCCCTGAGTTTGCTTTTCTAGAATCACAGAGGTTTTTCTTTTCTTTTTTTCCCTCCCTTCTTCTCCCCATACCCTCATTCGTCTTTCTTTCCTGCATCGTCACTCCCGTTCCGCCCCCCTTTCCGCCCCCCGCATCTGTATTTTTGACAGCCAAAAAGTTTTAGGCACAGAGATGTTATTTCACACCTCCAGTAATTTTAGCCACAAAAAAAAGAGAGAGAGAGAAAAAAAAAAGTCCAGATTTCCCTCCGAGACTCCTCCTGGAGAAATTTGACACGCGGTTGCTATCTTCCAGGTTTGATCACGGTTTTCTTTCAGCATCATGTTGACCTGTGTTTGCATTAGCTCTCTGTTGCTAGGTGTTCAACATTGAACTTTGCTTCCCTGGCTGTAACGTTGGGAGCACCCTCACTTTAGATGATTGCACAGCTCACTAGTATTCTGCGAGTAACTGAAACATTTGAAGCTGCACCCTGACCTTCGGATGAAGATGTGCGCAAACGCTTTCATGCACACGGTGTGGTTGGGAACGGCTTTTGAAGGGGAGCCGTTCCTCAAAGGCTGCTCTCTGCCTGAAGAGCAAACGCTAACTTTGCTCCTCTCTCTTCGGATATTTCACACGCACAAAACATTTGTCTGTGAAATTCCTCCTACAGAGACCTTCGTGTCAGTACCCGGCCCCGCCTTTTTTTCCCCCTCTTTCAGATCAAACCAAGAGTCTTTTGGAGCTTCTTAAGGTGTCCTTGTTCCGTTCTGAAGACCCTCCTCATTTACAGGCCTCTGCTTCCCTTCTGCCACAGAAGAACTCTGTTTGCACGCCACTCTTCACTTAAATTGTTACCTTTTCGGTCCCATGCTGACCGCACCCCAGTCCTTGCCTTCAGACTTAAGAGTTTCGATCGAACTGCATCGTTTTCCAGGCAAGGAAGTTCCTCTGCTTTCAGAAAGGAGAGAGGAGCGAGCGATGGAGAGGATTTGGGGGATAAAGGCAGAGGGTGTCCTGCGTTAAAGAAGGACAAAAAGAGTTTCTAAATCTTCTAACATCATGTGGAATCCTAAAGAAAAACAGACATAATTAAAAGACTGGGCCGAGCCAGGAGCCAGAAGTGTACATATTTTAATGCGCTAAAGCAACAGGAGTGAAACAGCTGGCCGGTGTTTCTAATTTCCAAATGCTGGTTTGTTCACGTGCCAAGAAGGTTTTTTTTCTTCTTTTTTTTTTTTTTTTTTTTTGCAAGTATTGATTCTGCATTCATTTGCAAAACCCTGCAGGGCTCTCAGTCTGGCTATAAAGTCAGGTTTACAGTTTTTTTAATTACTATATGCCTTGAATTATAATACACAGATGGTCAATTTTAAACAAAGCCTTAGTAGGTTGTTCTGGCCAGTGGAGTTGTCTACAGTGGGGGTTCTTGGATGAGGGGCCCCTCTTTCTGTGCCTGCTCTATATAATACACAAAACTGGGCTAATAAGAAGGAGAACAGATGGGAAGTGAATGAAAAGAATCAATTATTTTTCTTTAAAAAATAAAAATCTCCTCCTTGTTACAAACAGATTGTTTTGACTGTTTTGTGTTCGACACCAAGCTAATGCGGTTGGGAGTTTGCGCCATGTTGTGAACAAACTGGACTCAAATTTTGAAGAGCGTCTGAGACGAGATTCGAAAATATTGAAACCTGTGTAATATATCAATGAGGGAAAATGATGGCTGAGGTCCTGAAAATACGGGTTTCTCAAGACAAAGAAAATGAAAATGAGAGACGTCCTCAACTATGAAATCTTGACAGTGCATGGAGTCTCACAAAATACACTCAGTACATCCAGGTATCTGGGAGCCTTTAGTCCTCTTGAAATGCCACTCTATGGCAGGCTTTCATTAACGCAGTGCCTATAACATCTCAAGACATAGCACTGACAAATAAAAACAGAAAGTACATGAAATAAGTGAAAGCAACTGACCTGAACTAAAACAAATCATCAGGGAATCCTAGTCTCACCATCCTCTCGACATTCTTCTTCCAGGTGTCGACTGACGGCTCAGAACATGCGTGTTTGGTTGACAGGTGAAAACCTCAGGCAAGAATGTGTGGAATTGCACGTGGCTTTATTTTTGGACATTAACGTGATAAAACGAAGAAAAGCAAAACCCAGGGGAAATGGGGATAAACCAGAGTTGCTGGTTTGCTCCCACTGAAAAGGTCCAGTCACCCCAATGCTTCAGTCTTGTCCTTGGGACATCTAGTAAATCAATAGATAAATAAATAAACTTATGTCCAGATGTCAAGGTGACAGCTCCTATTTAAACTTATCCTCATGCATAAATGGTCTACACTGGGGTTACATCTCTATGTATTTCCATGTTATACGTTCTAATCTGTTTTTTTATTTTATTTCAGAGGCATGCCGTCAGTAGCAGGAAAACCTAAAGCCAAAATGACTGAACTGAGAGTTTCGCATGGAGGTAAAAATCTAAATAACTTGTTCTTAAAGGGACAATACTATGTCAAATCAACTTTTTTTGAACTTTACATCATGTTATGATGTTATTTCCTCATAAAAAACTTACTTTGAGAAATGCCTTAATCTCCCTGGCAACCATTCAGCTGAGCAAAACACCTGCCTGGACTTAGCCCCGCCTTTGAGGACAAAGCAACGCCTTAGAGCTACAGTTTCCATGCTCCCAAACCTCACAGAGGCCATGCTACGACCATGTTGTCATGACTTTCTCAAGGCAGAGTTTCAGAAAGAGCAGGACTTTTTAAAGAGACAGAGGCCCAATTTCAGGAAGTTAAATTGCAAAGTCAAATTTGTTTTAAGTCATATTTGATATAACAGTTACTTGATTGTGCTCTAAAATGGCACTGTGTGCCTTGAAAATACATAATTCTGCCCCTTTAAGACATTCATTTCGTGTCTTCTCATTTGATCATGACAAATAATAATTAAAGCATGTATTTTATCAGAGGAACGATGAAAGCGGAGAGGAAACCAGATGTCGGACTGAGGTCAGGCTGGACTCCAGCGTGACTCTGAAAGTACAAACTGAGATAAGACTATAAACTAAAACACCTGCATGTAGCCACTTTAAAGGGCATCACAGATAACCTTCAAAGAACATCTTTATCTAAAGAGACAGACTACACTCGCATACATGTCGAACCGGAGCGCCGGGCGTCATTTGGACGCAGTCCAAAGAAAAGTCAAGCTTCCCAGGAAGATCACCTGTCAGCTAACCCAGAACATGTACAGATGTTTGAGCCAGATGGTTGTGGTGCTAAATTAGGGCTTCCCCTCTGCATTTTATATGCAGTGAAACGTTAACCCTGTCCGCATATAGGAAAGAGGAGAGGATTAAATGAAGCAGAGAGTAATGTCATGGCTAGTAGCGGGAGTTTAGCAGGCGTCAGCTCCCGCTCGGCTCTCAGTCGCTCCTCAGGCTCTTCGGCTCCTTCCGGACATGGTCAGGGGCCGCAGTGCTAATCAGGTGAGAGATATCCATCCTCACAGCCGAGGTGTCGACGGGATTGGGTTTCAGAAACTCAGACACTCAGAAGCCAGTGCGAAGTGAGACATTCATGCTTGGTCTTTTTTTGTTTTTTTCCCCTCACTTAAACACATTCTATTTTTTTTATCGATGCACCCCTTTAACCTTTTCAATATTCCTTCCATTACTTTCATTCTTAAAATAACCAGATATTATTGCACATAGGGGTAGCTGCAATGCTCAAGGGGCTTCTAGGATTACCCACCCCCTTTCTTTGTATATGTCTGTGCACATTAAGGCCCAGCATCTTAATGCTCTATTAGCTCTTTGCTCATGTTTTTGCAAATCACACAAGTCAGATCATGCCTAAGCTAACAGAACAAAGCCTTCCAGAGGTTTTTAGAATTTTTTATTATTAGGCTGGAGCAGCTAAGTGCTGCAAAGGCCTATTTTAATCATCATCATCAACAGTGTTTCTTATTATTACAATTCTGCCCCCCGCAAAGAGGGTTTTTTTGAGGGGCTTTATCATATTCAAAAACTTGCCAAACTTGGCAGACGCGTCAAGTCTGTGTGAAATTTACGTATTTTAAGGTTGTTGCGAAAATCGCAAAAGAAACGGGTCATCGGCACCACCCAGCAACTTTCAAAATACCCTCTGCTATGACCTTACTTCATCGTAGAGGCATGAAATTTGGTACACTTGTAGAGCTCCCCAAGATGCACAAAAAATGTGCCCCCTAGGTTAAACCATCGGCAACATCTCGCTACATTGGCCAATCTGCACCAGATTTTTTGGTGCGTGGTCGGGGAGTGCTGCCGAACGCATTGATGCGTATCGCCTGGCGGATGGGCACTGGAACTGCACGAGAACGTCTGCGGTGGCGAGTGGGCAGCGGTGCTGGAACCCCCACGGTCGCCAATTGGCCGGAGCGGCGCTGAGCTGCAAGGGCCGCCCACTTGCGGCTTTAATTATTATTATTATTCCTCTCCCGCTTTTCTTTCTTCTCGCAGCTGTTTGAGGTTTTACGGCCTTTTCTCTTCTCCTCTTTCCTCGTTGAAAACAACAAGTTTTTAGTTTTGGGGGTGCAAGTCTGCTCTGCGTACTGCAGTTCAAAGACCAACAGAGAAAGGGAATTGATTGTTATTGGGAGGCGGAGCGGGGGTGAAATGATCTGAAAGCAAAATTGGAAAGCCGTTAGATTATTTCTGACATCTCCTGCCAGAGCCTTAAACGGTTCAGAGGGATTCCGTCCTCCTCTGCCCTCTCTCCCTCCCTTAAACCCTCGTCTTTTTCTCCCTCGTTTTTTTTCCTTTTCTGTCCGCTAAACCTGTCACTTTGATGAGTTGTGTGCAATCTTTTCGGGGGCCGTTCTGCTTTCACCAGGGCCTCCATCCTTCCTGGTACAGTGCGTGTCCTTTGATGTAGTCCCTCCTTTAGTTCCATGTGGGTAAACCTCGGCCCTGCTCCACTGAAGTTGAGCTTCTGTAGTATGTTTTTTTTTTTTTTTTTTTATCGCCATGTTTAAATGTAGAGGAAAATAGCCAGACACTGGCGTTGCAGCTTAAATGCGTTTGTGTTTTATCTGCCGTCAGATGAAATGGAGGCGCAGTCCAACACGCTGAACCCTGTACAACCTATTACTACCAGGTTATTATTACTCCAGTCAACTACAAAGCACTGCGTGGCTTAGGCTTTAACTGGCCTCGGGGCCAGCTGTGAACAAGCGCCTCACTACTGCAGATGATTACACTTGCTATATGAACTGTGTCCTAATCGTGGCGGACAGCTAAAATTAAAGCCAGGTACTGGCCTCCCGTCTTCCCAGCATTCCCTGAGATAAACCCAACTCCCCCGCTGAGCACAACCTGAATGCATTTTTAAACTTTGGCTCAACTGTTTTTTGTTGTTTTTTGTTTTTTTTTCCTTTTGGTATCGGAAGCCTTTGATGAACTGTAAAGATTAGAATTCTGCGATTCTATGTGGTTAAGACACAAAGGTAGTGGACAGATGTGAAATAAAATGACACGTGGTTATCCACATTAAAGGGGCAGCATTATGTAAAACCGACTTACTTTTTTGAGATTTTCATCACGTTACTGGCGAGTATGACACACATTTGCATTCAGCCTCCTTGAGTATGTCCTTTGTTGAGCCACGTCAAAATGCAGTTGCAGCAGCAAGTATTTTGTCTTTCCCGAGCTCTGCACATGTGGAGAATGCAGCTAAATTTGGACTAAATAAGATTTGGGTCCATTAGGGCTTGGGAATACGCAAGTTTTCGTCCTGGATCGTTGTTCATTTAGATCCATCGTCCAGTCAACTCTGATCGTCTTTCCTTTTCCTCCTGAAGATGTGCAGTAGAGAGCATTAAAGTGGCTATTAAACTGAACTGAGAAGAAGCCAACATATCCAGTCAGTCATCTGTAATTAGAGTAAGCTGATGTGTCAAGCCTGGGTGCGTCCCTTTCAAAGAGTTATGTGGTTGAGTGTCAGATAATTAAAGGCTGTTAACTGTCTCTTCAAGAAAGGTTAATGAAAGCCATTATTTGTCTTTTAAAAGTACTATATATATATATATATGTGTGTGTGTGTTCAGTTTGGTGTCATAGAAGAAAAATTACAGTTTAGCAATAATCTGAATTTTCAACTTAGGGCATCATCAGCTATGTTAAAGAAATGAAAGAAATGCAGCTCCCACCCGGCCAAACAGGCTAGGACCGCCTCTGGACAGTAGGGTCCTCTAGTGTGTGCGTGTGTATCTTATTTGATAAAGATTCTGTCAGAAACTGGGAGTTCTTGAATCCAAGACCAGGTTTTTGCGAGGTTTTTCATGCCTGTCAGTGATTGGCAAAGCAGGTCTAATTTTTTTGGCGTATAAGTAATGTAAAGTTTGGGAAAAGTTAAGTTGTAATAAATCTTTGGCCAGACTTCTGCAGGCCGTTTGGACGTAATTTCACTTAAAAAAAAAAAGTTATTAAACGTTAGCATTTTTAATTGGTAATCTGTCCCTCGTTAGCTGTATGGCCATTAATCCTCGTACTCCATTAGAGTTGCTTATATTTCGCTGTTTTTCGGTGACGATACCGCTGGTCTCCCTAGTAACCATTTCCGAGTCGTCTCGATTGTGCGGCGACGAGGCGCGTGAGGGAGCGTTCTGTGTGTCGGCTCGTGCCGCCGCCGTGGCAGCGAGCGGGTTAAAACAGACGGTCGCGACCGTCCTATCAGTGCTGCTCGGAGCAGTCCCAGCCTCCGCCTTCTCCTCCTCTCGCCTCCGTCCCTCCGCACGCAGGGGAGAAGCAGAGCAACAGAGCCGGGGCCTGAGTGTGTGTGCGTGTGCGTGTGTGTGTGTGGCTGTTTGTCATTCTGGCAGGACACACTTCAATGAGGAACAGCCCCTCTCTGCTCAGGACTTGTTGCTGCCGTGTCGGGTTGTGTTGTTTGTTTAACTGCGCTCGCGGACATTTTAAATCAACCGGGCGTCTTTTTTCTTTTTTCCTTTCTTCTTCTTGTTTTTATTTCTGGTGTTTGCGTAGCGACGCCTGCTACGGAGCCCACAGGAGACAAGCAGCGCAACGCCCCGGGAGGCACGAAAACACGGTAGGACACGAGAAACCCCGGTCACTCATTGCTCTCTGCCTTCGGTTTCTTCAGATTTCTGTCTCCTCCAGAGGACCGAACCAAGAAATGTGCTCGGTTCTGGTCCCGTTTGGGTACACGGGTCCCCCCTCATTGAGCGTCACTGGCAGTGTATATATATATATATAAGTAGCTGAACGTGTCACTATATTGTCTTTTCACACCGCATTGCCAGGTTTCCTTTAGCTCTCACGAGTTATTGAAGTTGCCCTTGATCTCTGATCTGATCCATCGGAGAATAAATCCAACCTTACTGTACATTTAGTTTTTGACGTACATACTCGGACCGTACAGACAACTGCTATTAAATAAATGACTTGCGCTGATTTCGAGCATGTGAGCTAAAATTGAAAAAAAAAAATAAATTAAAAAAAAATTAGTAATTGGAGAAAACAAAACAAATCTAAGCCAAATCCGAACATTTTCATTGATTTGTAATCAGCTAATCGCTTTAAACGTTTGCCATTGTTCAGTTCATAAAACCGGCTGTTTAACTCTGAGACTCAGCTCGTAGCCTCGAGCCAGCCACTTTGGTATGTTTAACAACCCAGCTGTGAGTGAGGGCCCTGAGGGGATCATATATGACTAAAAACCACTCCTGACAAACAGAAAGCTGTCAGAGAAAGCTCTATCTGAAAGCCATGCACTGCGGCTGTGCATGAGGGTTAGTGGGGGGCAAGTGCCTCCTGTTGATGTTATTATTGTGAGGAGCAATGTTGTTATTAACAGTCTCTTGACTGATACCTGGTAATTGCTGCCTATTAGTTTTAATTAAAGGGAAGCGGGATGCTTTGCTTTGCCTCTATGCTGCTGCCCTAGGTCTCAGCATCTCTCTCTCTCTCACACCCCGTAATCATGGAGTTGACATGAAAGACAGCAGAAGGAGCGCTTTATCACCTTCGTTGTTCCAAACCAACTTGCACCGGGAATCGTGTTACAAATTGGTGTTTTGGCCCTGTTTAATGTAGTGAAATAATTCCTCTGACTGTGTGTTGTTATTCAAGAAATGGCACATTTATGGAAAACGTGGGGGCAATCGATGCTTTTATATAGTGGTATATATCAATAATATTAATAATCTTTATTGTCATTATAGGAAGATTATTAATATTATTATTATTATGAAATCTGATCAAGTATCAATTGCCTCCATGTTAACCAACCCCATTTTGGGATTCGTTTATTCTTTTTTTTTTTTAAATCATTAAAAAATATATAATTTTTATTTATAAACAATAAAATAAATAATTTGGAAATCTGATGTTTCATGGTCCATTCCTGGTTATCCATTTTGTAACATTTTTTACCTGCCCATTATCTGCAAGAGCTAAAATAAAAATACATTCAATATATATTTTCAAATATTCTTTATGTGATAGTATTCACAAAATGTTTATAGTGTTATAAAATACTAGAACTCAAATACTTCTAACCTCCAGTCTTGCAGTATTAACTTCCACACCGAAGCGTGTTTGCAGTGCAAGTCATTGGTGCTTTGATATGTTGCATCCGCTGTGTGGGAAATAGATGGGATTTTTAGTTGCTGACCAGTCACAAATTTTTCATCTAGTTATGTTGCTTGACTCTTGGTGAAGACAACAAATCTCTTTCATGATGCAATTAAAAAAAAAAAAAAAAAAATCCTCAAGTGCCATTTTTGGAGCCCAACCTCGAGTTGTTTTTGTTCTCGTTTGACTCAGCTCAAAAAAGCTCGTCTTTTCAGACACAAGACCGATTCTGTCCAGAGTCGGTCCGAGATGTCTCACCTGCCTGTTAACTCCTCTACTGGCATTTACCAAGCCCCGAGGCCGAGACAGCAGACTTTGTTACAATGTTATTAAAACATACATACTCTTTTTATACCTTAAGCATCTTATGTATTCAGTGGCAATTCAATGCTTGTGCGTCAGGCTGGCTTTTGAAATCAGTCCAAGCTTTTGACATCAACAGAACTAAAGTGAATGACTTCATCTGGGTTTCCCTCGGTGTATTTGTAGCTCTCCGGGCTCCCAAGTTATTCCCCGTCTCCGCCTCTTTTCCAAAACCTCGCCCTCCAAGCCCACCTCTGACCCCACCGGACTCCCGTTCTCATATTTCGCCACTCGCTCACAGTGAGGCGTCACAGAGCTCATAGCTCGCATGCGTCGCGTGTCGGACGGGAACGGCGGACGTTTTGTGACGTATCGCTTGCCACTCGAATACAAGCGCATCTACTTTTATCGCATAAAAATATTTCTGGAGGTCAAGGTTCTGGTGGAAATAAAAGCCACTGTGTTAACATATATTTAATGGTTAAATATGCAAAGATGTCAAGAAAAACGGTTTGAATACCTTTAGAAATGCTCTAAAATATTTACAAAAAATCAAACATAAATTTGGTTTTTTGACAGATTAACATGACAACATAAGTCATACTTGACTCTCAATGGACACATCAGAATGGCACTTTCAGCGAAACATCTGCAAAAACTGAAGTCTTGTCCGCGTCATCAGCTTCCAGTGAGAAGCTTTATCACATGAAAAATTGGACCGATGTCGATATGCGATAGTAACACTGCTGTTATGTTAGGTTTACCAATGTTTTACTTTATCTTTTTTTTTTTTTACCCAAATACTCTATTAATCACAAGAATAATCGATTACTCGATTACCAAACTATTCGTTTACAATAGCCCTAAAATGTTCCCGTTCTTTACGCATGAAGAGCTTCTCAAATCACGCCATTTTTTTGTTGGACATAAAATGCGTAAGTTACTTCACTGTGGAATTGAAATCAGATGTGCTTTTAACCACACAAGCCAACACAGCCGCTTTCTTCTATTATTAGTCTAAACAGCTTCACAAATTGAATTAGTTATTTCTTTTTTGTATCTGTTTGTAACACTCTTGTAAAAAAAAAAGCCTATAGAATGTAAATTCTAAAGGAATGAAAACACAAGTCAGAAAAAGAGCATTGTTGTTCTCTCTTAAGACTTTTGAAGTCATTTTTTAAGATACATTTTCTATTATTTAAGGAGAAAGTAGGAAAGTAATCATCTTAACGTTTTCCACTCTGGAAATAGACAAAAATGTAACAAATGTTTTTATAAGTGTGTGTAAAAAGAGATGTGTATACATGTTTAGCTAAAGTTAACCAGAGATAATTGGGATATTTTAGCTATAACTAGTATAGATGCCATCTGGCGGCAATGGTATAAAATGCGACAGCATCAGTTCAGTGCAGTTACCTCAAATTCAACATATTTGGGCCCAACATGACTGACGGTACAATCCATATGTGGTCATTTATAAACCGTAATGGCTATTGGTCCTCCAGTCAGCTGTGGTGAGACCAGATGTGCTCCAGACTTGGCAATTTGTAGAGCAAATCAAGTCCAAATGCCAAGTCACCACCAATCAACAGAGCAAAAGGAAAGTCAGAGAGACAACGGCCACATTTGTGCTCAGTAGGATACGGCTGGCTAAGCTAAATGTAACCAAGTGGAGATGTAAGGCACATTAAATGCCACATCACAATGATCAGTGTGGTCTCAAACTTTGATAAGACCGATAACACATACACAGCTTGTTATACATGATCTACTTGCTGATGGTTACAATTAAACCCTGTAGGGGTGTTTATTTTGTTTAAATGGCCTTCCATTGCTTCTTAAAATGTGGGGAAAAAAACTCCGAATTTGTAAGGGTATTACATTACAAATTACTTTTGAAACTGGTTTCGAAAGGCATGTAAAAAGCAATAACCAGATCACAGTTTATGACTATAAATGGTGGTGTTTTTCATGGCTCAGAATTGGTTGCCAAGTTAATTGTGATTTTTTAAAACTTTGTTTTTTCCAAGGATTTTTCCCCCCAGAAAATTGTATTTATTTATTTTGTTATTCCAGATAGTAGCTGCTTTTTGCCAAGACATGAACAAGCACACAAATACTGTATATGTATGTATATATTACACACAGGGTTACATGTAATTGATCGTAACATACCACAACAGAACAATAAAATTCACACCTTTATTTATTTATAGCCTATATTTGCACATTCATATTAAACATAATAAGAGATTGAAATTAATTTCAAACATGATGAAACATTAAAATTGACTTTAGTTTAAAACCCAAATCATCAAACTACCCAAACTGTCTATCTGGAGGTTGGACAGACAACTGGCTGCACTCAGGAGAGAAGAAAAACTAGAGATGACAGAAGGAGAGAAAAGCTGAAAGAAAAGTACTTAAGAGGGTTAAGTGGAATGCATTTTTAGTTCAAGCCCTTCAAAACGACCCTAATGTTTACATACGTTGCATTTGAACAACAAATGCAATATGCAGTTTCGCTATCATCCGTAATGTTTCAGATATAAAGCTCCTTAATTATGCTAGTTAATCCTTAGCGTTCTTGTTTCACAGACCATCATCAGTGTTTTAACAAATCCTGTAGGAAACCCTGATACATATTCGTTGGTTGCCATGGTTCTGCTTATTTTTTTTGCTTTTAAAATTGAAGTTTGTGTCATAAATGTGTTGTCTGTGTTTTCAGAGGAGTGACGGTGTGTTGGTCCCAGACCTTCGGGGAAAACATCATGGCCCTGACTGACTCCAGTGGAGACCCACTGTTGCTCAGCAACGGTGGACACCATCCTTTCAGCGCCAGTGGAAATGCTCCTTCAGCTACCAGTACAGAAGAGCGCAGCTACCTGGAGCCCCTCTCTGCTGGTTGCAGCTGCGACCTCCTCCCAGCTGAGAGAGACGGAGAACTGGCAGTTAGGAACGGAGCCGTGAAGCTGCAGCAGGGAGCCCATGTCCAGAGAGCCAGCAGGCCCGTTGAGAACGGCGGGCTGGTCAAACTCAACGGCTCGTTGAGGAATCTCCCGCCATCGCCGGCTGCGACTCCGTCTTCTGCCGTCACGGACTCCCAGAAGCCAAACAGACTCCACCTGGCCTCCACCCTGTCACCGACAGCGCCTTCTGCTCTCTGCTGCCCCCACTGCCACTTTCACTCCACACTGTGCTGCCCCTGTGGACAGCCGGACTGCCCGCTTGTCCGCACTCCAGCCGCCAGCCCCGGGCCATGCTCCAGTCCACAGCCAGGTAGCACCTCCTCCTGCCCCTGCTGCCTCTCCACCTGCACATACTCTCACCACCTTCCTCATCACCAAGCCTCCCCGATGTCTCTGCATCACCAACGCTGGCAAGAGCACCTGCAGAGCCAGATACATGCTCCTCGGATCAGGTTGGTGCTCCGTCTGTTTGTCTTGAATAAATGCCGCTTACGCAGATGGCTGATGTGTCTTTCCAAGGTCTAAAAAAAATTAATATATATTTCTTGCAAAAGCAATGTTTGAAAAAAAAAAGGCTTTAACCTATTAATTCATATATGTGTATGAAATAATAGTTTGGACGACAAAGGTAACAACAATAATGACCAACTAAGCATATAAAAGACAGACCTGGGAAGTCTTGGCAGTTAAAAATGAAGGAACCGGATGTCCATGTTCCTTCATAACGTATCGCACACACACATCCTTTCGGTCAGGAGTTACAGTAGGACGTTGTTCCAGTCATTAGGAACCAATCATTCGAAGCAACGGAGGAGAATACAAACAGAACCCTATCATGCTTTGTCACGGCTAACTGCTCGTAGCACTTCCAGTTCAGCTGATGAAAATGATCTGAAGATCATGATTTCCTCACCTTGAACTCATCCCTTCTTAGACACCATCGGCGATTCACATGTAATCATTTTTGGCTTATTTGGCTGCAGCGATCATGAAGGAGTTTTTTGTGAGCGATACCACGCTGGTGTGTTCAAAATGTTAAGATGCAAAGAGAAACAACAAACAGTTTGCTCATTCTTGTTAGCTGCATGGAAGCAGAGTGCAAACTCCCACATGAGCTGTGTGTAAACATGTGGTAACTATGCCTTTTCTGTCTGAGGTGGAATTCTGGACACATTTTCTGGTAAACCTCTGCTCTTCTGATCCACTTTAAAAAAAAAAAAAAAATTTTTAATGCATCAGTTCTTTTGATTTGCTGTCTGAACCGCAGCCCTTCCACCATCATATTTTAACCCTCTCTCATTCCTCTCCTGATCACTTGTATAATTCCTGAACAGTTTGTGTTTACTCATGTCACACTGCTTTTCGTTCTTGCAGGGGGGACAGGGGGGGCACTGACTTTCCTGAAAATGTTCTCCACACCCCAAACCATGCATTTCATTAAAGAGAGTGGCATTGTGGGTGGTGCTAAAAGATGAGGTTTGTGTAGCCGCTGTGGGCACATGCCCCAGAAGCTGGTGTGCTCACGTTAAAGCCTGGGTGGGCAGATGGAAGCAAAACTGGATAGTGTTGCTTCCATTCAGATGCGTCCATTGACCTTTGTGGGGGTTTTTTTCCACTCTCTACCTTCCTACCTTCACGTTTTCTTCCACTCTATTAACACTCACTCAATCTTTGTTTACTACTACGTCAGAATGAAGAGCAGATGTAGGATCGGACGATTCTGTCTTGAATTTTCAACCTTTTTCTCATTTACCAGATGAGGCTTTAATGACCCAGCCTGGCTCTGTTTTAAAACTGCACCATGTCCTATACAGAGCTATTTTCTGGGTGTGTATCAGATGAGGATGTGTGTAGGTATTCACACTACTTGGAATGTTCATGTTTTTCCACATTACTACAAACTTCACTGCATTTTATTGGGATGTGACATGAAATGCCAAAGTGAAGTAATGGAATAATTGTAAAGTTGATCAAAAAGATGCATTCTTTTAAAAATTAGCTGATATCGATTAAAGGGACAGCATTATGAAAGAGCTACTTTTTTGAGCCTTACATCATGTCAACTCCTTCAGACTAGCCAGCAGCAGTTAGCCAACATCTGGTGGTGTATGGTTGACTTCTCAGTGCAACGCTGGTAAAAACATTGTAAAGGGTTAATAGAGAAGCCATGTTCTGATGGCTTACTGAAGGCAGACTTTCATGAAAAGTTTCTTAAAAACACAAAGGCCCAATTTCATGACATTAAATGACAAAGTCAAAATTCTTTTGTCATATTTGACATATATAGCATTTTTATAACAACTGAAGGCGACATAATTACTTCATTGAGCTTTAAAATTAATTTATGTGACTAGAAATCACATTGATTTTTTTAGTCACATAATATTGCAGTTATGACCAATAACTGATATTTACCAATATATATTACATATATTTTACTGCCTTTTCAAAACCTTGAAAAAAACAATACTGCTTCTGTGCTAAACTCCCCACAATCCTTTGGTGCATCATTATCTCTACTATATGACTAAACAAGCACCACTTTACCAACCTCTTCTCCTCCTGAAGCAAAATATTGGTTGTTTCTATAAGCCCAATTTTATTTGTTGGATCAACATGTCAAGACTTCACTTAATATCAACCAATACCAATGTTAGTGCCGATTGTATAGTGCATCTCTAGAAATTTGTGTGAAGCAGTCAGGGTGGGAATCAGCACTTCTAAATCAGAGACCATGGTCTTCAGCTGAAAAACGGTAGAGCGCATTCTTGGTCAGGGACGCATTTCTGCCTCAAGTGGAGGAGTGTCTGTATGTCAGGGTCTTGTTCACGTATGAGGAAAAAATAGAACAGCAGATTGATGAACAAATTGGTGCTGCAGTGCTGCAGGCTTTACTGGTCTGTCACGGTGAAGAGAGTTCAGAGCCAAAACTTGATTTACTGTTCAATCTACGTTCCCATCATCACCGTTGGTAATGAGCGTTGGGTAGTTACCAAAAGAACTCGATCGGTCATGACCCAATCTCGACACACTGCAGCTCCAATGAGTTTCCAGTCCATGACGAGTGGATGTTTCGCTCCCACGTAAAATCCAAATAAAATGCCATGAGGACTATGGAGTGACAAAATGTGGAACAATTTCAGGGATATGAATACTTTTACAAGACTCTGTCTACATTGGCCTTTTATCCCCATTATATCTCTGTTTTACTTCAGTTCTCCACCCCTTCATTTATATCCTTAAAGAGCTTTGTAGAGGTGAAACATATCTTACACACGCGTAAACCAAGAGTGCATACTTTCATTCCACTCCTGGTCATTTTGGGAGTGAACGGTCATAGTAGATGGCATCAGGTATCAGCCTGATCTGCCTCAGAGCTGTGATCTGCCAGATTAGTCCAGGGATTACGTCTATGATCACAGCTTTCCTGTTCCTCTCTTACACCCTGAGAGTGATACGCTGAAACATTAGCTCTCCAGGGATTAATCTGTGTTACGTTTCAGACCTGGTGGGGGATTTTTACGCCCCGGTCCCCGCCTCACAAAACGGTAATCCATTTAACGAGATTATCCTATGCTTGGTTTCCTAATGTTTCTATTTTGAGAGCAATCAAAGACTTGTCGCATAACCCAAATTTATGAGAAAAGTTTAATCGCCATTCTTCCCCTGATCCCCTCCCATGACTCCAGATATCTGTTGAATACATTAGGAGCAAGTTTGTCTCAATTGTGGGACGATCTATTACAGGCATTTTCTGTAGACAGTGTTATTAATGTACCAGCAGGTTTAGAGATTTTAACCAGAGTAGTGGAGAAAGGGGTGAAATCCCAGTTTCACCTCTCTGTTTTAGCCGAGCAGCTCATAAGCCAAATGACGAAATACCAAAGGTTGGTATTTAGCACCTTATTATTGGTCAATGAGAATGAGCTCTTGGAAGACAATTATTCTTGTACTGCAGATAAATGCCCAAAGGATGCAGTGCGAGTGTTAACCTGGAGTAAAGAATGTCAACAGTCTGCCGTAGCTACAGCCGTGTCGCGCACACAGACGGTAACAGCAGTCCAGAGTCAGAGCTTTGTAACCAGAGACCAAGTATAAAACAAATTATGTGGCGCCTCAGGGCACCTGAAGTTAAGCCAACCTGCTTCTACCTGCACTGTTGACCCTGCCGGAGTTGCCATGGCGCTCCCTGACACTCAGGCATCCAGGGTCACGTTGAGTATTTAACCTCTCCCTTTCAGACTCTGCTCTCCTGGAGGTAAATGTTTATGTCCTGTTCTCCAATGCCTCCCACAACAGCCCCTGTTGTTTATGGCAACCATGGGTTTTAGTTTAACTCCATGCCTTCTCAAAATGATAAATAATAATAATGATAAAAAAAAACAAAACATGTCTTACTCCCTTGCTGGCGCCTTCTCAGGAAGACATCAGTTTTCTTAAGTTGAATGTGTTTGAATATTGAATAAGTTTTTGTTTTTTGTTCTGGTTGCTGTGATGTTACTAAGCTGCATCAAATCAAGAACACACCCATGTTGCAATTATTTGACAGTTATTTGAGGGACCGTTTGTTAAATAAAGTTGTTTGGCATGTATGAGCTGTTCTGTTATGAAAAGAAAAATCAGATCTCTGCGATGCAAGACGATATTGTAACAGCTTTGAAATGTTTTCTCTCTTCTTATTTCTGTGAAAGGTCATTTTCTCATCGTATTAGGAGCAGGGGTCACATCACGCCACATTCAATTGGGAGAGTGTCTTTTACATCATACAAGATGGCCACTGAGCTCATTGCCTTGTGAGCTTTCACCATTTATTACTCTCATAGAGGAATCACATTTATCTCAGATCATAATAAACATAAGGACTATGTAAGTCATAATGATCAGAAAGAGTCTGTGGGGTTTTTTCTATCATTTCAAAGCCCCTCATTTTGCTGTGTTTCCATTGACCATAAAATTGGAATCAGAAAAATAACTACACTTAATGGAAACACAGCTAATTTTTTTCTCGTTAAAACGTTTTGCGCTTGCCTGAGGTGGTTTTTCAGCCATGTAGAAATTTGTGTATTTAGTAGTGGAAGCACTTTTTTGCATCGGACCAGTTTGCATACAGCCGCAAAACGTAGCTGGCGCCACCAGAGGCCTCACGGCATCTCACAGTTCATCAAAAGTTGAAAGTGTTGAATCCACAGCTCTTTTGTAAAAACTTTTGAGTCTTCTCTCAGTAACAGCATCCACACTTCCTGCAGGCTGACCAAACAGCCAGAACTTCTTAGCATCCCCTGTTCATTTAGAGGAAACAAAAGTCATTTTTTTTACCCTGAACATTGTCTGATTTCCTTCACCAGTCATTTTGTTGCCGTTTTTCTTAAGTTCAGTTTAAAAAGATCTGTTAAGTTCTAGTTCCTTACCTGTTTCAATTGCTTCTTTTCACAAGGCAAGGTTTTTATTGCCTGACTCGCATGTTGTAAAAGTCAGCTGAAATGAGACGACTCCATCTGAGAAAGGCGTTGTGTGTGTATTTATGTGCATGTCTTCAGACTCCAGGGGCAAGTGGAAGGCCTCTGTGAAGGATAGGGAGGAGATTTACAGACATCCTGCAGTGCTCCTCCTCCCATCCTCTCTGCACTGTAGGAGGAGAAGCACAAGGTTAGCCAGGGATACATGTGAAGACATCTTCATTCCAACAAGATAATGGATAGTTTTGTTGGGTTTGTCAAAGGAAGTACAAATTTCCTCCCTTTGCCTTAAAAAAATGATTTTCTGGGGTCTATATAAGCCCTGCACATTCTTGAGTTGTTGTGAACAGGGGCCTTTACATCCTTTTATCAAACTTAGCCGCCATTAGTCTGAGATAAGGGAACTTACTCATCTCTTTCAGTCTGGTAGACAAGTTCTGCTTTCAGTGCTGCTCATCAAATGGCTTGATCATGTGAGCATTAGAAAATGTGAGGACCTTCATAAAATGCCTTTTGATCATAATGTGTTTTATCTTGGTCATCATGTAAAGGAAAACTAGTTATTAAATGTTACAACATTCAAAGCCTTTTATGTTGAAAGCAATAGAACAACGTTTTCTCTGTTTGGTTCTCAGTTTACAATTAACTCCCTGAAATGTTAGCAGCAAAATATGAGGCATGGTATTTAGTTAAACTAAAGACCATGACTATGTGCATCAATTTGGATATATGTTTAGAAACTTAAGGCAGTTCTGCAAAAATGTTTCTCTCAATAAAAACCCCTACTGTATCATCGGTGAATAGGTTAATGGTGATTAAATATTTCTTAGTTGTACTTTAGAGGTTCTGAGATTTCATGGCTTTCTTGGCCACACATGGCTTGATTTTAGCTAAATATTGGAGAGAGTTTACATCAGCAAATGACTGATTGACACAAGGAACAGGAAGTTCTGATGAGAACATCCCAGACTAAACCAGTCTAACAATGGCTTCCTTCTTGTGCAAATTTGTCTGGCTTTATGCAGATGCTGCAGGATGCAGTGTGTAACCTTACGCGTTTACCTGAAGCTGTCCTGGCGTCGCAATGATGTGTTTAGGTGTTCAGTTTTTTCACTCCTTAAATTAACAGAAAGATGAAGTTCCGGCATGCGTTAATCGAGTCGGATTCTTCTATGTCCGCATCTTGCTGCGATATTGTCTCCCACATTTGTTGGTTCACTTTTGCTGTGCCAAAGCTTCCTGACATAATTTCTACAAAATCATTAACTGCCACCTTCTTTGTGGTGTTTGTGAAATAACTATCACTTTATTATCAAGTTCCAATGAAACATTCAACTCCTTCAAGTTTCACCACCTCGTTCAGGTGGTGAAACCATAGGTCTTTCAACTGATCTGTGGTGTCCTTAAGCGACCCCTACCAAATTTGAGTCTCAAATGTTTATATTTTTATGTGGGCTGGCAAATTCAGGTATGATAAAGATTTATTATCCACACATGAAGGACTCATCAGTAGGCAGATTGACTTTTGTAGATGAAATGTTGCCTTTGCCTGGACTTGTGTCTAGTTCTTGGTTTACAGAGATGTGTTTGTGTAATAAGTCAATGACTCATTGAGCTTTGAAATGGTTTGGGCTTTGAAAGGGGGAATTTACAGAGAAGTAGAAATGGTTGTAAATGCAGCATGAATCAACAACCTTTGTTTTTGAGGTTGTGGGGTGCTATTATATAATACAACTCTTTGGTGTAAGTTTATTTAATAGTGGCCTTGTTTGTTCATGAACAAATGAGCTGTAGAAATGAACAGGATGTGAAGGAAGGCAACACTAAAACCCCAAGGCCTCCACCTCTGCACGTCTTGTGCACCCACCTTCTACTTTTTAGACAGTTCCTTATACAGGCCGGCGATTTCATCTGGACGTCTTATCTGCATGTTGAGTTTTAGTGACATTACTTCCCTCGCACAGGATTTACCCAGTCACAGTTTGTAGAATGCCTTTCAAATGTGTTACAACTCCTTTTGCCTATTTTAATCACATTCAAACTGCAAAGAAATTACCTCTGCTCTGCCTAAATATATGCAAAATATAGTTCTCATTGTATTTATACACCTGTTACACTTAATGTAATGCTGACAAAATAGTGCACCAGTTTCAGTCCTATTTTTGTCGCTTTTGTTAAAAGAGAAAAGTTAAATAAAAAATGAAACAAACACAACTGCCATCACATCTCAGCTCACCAAAGTCAACACAAAACAACCTGAGCCAATAAATACACCCATATTCAAAAACAAAGAAAAAGCACCTTCAGTTGGACAAAATCTCTTAAGTTTGAAAAAGAAAAAAGAAAACATTGCCATTTTTTGTAAAACTTTTGTGCACACCCTTGTAAAATGCATATCATTTTCTCTAGCATGCATTATTTTTTTGTTGCTCTATCATTTAACCCCCCCCCCCAAAAACAAATCCGTGGATTTTTGTGGTTTCAACATACCAAACATGGAGTAGTTTGCTTTAAAACTTCAAATTTGTCCGTGAAGCCACGGGTTTCGGTTTAAATCCAAGACGGAGAGGTAAGAGGCGGAAAGCGGGCCAGATGAAGATGTCACACAGAATGACAGCTTGCAACCATTGGCTGCAGCCCTCAAATCCTGACTGTCTGCTTGGAATCCGTGCACGCCCGTATTTCACCTCGAGGAATTCAAGGCAGTGGCAGGTGCAGACAGAAAAGGCCATGCTCACCAGTGGCTTAAGTCATCCCAGAGAGCGCCATAAACACACACACTTTAGCATGAACACATGTTGCTATGAGCTTCTTTTTCCTGCATTTAGTGGCTGAATGAAAGCTTATTTTGAGGTAATTAAATTACACAAAATTCTGAGAAGGCTGACATTTGGCAGAAGCACAAACCTACAGACTGGAGCGGAGTGGACCTTTCCGATGCCTTTACTATCTATGCCTAGTGCATTTCCTCTATGAGATAACAAGAAGAGGGGTTCCCCAGTGGATGGGAATCTAATCTGTGTCTTTAAAGAGTTTGGTCCTGCTGTTCTTGTGTTTATTGGAGGCTTGTTAGAAACCTGATGCCCTATGAATCACTCACCAGGTTTTGCTTTGAGTTTTGGACTATTAGTGATGAATTTCTACCCCGTTTACAAGATCAGTTACTTGTTGGCGTTAACTGTGGATGTCCTCTAGTCCACCGGGGTCATTTACATACAAACACCCCCACGACTATTGAGTTGAATCTCCACACAGTTTTGTAACCTTCTGGTGTTGTTCTGGTTAAATAGGAGGATATCGAGAGATGGGTTAAGCGCTGTGGTTTTCTGCCAGAGGCCCAGGATTGTCCATAGATTTTCAACTGGAATATAGTGAAGTGGACATGTAAAATTACTGTGTCTACACAGTGAAAGTGATGTAACATAAGGGTTAGGGTAACTGTCAGCAGCAGGGGGCTTTTAAAGGCTTAAAGACTCTTAAGCCTTTAAAAGTCTTAAAATTAAAGCCTTATGCTGTCTTAAATTCATTAAGACAATAAAGTCTGAGTCGCATGCAAACATCGAGTTGTGTGGCTAGAAGCGTTGAAAGCCAATGGCAACTAGCTGCTAATATACCTTTTCTATCTAGCGAGCTTTGTTTCTTCTGTCATGGCCATAAAACTGGATTCGAGCTTCATTGTAATGCATCAAGTTCCCCCAATCATCCCCTACATTTACAGTTTTCTTGGTCTGAAATTTCACTGAAGGCAGTGAAATTTCACTGAAAACTTAAGGTCTTAAGTTTTACATTTGACTTACAGATGCCCTGCAAACCACAACATCCTTCAGATCAGCCTGGGCATAATGGAGTGTCCTGGTCATGTAACACTAAAACACAGTAGTTTAAGTTAAAATATCAATATCGTTGTTGTTATTTGAAATGATGTCAGTAAGCCCAAGTGCAGCACAGGATCATAGAGCTGAGCATCGTCAGGCACCAGCTCTCATTTGCTCCTCTTGCTTCTCCCCTCTGTCAGCACAGTGCTGAGTGAGCGGCTAGTGGTCGGTGTTTACCTTATTAATTAGCCCAGTGATCCAGAAACACACTGCTCCTGGTAAATAGACTGACAGCTGAAGGAGAGCAAGAGAAAGTTGGGACGGAGGGGCAGAGCGCAGACGAGTGGTGATTGAGGGAAATTGGAGCGTCTCAGAGGCAAACCGACACGGCGGCTTGTTGGCTGATAGATTTTAGAGCCTCATCAGTCATCACCATCCTCCTCCATTGCCTTCCTTCCATCTTCCTTTTTCTGCATTTCTTTGTTTTCTGTACCATACTGTATGTTTTGCTTTCTCACACATCACTTCACAAACTTCAGATATATTCAAAATGCAGCTGATCCCTGTTGCCCCAGTGGATTCTTCATCAACGTTATCTTTTGTTCACCCGTCCTCAAGTATTCTGTGCGTCTTTCCAGTTGGCTGCAGCAAATTCCCATTGGAAGTGTTGCACAGCGAAATTCAAACCAGACCTTTAGCAGACAAATAGATAGGCTTGACAGCACTGCTCTAAATCCATTCCAAGTGTTTTGTTCCCCTCTCCTCCATGTTGGGCCATAACTTTGTCCTGAGGTCTGCAGTTCAAGGCCATACAAGGAAAGTTAACCGACTGCACATTGAAAAGACTTGCATTCCCAACACACGTCTTCCTTGGCCATCAGTTCAAAAGCAAGCAAGGCAATAGGGAACTTATTTAGTTAATAAGTTTACTGACAAGAAGTTGGACTCAGACATGTTTTTCTCGGTCACCTCTCACCAGCAGAGAAAAATCTGATTTGTTTTTATCCCCCCTCACAAGCATGTATTGTGATGTATTATTTTTAGTTCTGTGGTTGGTGGCTGTTTGATGCAAAAATGGGCAAGGCCTAGTAATTACTTTGTTTTCTACACTATCGAGGATTCCACTGCTGTGAGTGATGTGGACTTAAAATTTTATCACTATATTCTGGAACAATAGTGACAACTATAATGGTGGTGATTAAAAAAAAAACTAATTTCTTAGTCTTTTTTTAGGGAATTGTATAATTGAGAGTGCATTGCACAGCAGTTATACCACAATAAACACAAATGCTGCTCTTGAAAAAGATTTTAAAGGAGAGCAGTTTCATAAGGAACAGTTTTATCACTAAGATGCACACAGTAATTGCATTTAATGTTTAAATGTTGTTGCAATTTACTGATACGTATTAATGCTCTCATGGAACCAACAGTGGAGAAAATTTTTAAAAATCTGACAAAATTGAGTTTTTGGATTTTTCAATATTCACTGGAGTTTAAATGAAGTTGTGATAAATCAAAATTCTTACAATACGTTTTTCAATCAAAAAAAGAAAGCCTACTAAAAGTTGTTATATTCTGGGTGAACGTTTCAGAATATTTTCACCGCTTATATTTCTCTGTTTGGTTTTGTTTTATACTAGCTCCGACTATCGCATCTCAGATATTCCAGTTTAATGACAATTTTGCCTGCTTTTAGCTGTTAATCCAGACACAATCTGCTCCATTGATTGAACTAAAGTTTGATGACCTAAAAGTTCTCATGGGACATGAACAGAGAGGTTTTTGTCTCGGCCCTCCCTCTGCCGTTTCCCCCTCTAACACTTTTCCCTCTTCTGTCAACCATTTTTTCCCAGATCCCTTATCTCATGGTGCCCCACTGTGATCAGGTGGTCATATCTGATTTTCTTACTTCCTCTAGCACACACACACACACTCCCTCTTCTACTTTTGCTGTTAGCATACCGAACACACAAACACCAATGCTCCCTCCCCATCACACACACACACACACGCACACACGCACACACGCACACACACACACACACACGCACACACACACACACACACGCACACACACACACACACACACACACACACACCTCCCGCTGCTCTCTTGAGGAGTTGAAGAGAAGTCCAGATAAATCTTTCGCAGCTCAAAGCCTTCTGTGTTTGTGTGCGTGTGCATTTTGGGGTCAATACCACAATGTCACAAAGGGCTATTAAAGACAGTAGTAGATAACGTTTCACTAACACTGCGTATTGGGAGTATGGGTTCTGTTCCTCTTCAGAAGGTTTATAGGACCTTAACTACCAGATATGCATGATTGACAAGCAAAAGAAAATTGAAAACATTGTTTCCAAAATATTTTACCAATGAAAATCAGATGTGCATTCCACCATCTCTACTTTAATTTTCCAAAGTAAAATCTGTTCCAACCAATTGCCTTTTGAGGTCTATTTAGTAAATTTAATCCATCCGCTTGACAATCGTCTCAGAATAATAAATGTAGAAGCAGATTTTCCTGCCAGTCTTCTAGAGTAAGTTTCCACCAGTTATGCAGATGTAGAGACTGACAGTTTTCCTTAACCTTCTGTGTGAAATAGATCAAACTTGAATGAAGTATGTTGATGAGAATTCTTTTCTTTTTTTTATGGCTTGCCCCAGATTTTCATTAGGAAAATTAGGATTTTCATGAGGATTTAGTACTGAGCTTTGACTGAGCCATTCCAGCACATGAATGTGCTGTGTTTCCACCAGAAAACCTGCTAAGCCCAGTGGCAGGGAGAGTAGAGCAATCCACCAGCATCCCACTGTGTTCTTATGCTGAAAAATGTTAAAAGGAATCAGAATTTGGAAATAATAGTGAGGCCAACAGGCAGGTGCAATTCAATGCATCAACAAATAACCTAGCTTACTCTCTCTTTACTGTCACTGTGTAAAAAACCCTATTTAAAATAAACAACACTTTGCCTGGTGGGGCTGGTAAGTAAAGCCTGGTGGCCCGCCTGACTTGTAATACACCTGGGAAACTCTGATATGCTTTATGCGAAACATTTCACAGTTCTGTATTTAGCTTCAATTATTTCCTTTCCCCTATAGTACAAATGCCTCCCCACTGCATGATGTTGCCACCTCCATGTTTTAGGGTGTTGACGGGAAGTGCAGGGCCGTCTATAGTTTTAGCTTTCATCATTTTAAGCATTTTGCTGTTGGCCAATTGTGATCTCATCTCACAAGGACACCTTCTTTTTACACGTTTGCTGGCCCAATGAATAGTTTTGGGAAAACTGCAGAGTTTGCAGTTTACATGATGTTGTGGTGAATATTGATTGCATCCAGTTTAAGGTTCCGAGCAGATTCACAAAAGTGAGATGAATTTTGTTTAGGTCTATGTTAAATATTCGGACTCATGAGAAATTTATGTTTGACGTATTTCCTCTGACTTGAAGTCTTAACATTTTAAAGGTGCCCAGTTAAGAGTTTTGACTTGACAGTTTGTGGAGGGAGCTAAAGATTAGGGTGATGGTAAGGAGCCCTTCAGACATGGAACTTTATCATATAAGATAAATAGTTAAAAAAAACAGTGGAAGAAGATTTTTCATTTAAGCCTTTTAATACCACATTAGAAATAACAATAATTCAATTCCTTTAATATATGAATATATTATTGCCTAAAATGCAGTAACCTCATTTCTTTAGTGAAAACCTGATCATTTGTAGCATTTGTATCTGAGGCTAAAAAATATTTCTCTATTTCTGACAATTCTTATGAGTTCCGTTATTTATTAGTTTTTAGATTACCAATTAATAACTAGATATTATTTTTACAGAATTTGAGCTAGGTAAAACCAAATTTACACTTTTTAAAATTGTTCTTAACTTAGATGCAAAATGTATCGATTTTTTATACAGGTTTGGCTTAATTACTACTCTGAGAACTTTGTTCTTTCAGCAAATGGGTTTGTTTGAGGCTGTGTACTGAAGTTAACGATTAATCAGTCACTAAGTTAGTTGTTGATTATTTCAAGAATCAATTCCTCATTGAATTGATGAGGAATTGTTAATCCAAGGAATTGTTTCAGCTCTGCACTGATCAAAGACAGAAACTGAAATGTAAATCTGCAGGCGTGCGTGAAGGGGTTTTTGATTAATCCTGGTCTTAGCTGTCTGTTCATTCATAGAGTTAATGTCTGTCCGTTGGATGTCTGTGTATTAGTAACACCAGGTGAACACTGCAGCAAAGTCTGGTGACAAGTTAGCTAGAAATGACTTTTGACAGCAGTGGTTCAGGACCCACTCCTGGAACAGACCTCTGCTGCTGAGGACAGGCTGTCCACTTTTTCTCAAAAATCTCCACAGGTCTGTTTTTGATTGGCTGTTGGTTTGACTCCAGGATGTAAACTTGATTTATCTCCTCCTTTCTGTTTTTCAGCCCTGCAAGGCCCTTTCGGTTCCCCAAAAGGTAAGACCTGCCAAAAACTGTTTCTTCTCTGTCAATGTTCTGGTTTTTGCGAAACTCTCCTCCCCTCTTCTCCTTTGGTCCTGTCATCCATCCATCACTGCTCTTCTGGAGCCATCATTCCTCAGCAGTGACTCATGAGAGTTGGAGGAGGGAGTTGTGTTTCTCCCTGTACCTGGCCTCCAGTAACCAGCAGCTTGGATCACCTCATCTGTCCATTCTCCTGCAGCCTAACATATAGCAGAGAGAGCGTTTTGGAGGAAAGATGTTTTACCGGCTGTCCACAGGGATTGGGGGTGGAGACTTCCCAAAAGTAGGCTGATTAAATTTCTGTCATGTTTCCAGCTATTCTGAGCTGATAGCTGATTGGCCAGTGGTTGTGCTGGGAGTGTGTACGGTGCTCATCGTGATTTGCGCATTGGTGGGAGTCCTGGTACCTGACCTGCCAGATTTCTCCGACCCTCTCCTGGTGAGTACAGACACATTGGGTTCTCCTTTTATAATGGTGTCAAAGGTTTCTTGCCAAACAAAGAAGGCTTCACATAGCTTCCATCTCCTCATCTTTAGTAGACTATAGTTGCATTTCCATTACAAATGTTAATGGTCAACTGTGTTAATGTTCCACTAATGTTGAAAAAAAATAAAATTTTGTAACTGTGGTGTTTCCATAAAATAACAAATGCAATTAAAATCACAGGTGAATATGTTTGTTCCTGTGATACGTCGTTAAAAAACATGCAACCCTATCATTCTCTTACCACTTCCTGTCATTTTTTCCATCTTTTCAGCCAGTATTAACTTCCGGTTGTTCATCACATGACTCGTATGATGCGAAAAGTGTTGCGAAATTCTCTAATTTTGATACAAGGGAAAATCCCTCATCCTAGCTCAAAAACATGTTTTTTCGAAATTGGCTTATTTCCATTGAGTGAATTTATTTTCGAAATTCCAGTTTTCACAATCATATGGTCATTGTAAATGCAACTAATGACATGCTGAGTTGTTTTTCTGCACTGCTGTTGATAGCATTTCAATATTTAACCAATTCAGGTGGCATCAGCATTTTTTCGTTTTCAAGAAAATTTCTGCTAAGTCCTTCTTTTTCCTGAAAGGGGTTTGAGCCTCGGGGAACTGCCATTGGCCAGCGGCTGGTCACATGGAACAACATGGTGAAGAATACAGGCTACAAAGCCACACTGGCCAACTACCCCTTCAAATATGCGGACGAGCAAGCCAAAAGGTAATTCCTCACACATCTTGAATACATCATATATATGAACTGCCCGATCATGCTGACGATAACACTCTTTAGTGTGGAGGTTGTCACTGAAGAATGACAACCTTCTTTTAGTGTTGATGAGGGCTTTAGAATGAAGTCAGAGGCTAATTGATCTCTTAAGTTTAGGATCTGCAACATTTGGGACATACATAGTACACTGTTGTTTTTCTATTATGTGCTTCAGTTTCCACTATAACTGTTAATACAAAATGGTGAAGCCATTTTAAAATATCAACTCAATAAATATTTAGTTTGGTTTAAAATAAAACCTGTTTTATATCAACTGCTCCCTCAAACAGTCTTTATCTCTGTTCTTAGTATAAATAATTAATTGATGATCATAGCAAAGAAGCAGACAAAATCTAAAGTCAACAGACCGTGGTGTTTTTGCTCGAAGCACATAGATTCACAACAGGTGCATCGTCTCAAATACACTTCGAGCCCCAGCTCACTCAGGGTAATTATTCTGATTATAATGACTGCAGTATTCTGCTCCTGATTGTTGACTTCAACTTCTACCCTCTTTCACTTTTCACGTTGCTGAAGTTTCCAGGTGTACTCATAAGTATTTCTACATTTAAACAGGATGATGAACCTCTGGCAAAAATGGAACATTTCAGCTTTGTAATTGTAATTTTAGTGTTCAGCTAGAAAAAAATTAGACAGCAAGAGGAAAAATGTCTGGACAGTGTTCCATTGAACGCTTATCTGATCTGAACGCTTATGAAAGATATCTGATCACCTGAGTTGACAGAAATTTGAATTAACATTTGGTGAGGCGAAGAAAATGATCTTTTTTGTGTAAATCCCATCTTTTTCAGTTTAGTATTTCAGTTTTCAGTTGAATTTAGTCCAAATTTTAACCAAAATGGATGGAGGATTACATCAAGTCTTTCTTCTTTCTCATTTCTAAAATTGACCAGAACTTTGCTTAGCACCTGAATCTAACAAAGTGAATCTCCTGCCACTGTTTTCCAGTCACCAGGAACCTCGGTGGTCAGATGACCACTTTGAAAGAGACAAGCGGGAGGTTGAGTGGGACTTCAGCAAAGAGTTCTTCTGTGACATACCAGGTAAGATTAGCTGCACAGACAAGAGAGCACTCAAACTTCTGGTACAGTGTTGTGCTGAAGTTTTTGCACTTTATTCACTAAACTTCAATGTCTTTGTTTTTGAGCTATGTAATAGAAAAACACAAAGTAATGGATAGTTTTGACAAAATATTAAAAAAAGCTCTCCCATCCGTCTCAGAGTAAAAGATAACTGGATGATCTTCAACAAATTTTGTACACGTGTTCAAAACTAGTACTGTGGAAGGCAATGGAGAAAATGAGTTTTGAATGATTTTTGTCTTTAAGGTTTCCTCTTAAGAGTTGAGATGATTTTTCTAACTTTCTGCAGGTGACAGTTATTCCAGGCTGGTGTTTGCGTCGGCTGAAGGGAAAAGTCTGTGGAATATTCAGGCCATCAAATCAATGTGCAGCCAGGACAATACAAGAGTAAGTCCACTAAACGGTGGAACCCTTCACTGTTATCTCCATGCTGTGTTAGTATTACCCTCCTTTTGTCTGTTTATTTTTCGTGTGCTTCACAGGTGCGTTCCCACCGTGATTACCTGAATCTCTGCCAGCGCACCAACAACGTCTCCTGTTGTCCAAGCTGGACGCTGGGCAACTACATAGCTGTCCTCACTAACAAGTCGTCGTGCCAGAAGATCACGGAGCGGGACGTGTCCCACACTCTCAAGATCTTGCGATCATGTGCCAAGTACTACCACAATGGCACGCTTGGACCCGATTGCTGGGACATGACGCTACGTCGCAAAGATCAGCTGAAATGTGCCAGCGTGCCACGGAAGTGCACCAAGTACAACGCGGTGTACCAGATCCTTCACTTCCTGGTGGACAAAGACTTCCTGAGCCCAAAGAGTGTGGAGCATCCTCCTGTGCTCAAGTATAGCATGTTGTTCTCTCCCACAGAGAAAGGAGAGTCCATGATGAACATCTATCTGGACAACTTTGAGAACTGGAACTCCTCCGATGGCATCACCACCGTCACAGGAATTGAGTTCGGAATCAAACACGACCTCTTCCAGGACTACCTCCTCACTGACACGTTGTATCCCGCTATCGCCATAGTCATAGTCCTGCTGGTCATGTGTGTGTACACACGATCGGTTTTCATCACTCTGATGACAATAATTGCCATCATCAGTTCGCTGATCGTCTCCTACTTTCTTTACCGAATGGTCTTTAACTTTGAGTTCTTCCCTTTCATGAACCTCACTGCCCTCATCATCCTGGTAGGGATCGGGGCCGACGACGCGTTTGTTCTTTGCGACGTGTGGAACTACACCAAGTTTGACAAACCACATGCCGAGTTGTCGGAGACGGTAAGCGTGACCCTGCACCACGCCGCCCTTTCAATGTTTGTCACCAGCTTCACCACCGCTGCCGCGTTTTATGCCAACTACGTCAGCAACATCACCGCCATACGCTGCTTCGGGGTCTACGCCGGGACTGCCATCTTAGTCAACTACATCCTGATGGTGACGTGGCTCCCTGCTGTCGTGGTGCTACATGAGCGCTACCTGCCCAACCTGTTCACCTGTTCCAAACCCCCACAGCAGCAGCAGGGAAACTGCTTCACGCAGGTCTTCTGGGCTGCCGTTTGCCACAAGATCCACAAATGCCTGTTCACCGTCTCCGAGGGATCACGGATCTTCTTCGAGAAGGTGCTGCCCTGCGTTGTCATCAAACTGCGCTACCTCTGGCTCTTCTGGTTCCTCGCCATCACGGTTGGAGGCGCTTACGTGGTCTGCGTGAACCCCAAGATGAAACTGCCGTCCTTGGAGCTGGCCGAGTTTCAGGTGTTCCGGTCCTCTCACCCTTTCGAGCGCTATGACGCTGAGTACAAAAAGCTGTTCATGTTCGAGAGGGTTAATCACGGCGAGGACCTCCACATGCCCATCACGATCATCTGGGGGGTTACGCCAGAGGATAACGGAGATCCCCTGAACCCCAAAAACAAGGGGAAGCTGATGCTGGACAGCAGCTTTAACATAGCCAGTCCAGCATCTCAACTGTGGATCTTTAACTTCTGCCAGAAGCTTAGGAACCAAAGCTTTGTCTTTCAGTCAGAAGATCAGGACTTCACTAGCTGCTTCATCGAGACGTTCAAACAGGTCAGTACCTCTTCTCCTACACAGTGCTGTGGATTTTGTCCTTTTTCACTACTTCAATGTGTTTTATTTGAATTTTAGGTAATAAACCAACAAAAAAGTGTATGATTGTGGAGTGAATTGAAAGTCACACTTCAAATTTGTATAGAGAGAAAAATATGAAATGTTATAAAAACAAATCTGCTTCTTTTACTCTAACACCTCTAAATAAAATCCTACACAACCTGTCACCTTCTGAACATTGTTGTGTAATTTACTGTCTGTAAATCCAGCTGATCCGTGAAGAGGTTTGCTAGAGAACAATCAGCGTCATGAAAACCAAGGAACACAGCAGACAGGTCAGGAAGTTGTGGAGAAGTATAGAGCTGGGTTAGGTTCTACAACAAACTCTGAAGAACTTACCGAGTTCTGTACAGTCCATCATCTGTAAATGAAATGAGGATGGCACAGCTGTAAACCTACCAAGACATGGCCGCCCACCTAAACTGACAACACCATGATAATTTGGGGGAGCTAGAGAGATCGGCAGTTCAGGTCAAGCAATCTTTCATCAGGCTAATTATTAGTCATTCACTCAACAAAATCTAGCCTTCATGGAAGAGCGGCGAGAGCAATCCATTATTGAAGGAAGACGGTAAGAAAAGCAGTTTGGAGAAGAAGAAGGTCCTCTGGTCAGATGACATAGAAGATGGAGGGAGTTAAATACTGAAAATTTTGGAAGAGAACATGACTGGAGACTGGAACACAATTTCTGCTTCACAATTACGTACAACTTTGTTTTGGTCTTATCACTTAAAATTCCAATAAAATCCAGTTTGTTATTGTAATCCTTATGAATATTTTAAGACATATGACTTGTTGTCAGACACTGCATGCACAGACCCATCATTGAAGAGACACCTTAAAGTATGTGTTCTACTCTAATAGTGGATGGAGAACCAGGACTGTGAAGAGACCTCTGTCTACCCTTGCTGCAGTCAGTCTACCTTTCCCTATAAGAAGGATGTGTTTCAGTTGTGCATCAAGAGAGCCATTATGGAGCTGGATCGAAGCACAAGCTACCATCTGGACAGCAAGACCCCCGGACCTCGATTTGACATCAACGACACCATCAGAGCCATCGTTTTGGAGTTTCAGAGTACCTACCTCTTCACTCTGGCTTATGAGAAGATGTACCAGTTCTATCGTGAGGTAGGTAGTGCTCATTAAGATTTTATAATTAACTTGTGTGAGAGTACTTTATACTCAGACTAAGTTTTTGCCTCTGGCATTATACTTATGTTTTAGGTGGATGCCTGGATCACAGAGGAGCTGCGCTTCGCCCCAGAGGGTCTCAGCCATGGCTGGTTTGTCAGCAACCTGGAATTCTACGACCTCCAAGACAGTCTGTCTGGTGGCACTCTGGTTGCCATGGCACTATCGGTGGCAGTGGCT
The DNA here is from genome assembly GCA_010277015.1 of Poeciliopsis turrubarensis. NCBI lineage: Eukaryota > Metazoa > Chordata > Actinopteri > Cyprinodontiformes > Poeciliidae > Poeciliopsis > Poeciliopsis turrubarensis. The sequence continues at coordinate 16,772,972 of VMRN01000001.1, forward strand.
TTCAGCGTCATGCTGCTAACCACCAGGAATATCATAATCAGCCTGTACGCCATCTTGTCTATTGCCGGGACCATATTTGTCACAGTGGGCTCCCTGGTGTTGTTGGGCTGGGAGCTGAACGTCCTTGAGTCCGTCACCATCTCGGTTGCCGTGGGGTTGTCCGTGGACTTTGCCGTCCACTACGGCGTCGCTTACAGACTCGCTCCAGAACCCGGCCGGGAAGGGAAAGTGATCTTCTCCCTCAGCCGGATGGGCTCTGCAATCGCCATGGCGGCAGTGACCACTTTTGTTGCCGGAGCGATGATGATGCCATCGACGGTCCTGGCCTACACCCAACTGGGCACATTTATGATGCTCATCATGTGTATAAGTTGGGCTTTTGCTACCTTCTTCTTTCAGTGCATGTGCTGCTGCCTCGGACCCCAGGGCACCTGCGGTCAGATTCCCCTGCTCAATAAGCTGCAATGCCAGGCCTTCAGTGAAGACGCACCCTCGAGCCCCTCTCCTGAGGGGAAGTATCAGCTGGACAGCAGGGGCAGAGAGGCAGAGCACTACGAACTGGAGCCGTTGGCCTCCTATCAGAAAACTGGAGTTAAACCAGGAGAGAAGGAGGAGGCAGAGGAAGAGCTGGGCACCCGTCTCTGTAATGGAGCCCCTTCTCATGCTAACCACACCATGTCTATACCACACATTCACGGCAATGATACAGGCAGAAAAACACGGCCAGAAAATGGGCTAGTAACCTCACTCACTACGCCATCCAGGTGCCACTACACTCCCAACAACTGCACGTGTATAGACCCCCCATCCCAGCTCCTACACCAGTGGGCCCCGCATCCCTGTACTCTGCCTCCCCAGGACTCCCTTTCCTGCCCCCCCACCCCTCAGCTTCTCCATCTCTCAGGTAATTCCAGGACCAAACAGAACGCAGCCCTGTTGCCTCCAAACGTGGACGCGGTCTATTCACACATGGACTGCTGTGTTCACTACGTCCACTGCCCCCTCACCCATTTCTGCTCACAGGGCAGAGCAGTGGGCCACAGGCAGGGACCTGCCCATACCTGCCATCTCAGGAAATACTGCGTTCAACCAGCCTCAAACCAGGACACCGGCCAAGCTTCAGGGTCACCAAATGCTCCACAGACTCCAGACAAAGAGACAAAGCATTTAAGTCCTGACAGTACTCAGAATGGAAGCTCCTTAGTCCCAACCCGACCCAAAGGCCCCACAGCTCATTGTGAAAACCAGAGCACGAAGGAAAGCGTACACCGCTGTGATAAAAACCCTGCATCCGCCATTAATACAGACTTAATCACAGACATTGACGATTGTCGTAAAATCCCTGGTAACCAGGAGAGGCCTGAAAGTCGTCCCGTTACACGGACAAGTGTGAAAAAGTGCAAACAGAACTCGAAAAGAGCGCAGGCGTCCTCCGCCTCCCCAAAGAGACTCTACTGTTTTAACAGGACGTTGAAAGTGAAGTGCAATTCAGCTTCAGAGTTTAGCTTGCCAAAAAGCGAAGCCAGCGTGCCTCCTGTTGCAGTGAACACCCAGCCGTCCTCTGAAAGCTTATGCTGATTCATGGGTAAAATCGGCGAAATAGCAATAACCCAAAAAACATTTCTGTGCAATCATATTAGATGCTGGGTCTGTGTTTTCACCGAATCCCAGCTGAACTATGAACATTTTTTTTATTGTTTTCTACTTACCACTTTTTCACATGCCAGATTATGTACTTCATTTTTCCAGTGGAGCATACTAATAATGCGGTGTCATGTAGAAGAGTGATCATCTCTTCACACAGAAACCATGAATCCAGCAGCCATTTGCACCACCACTACACCCCACTGTAGTGTCTGAACTGTGGTGTCTTGCAAAACTATCCTGGATTTTTTCCATATGGAGTCACATGACATCCACAACCTTGAATGTACTTTATTGGGAATTTATGTGAGAGATCAGTAGTGTTTCATTGTTTAACATTTTCTGCCAATGATTTTGTGGGGAATCCATCTTTGCAAAATTGCTCAAGCTCAGATTGGAAACTGCATCTATTCACATTCATTTTCGAGTCTTGCCACAGATTCTTAATTGAATTAAGCCAGAGTTTTGATCGGGCCATTATAAAGGCAAAGGCTACTCATGCTTTGTTTATGGTCGTTGTCTGCACCTTTTCCGTGTTTCAAATGATGAACGGAACCGTTTTATCCCACTTCACAACTGTGCTGTACTTTGTTAGCTGCGTTTCCATTAAAAATAGGCGCCAATATTTGTCGGTATTCTGCTGATGCCGGATAAACAAAATTGTAAATCACATGTGAATAAGCTTGTTCACTTGATAAGTCATTAAAAAGCACGGTAGCGACGGATGTGAACACAACGTTTTATTAACTGAGTTGCTACCAGAGCTCTGGTGGAGCATTGCCTAAAAAAAAAATACCCAAACCATCGTTCATCTGGTACTTTCTGTCGTCGTCTTTGTCTTTCCTGCCAGTGGTAACATCCGGTTGTTGATCGCGTCACCTGTGTGACGCAAAAGAAGTTTTGCTAAATATATCGATTTTGTTGTGGCCAAAAATAACACCTCATCCTACCGCAAAAAAACATTTTATCAAAAAGCGCGAGTTTTTTCCAAATTGACGTGTTTCCATTGAGCAAATTTAGTTTTGCATTTTCAATTTGCGCAATTCTATGATTAGTGGAAATGCAGCTACTGTTAGTCCATTACATAAATTCCAGTGAAATACTTCTGTGTTTGTGGTTGGAACATGACAATAACAAAAAAAAAAAAAGTGCAGGAGAATGAATACTTTTTGCAAGGCATCATATGTGCACTTATCACATTCGGTGGATGATCACGCCAACCGTACCAGTGTGCCATGATTCACAAGCTGCTTGAGGTGGTTTATGTGTCGCCTTCCGTATTTCTGAGAGCTCCGGTTTTGCTCAAGTCTTCACACGTCTCACATAAAAGCTGCAGTGTGTGATTAAAAGGCTTTCTCTCACCCCCATTGTCCTGTTACTGTTTGTATTCCCAGAAGGTATCATCCCCGAGGTAAAGACTCAGGATGAATAACAGCTGTACACCTGTTTCATTGTCTAATAAAGGCTGGTGCCTTTCAGCCTCTTGGTGTACAACCCGGGATTTCTTCTTGTGTGGACCTGTCATAAGTCGTCGCAGCAACGGAGCTTTTCATAAGCATTTATGTGATTCTGGAGTCCAAATCCGCGTACGGTTTTATTCACAAAGCCGGTATTTGAGGCTCTGCCGAGACCCTCAACAGAGACGCATCAATAGACGGATGAGACAAACATCCCTGTGCTGAGAGTCTCGTTACATTACGTCATGACATCTACTGACAGAAACGCTCTGCACTTACAGGCCGGCTGCGGCAGACAGCTTTAATTACGCGGAGACAACGCTCTGGCACAGAACGCGTAGAAACCGAGAAGCCGGTTGCCGTCACTGGTGGTTTGCTTCTCAAAACAAATTCATATTTTAAATGAGTTATGCTTTTTAGATTTGGGGGGGGGGGGACTGGAACAAAATCTGCTGACTGTTTGCCTCTGATCTCTTTTGAAAGAACTTTATATGACCATGCTTTGTTCCTTCCTTGTTCTTTCGAGGACATAAAATATGTTAACCTCCGGAGTTTGCGGCCTTGCAAAGATGCGTCGACCCACCGTTGAACCTTAGATTTAGGGGGGAGTGGTATGGCTTTTGTCCAGGCCATTGAACACAGGACCAGTGATGTATCTGCTGTTCTCTTGAGCCAGCTTGCAATTGTTAGAATTATTACAGGCATTTTGTAGGCATTGCTGCAGGAGTCTGGGGTGCTAGCAATAGTTTTAAAGGCATTCCATCCTTGGACACCCTTAAACAGAGCTGTGTTGACATTCCACTAACTGAAGCTCTTACTCTAGGGTTGCCCTTGTCATTGGTTTGAGGTATTCTTTAACCGGACCTCAAGGCATAAAGAACCTTAAGGTCTCATCTTTGTTTTTAACGTCTTCTAGCCATGACCTAAAGCATTTCACAACCAAGTGTAAAGCAGCCACCGATGACTCAGCTCCTCCAAATGTGAGGTCGTCCGTCTTGTCTAGATGCAGACGGACTCCGCCCTTCGGTCAGGGGTCAGTATTTGCCTCAAGCTGAAGATTTACAATGTCTAGGTTTCTGCTTGTGTGTGAAAAATGGTAAGATGAAGTAGGAGTCAAACCGATTGGATATGGAGTGCCCTGTTGCAGGAACTAAACAAAATCAATATTCTGAATCCATGAATTTGCTTCAGGCTCCTGATCAGGCGCATCACTGGAGGCTTTCTGAACACGACCCACTGGGAAAACCCAGCCTTCCTACGCAATCCTGCTTGATTCTCATTACCCTTCAGTGCTCTATCTGGAATTCCTCCTATTGAAGTAGATTTTTCCAGGCCAATCAGCCAACAGAAGGAGAAATTTGTGAACTGGAGATAGAGATGTTTCGGTTTCCATTTGGGACTTGCCACTTTCGTAATTGGTGGCGTTTTATATCAGTATTTAAAAGCTGGGGTGTGGTTGTAGAAATGCTCCTCGATCCTGAAGTCCTTCCTGCTTCAACAGTCACTCTGTGATGGAAAGGAAGGCAAAGCAGCACTGTGCTTTTGCTGCCGTTTCGCTCTGATCCGCCGTCACTCCCTCAACCCCAAAACAAACTTACACACACAAACAGGTCCTAGCAAACACATTACATAAGTTAACACCCACACTGGGATGGCTTGATGCCGCTCGAAGGAAACGTCTAATTTGGGCTCAGACAGCTCCGTCTCTAATCCTCTGCGCCCCCACCACCGCCGGGCTTCTTTCTCCTCAATCGCTCCTGTGAAGATGAGTCCACTTCCCCAGAGATTCCCTGTAATTACATTTGCCTAAACGGAGGTCAAATATTAGCTGTGGCCGTGGAGTGGGGTTCGTGACGTTACCCCGTCGGGGAGGATCTCTCTCTCTCTCTCTCTCTCTCTCTCTCTCTCTCTCTCTCTCTCTCTCTCTCTCTCTCTCTCTCTCTCACTCTCCAGCATGTGGATCTGGTCTGACTGGGACCCACAGGCCCGAAATAGCTGTGAGGACGACGCCGAGCTCGAGAGCTTGTTTACAGGGTAAACATTTGCTTCCAATTTTCAAATTACGTGCTGGTGGAGCTGCTGGGCTGCTCCAGATTTATGATCAGAACAGCATTTAATTTTCAGGACACTTCAGCTGTGTAGTAATTAATTGGCGTTGTACGGATCGCTTTCGATCGACTCCCTGACCCCGTTTTGGGCTGACAGAGAGGCTTATCATCAACCATGTAAATTATGGACACTTGGAGTGAAAGTTTTACATTTAAATACAGCAAAAAGTATAGATGATTGACGTCTATATTCTCTATTGCCATGTGTCCTTGTAGCACTAACTAACGCTTCCCTGACATACGGACAATCTGGAAATTCTAGGACTTGCGGCTCAAACCAAGGAGGCGGTTTGAGTCAGGAGGACAATCACCACATGGATCGGGCTAAAGTGGAGAGGAGCAACAGTAGCTGTGCTTCCATTGGTCCTGAAGATACATTTTGGGAAACATTTCTTCACTGGGGCCCAATGTTGGCCTTCACAGCCCCCTGGAACAGCAGAAAAACAGCCTGTTGGTTCTTGTTGCTTCAGCTGCCTGAGAAACAAACTTTGTGGTTCAGATTTAACTTTCTGGTCTCGCAACAGATGCAACATTTTTACTGTATTTTTTTTTTTTTTTTTTTTTTTTTTTACTGCCTCTTGATAAATTCAAGTGTTCTTATGTTTAAATGACCAGACCCTATTGTGCTACATCAGCAGGCTGGGGCAGATGTCTGGGTTCGAATGTGTTCGCATTAATGGACTGCCCTCAGTGTATAAGCAGTCCAACTCTGCAGACTCACCCTATTAATGTTCCGAGCAGCTGGCTCATAAAAGCTGAGAGGATACAGGCGGCCGGGGCCAAAGGGCCGGAAGCTTCCCACTGCCCAGTAGCTTCCTGTTTTCAGATGGATGTGGAATGGAAGGAAACCGACTGACCCCTTCAGCTTCACCCCGGGTCCAACCGAGCAGAGCTCTGGAATTACGATAAGGATTTAACAGGGTCGTTATTGCACGACGCAGATTCAATATCTTGATCAGAAAGCTCTGAGAACAAACAAAAATGCCAGGATTCACTGAAATCCCACCAGGAAGGAGTGAAGATGCAGCTACCGCCATCTAGTGGCTAAAACGCAGAGGACAAATTACACAGACTGCACCTTTTTTTTTGTTTTCCAGCTTGTGCTACTTCTGGTTTTATAGTGGCAGTTTGCGTTGCGTCAGGATCATCATGAAGAACGCGTAGGGTGATTAAAAATGAAATGGCAAAAGTCTAATTTGCACAGTTTCTGTCCTCAGCTCAGACTTACTGTGCAAGGAGGTCCAAATGTGCCAGAGTCTATGAAAACGAACCATTTGAAGTACTTACAATTAGAAACAAATATGCAAATTGTTTAATATATGCATAAATTCATTTTTAATAAAACGCACACGCTATAAATTAAATCCTGCTTGCAGCACAGATTTTGTTTCACATATCCAGGTTTTTGATCACAATCAAAGGGTGGAGTTATATCTAGTGTTGTCAATATAGTTAGTCTAAAGTCCAACTGACCATTCAGATTTTAAGCGTCTGGTTCTGCTGGCCACAGGACAGAACCAATGTTTATACAGAGCCCTGCAGCACAGAAACTTTCAAATAATTTGTTAATTGCTAAAGTAATTCTAGGATATTAAGACTTACAGTGAATTTCATTTGCAGTGACCAAAGCTGGTTTTGCACGTCTTCGAAAAGAAAGGCCTGTTCTAGAAGTATTGACGCTTTGCTAAAACTCGATGTTATTTCCATTAGAAGCTTTTGAAACGGATGAAACGTTTTGTTATGCGACTTTATTTTACCAGCTGCTGTTTAAAATCCGTTTCCATTCATTTTTTTTTTTTTTACTGCAGCCTGAACGCAACACCGTCTGCGAAGCAGCTTGTAATCATCATTCATTCATTTTTCAGTGTTTTCTAAAAAAAAAAAAATAATGATAACACAATTTTAAACATTCAGTTAAATCAAAATAAATGATCATTTATTCACAGAACATTTGATTGGACACAACACAGAAAATCAAACTCCAGTGCTTTACAAAAATTCGCCCCAAATTCAGTAGTATTTACATCCCACTGGTATATAATTGAATACCAGTAGTGCTGATTTACCAACAATAACAAAAAAAAACCCCACTCCTTACCATGATATACCACCACCAAGTTCAACACACATCTTCTCTCCACAGGTCACATTCTGCTGATTAGAGTACGCAGTAGTACACAACAAGAAACCTGCACCACACTGTTCACAGTATTACGCTCAATGTTCCTGATTATGGAATGACGACTACGACTTGTGCAGAGAGTAGAGTTTGCCTTCGTTGGCACATAAAGGCATCCCTGTAGGAAGAAAGGCAAACGAAACTAAAGTCAGTTTTAAAGACTTTGTTTGAAGGCCTGGGCATTTCCTTTAAGGCTGTTGAAGTTCAACAAAGACTTAAATATAAAGAACTTACCTTCACATTAATGGACTTCCCAGTTAAGGCTTTAGTTGGCAACGACTCTGATGTTCTCAAGTGGAATCTGGTCTTCAGCAGGAGGTTGACAGTCTGGCTTCTCAGGCTCAGGCTCAGGCTCGACCTCAGCAAACTTCTTCACCTTGGTGTCTCTGAGGATCAGCGAGACGAGCCGCTCGTAGAACCACTCCAGGTCCTGAGGGTCCTCAGGCCAGGTGAGGTACTCTCTCCTCTGGACAAAAGCTCTGACGGCATTGCACGTCATCAGCTGGTAGTGAGCAACCTTTGGGGTTGGTGACGAGCAGATTGTAAAGACAGATGGCGGCATTTCCACGCAAGCATTTCACAACAGGAAACACAGGTGTAAAGTGGAAGAACTTAGGACAAAGGTGTACATACTAAAAAAAGTAAAACTTATTTAGTACATAGTCATTTGAAATAATAAATTAAGTAACAGCCATGAATCACCTTTTAACAATATTCCAATTCATGGAGAGTCACAGGGTTGTTGTAGTACCCAGTGTCAGCAGCATAGAGATATACGCACCTTCCCTACCACCAGCATAACCAGGACGTTGGTCAGCTCCTCTAACATGCGGCCCTGGGCTAAAGTGAACGCCTCCAAACACCAGCCGTCTGTAGGGAGGCAGAAACCTAGTCATCCGTATGACAGGGAAACAAAGACGGCAGGGAAACAACAGCCTGGCTGTGGCGACTAACATGCTGCTGTCAGAAAGATGTCACAGCTCTAGGGGCTTTTGTTAGTTGAAAGGACAAAACAATAAATCTCTTGGTATCTTACTTTCTGAAATCAAATAAAGTTTGCCAAGAAATCATTGAAGGATTTGGATGCGTCTTCTTGGATACAGACTTTCAATACTGCCACATTGGAAATTACTCTTAGTTCTTTTTACTGTGAGATATGCAACCTGGATTTCTATTTGCATAAATGAGGCTAGCAATATGCTAATTTAGCATTAGAACGAGGGAATAGGAACCCCCTTCGACCATCTACCAAAAGAGATCTTCAGAGAAGGATCTTTGTAAATACAACTACTTGCAGCTTATCTCAAAAGTGACGCTGAAAAAGCAGTTAAAGATTTGTTTTCTTCTCATAGGTGCTAAAGGTAAAGATTGACGGGGTTCAAGGTGTAATCAGAAAACAAATGTAGTCCATTTCCCTCTGACCCTCAGTGTACATAAAGCCGCACCTTTGAGGAACTCCTTGGAGACGATGCACAAGGTCTTCCTGCTTCCCCAGATGGCGTCCCTGATGTTTGACAGATGATCCTCCCCAGGTAGAAAGTCTCTCGCTTCGAAGCAACAGTGGAACAAGTTCTCTTCTGCGAACTGGTTGTCGAGCTTCTTCAGCAAGGCGGCCTCCACCCACCTGTAGTCGCTGTTGCTGAAGCACAGGAAGGCGTCGTATTGCCAGTTGTTCTCTTGGGCAGGCGGTTTGGGGCCCTCAAGAACCCGGTTGACTATCTTTTTGTAGATGATGAATATTTGCCCTCGTAGGCGGGCGTAAATGATCCCGCCGAGCACAAGGCTGAACACGAGAACGGCGGAGCAGATAAAAAGAACCAACTGAAAAGCCTGAACATATTCTTCCTCGTCTTCACATGACTCCATGATGCTGGGAAACTCCAACAGGGGAAGATTGTGGACAGAAGCTGGGAACTCGCATCTGTATTCCTGAGCCGGACTGAGGAAAGTCACATTGGTCGTGTTCAGCCACTTCAGGAAGCCCTCCAGAGCGCAATCACAGTGGAACCGATTTCCAGAGAGGTCGAGGATGCTGAGCGAGTGGAAAGTCATCGGATCGGGAGAGACTAGGAAATTGTTTGAGAGGTCGAGCGATTTTAGGCTGGCCGGGAAAACACTGGCCTCCAGATAGGTCAGGGCATTGGACGAAAGGTCGATATTTCTAATCGAGGTGAGACCCCTGAATATCCCATGAGGAAGGGCCATCAGGGAATTGAAGCTGATATTTAAACCAATCAGATTCTGCAAATTATCAAATATGTCCAGGCAATGCCCCTGTACCCAAGAGACCTGGAGGGAACTGCCATGAAGGTCCAACAAAGCTAAACTACTACCAGGAGGCATGGAGACCCCTGGATTTATAGTGCACCACAAAATGGTGTTACCCCCATAAAAAAAGTACAGCAGACGCTTGAAATGACTTAAAACGACATAAATGTCCTCCAGGTTTGTGAATCTGTTTTCTGAAATATCTAAATACACACTGCTGTTCCACAAGCCAATAATGCTGCTGATGGAATTCAACTTATTGTCTTGTAGGAGGAGATACTCTAAATTCGGTAGCGGCGCAGGAGATGCCAGCTGTCGCAGAGAGTTTCCTGTCAGATATAAATGATGTAACTGGGGAAGATCACTGAAGGCCTTGTCTCCAAGGACACCAATGTGGTTGTTAGACAAGTCCAAAATGAGAAGCTGCGTCAGACTGCTGAAGGTGTTGGAGCGGATCTCTCCCAACAGATTGGACGACAGGTTGAGTTTCAGTAGATTCCTCTGCAGACCAATGAAGGCGTTTGTCTCTATGAAGTTGATCTTATTCTGGGAGACATCGATCATCACTGCGTCTTTCAGAGCCCTGAAGACTCCAGTCTTTAAAGCAAAAATCCTGTTCCCTGATAGATCTAAATTAACAACTGAACTCTCCTCCAGGCCTTGAAAAGTGTCTTTGTCTGGATCAGGCAAGTTGTTATAGGAAAAGTCTTTTCCAAGGCTTCCAGAACATTTCAGATGAGCAATTGGAGTCCCCCTGATTGCTCCGAAAAACAATTTTAATGTCACCAAATTCATTCCACTTCCTGAGATATCAAGGATGTTGAAGGCCATCCCTTTGAAAGGGTTTCCACATTCCTTCCAGTCAACGTCAGATCTGAAGAAGCTGTTCGACCGCAAGTCCAGGAGGTGAAAAGATTTCCCCTGGAAGCCAACTAAGTCTTCCTCGCATATTTTCTCAAGGCGATTCAGCTCAAGGATTAACTGGGAGAACTTTGTGAGATTCCGAAAGAACTGAGCCGGGTTGAGTCTCACTATGTTGTTCCCGTAGAGGTTGAGCCTTTCCAATGACAGAAGTGGCTCCAGGTAGTTTTCTGCCAGTATGGTGTCGGTCAAAGAGCAGTAATCCAGCCAGAGGTCTCTTAACCTGACCAGCCCGGCGAACGCCCGCGGCTCCAGGTTAAGGCCGACATTGTCGCCGAGAACCAGTGTGGTCAACTTTCCCTGCCTGAGGAAAGAGTCGTTCCTGATGGTGAGGACTACTTTCTGGCTTCCCAGGTCTAATTCCTGGAGTTCCTCTAAGTCTCTGAGAGAAGTCCTGTTGATCTCATGGATGAAGTTCATATCCAAATATAAATGGGTGATGTTGGAAGGCAGAACAGGGACCCAGATGTGGTTCTGGGCGGTGCAGTACGCTTTCTGTCCCCACAACTGGCATGATGGGCGACATGTTGCTGGCTGCAGGGAGATGAGAGGTCAAGATTAAGCAATTATACATTCAAGTTTTTCAGACTGCTCATAAAATTGAAGATGGATGAGAGCTGCTTGCCTTTTATTTTTGACCAAATAGAAAAAGACCTTAAATAGCAAAAAAAAAAAAAAAAATCTTTTTATAATCACCAAAAAAGGTATATTTTTTTTTCCCACAATAAAAAAAAAAAAAAAAAACCTTCTCTAATTTACAGTGAAATTACAGCAGCTGTGGTTGCCCGTATTTTACTACAAACTTATAGTAAAATATACATTTTCTAGCAATTCTGGCGATTTACCATATAAATACCAATTTTGATCATGTAAATGTGGTCATTTCTGTATTCATGTGGTAAAATGACCAGGACTGACGTAAATAATTCCAGTGATTCTGGTCACTGGAACCTTTTCAAACAGGATTTCTTTGTTTCTTCTTTGATTATGATGAAAGAAACACAACATCTTTCAAAAAAAGATAATGGACACAATATGAAAACATAATGGCAATCCTATTACTGTAAAAAAAATATATATACATTTTTCATTATGATTTCGTGTGTGTGTGTGTGTATGTGCGTGCGTGCGTGTGTGTGTGTATATTATTTGTACATAAACACTTCTGCCCTTTGCTCAAGAATCAAATGATACTTTGTTGCAATCTAAATAAATAAATACATATATAGTATCATGGATTCACCTATTGGAGAATATTGGACCAATATCAATGTCCATCACGTTCTAATAATTCTGCTGTGGCTGATCATTGATATTTATCTGTGCTTTTCCCCAACCTTGCTGCAAATAGAACAGAACGTAACTGTCCTTGCCCTCAGGTTTATGAGCAGAGCTAAAAGTATGAATATAACTGAACCCTCAGAATGTTCGATCTCCAGAAAATGTGTGAGTTCAGGTCAACGTTGGACACCAACCTGCAGATAGAAGGCGGCGCAGATCAGCTGAAGGACCAGCAGCCTCATTCTGTCCTGGACCTGCGGAGGACAAACCGTCCCAGTGTTGACTCTGGTTCAGCCGAGCGGCTCGTGTTGTTACTCCTCTGTCCACGGAGTTGTGCAATCCTTGATGTGTTTGCCCCGAGCGGATATGAAAGTGGAAATGTTGTTCAGCTGCACAGATTATTAGAGCTGCGTGTCGGAAAAACGGCCGACGTTTCAGATTATTAACTCTGAGTCCAAATGTCCTGAACTGCTTTCCCACTTCGGTTGTATGCTGCTGATGTAATGTTTCATTTTATGTGACAATATGGAGTTCAGTACACAAAACAGGATTTCTTTGTTTCTGATTTTTATTTTTTTTTATTTATTTATTTTTTTAATGCATTTATTTAAAATATAAACAGAAAACCAAACCAATTTTTTAAAAAAAATCTACACAAGCTGTTTTTGTATATTTTATAGCTTGAAATGAGAATCAAATACCTGCTTCTTTAAAAATATTCTAATATTTTTTAATATATATTTTTCAGATAAAAATTTATATATGTTATATGAAAAAATTTTAATTGAAAAACTACATTTTTTCTCTTTAGAAAAGACAAATGAAAAAATAAACAAACCAGCTAACTAACTATCATTCAAAATACAAGATGTTAAAATTAAATTTGAGCTTTTTTTGTGTGGCCAAAAGCGCCAGAGGAAATTATTGACACTAGTTAATTTTGATTTCATATTTTAAACAATATATATTAAAAAAATAAATCATTAATAAGCATATTAATGATTTAATATGCGGCAGCAATCACGCGACCATCCCGTAATGTGCCGCCAGGGGGCGCAGTTTCTCCCTGACTTTTAGCTCAACAATTCATTTGCGTGGAAACGGAGGAGTGGAAATTTTCGTGTTTGTTTATTTGTTGTTGGTGTTTTAAATGTTTAAGTAAGAAAAACAACGTAAGAAACAAACACGCGTTGCATATTTCCTGTTCTTAAACTGCCCGCCTGTACCTGTGACAGCAGGGGGCGCAGTTTGTCCTCTAAGGTGTTTCTCCTGTTTTTCTCTCCAGAACACAAAGACCGAATGTTTGATGCTCTTTAATGTTATATAAGCTCCACCTGTCGTTTAAGGTAAGGGACCCTGCGTGACGTCACGGGGTGAAGCACGTCAGAATATGACAACTGAACGATTTTCTTTTTTCTTTTTTTTCCAGCTTAAATCGTAATTAATTTACGCTCATCTTTTTTTTTCTTTTTTTCTTTTCTTTTTTAACTCCACCCAAAAAGTTCGACTGTTTACTTTTCTTTCTGATGAGAAGCTCCACCAGCCACCGCCCCACCCTCTCCACCCACACAGTGACCCACAGGTTCGGTTCAGGTTCGGTTCAGGTTCGGCCTCATCACGGTCATTGCGCAATTCGGCTTTCTCTAAATCAGAGCGATCAACAGGTTCCGCGGACTTTGACGGTGTTTAAAAAGCCGCGGAGTGGCAGTCGTCACGTGCAAACGCCTCCGCTCAGACTTGGAGTAGGACACATGGGGGGAACCGGCTCTTACCTCTGGTGCTGAATGAGTCGGTGGGAGTTTTCGCTCAAACGCGTCTTCCAGGCGCACAAGTCGCTGCGCAGATTCTCTCTCTCTCTGTGTCTCTCTGGGTGTGTTTGTGTTCACAAAGTCTGATTTTTTTTTTTCCCGCTGTTCTCTCAAGACGCGCACAATTCGCAATTTCCTTCATGGCCAAAGACTCTTCACCTTCCTCTTTCTGGCAGGTTGCCGCGTTCCGTCCCTTTTCTCCGCGGCTCCATGTTGGCTGATGGTGTCCAACTTCCTCTCTGCTGCTCGGCAGGCGGGCGGGCGAAACCACACACCCGGGATCAGAACCAGGATGAGTCCGCAGGCAGATTAGCACACAACGGGTTAACATATCAGGGGGCCGCAGCAGGAAAACCAAGAATAACTTCGACCATCACTGATTGTTGGCGCAAAGTTCCAGTTTCTCCAGTGTGTGCAAACTTCAGTGACTGGAGAACAAGCAAACCTCTATTCTCACCCCCTATTATTATTATTATTATTATTATTATTATTATTATTTGAAGAGAAACTAGTTTTTGTTTGTCAGAAAAAAATAACCTTAAATATTAAGCACACTAATATGCTTAATATTAGTATAATATCAATATTAATATTATAATATCCTTTAAAGCTTAAGGAAATATGCTTTAAATATTAAACATACCTTTTCCTCAGGCCACATTCCTAAATCCATATTTTAAAGGTGAAAAAACAAACAAACAAACAAAACAGGTTTGATGTAATATTCTAATCTTAAATGTCTTTTTTGGGGGGGGAGGGGAAGGGGGTAGAAACTGAAAGAAATGAACTTTTTGGTCATATTTATGATGATTCTTCTCTGAATCCAGATTGAAAAACTTTTGTGCAACAAAATGCAAAATTAAGTTTCATTGTTTGACAATCTGATTATTGGTTTGTTTCAGCTTATTTTTTGTTCCTCTTGTACCAGTGCATATTGATAACTATAATAGTAACAGATCAACACATCGTGTAATAATAAAGTTATTATACAACCTGTGTATGAAAGTGCATGTTCCTACTTATCTTGGGTTGCTATGGTGACACCTGAATTCCCCTCAATCTGAGACAATGAAGGTTGCTTCTGTTCTAACGACACGATCCATCTGATGGTCTATTCAAGTAAAACTGTGCAATTATGTGGTTACCTCCAATAATCACAACCGTAATTCTGATAACTGCAAAATAAATAAACATCTGTGATGTGCATCTATTTTTTAAATAGATGCACATTTAAAAAAATACTTGTTTTCATTTCGTAGAGTATTTATTGATTTCATTTTGAACGAGATTCACTGCATCTGAGCAGATTTGGGATGCGGATTCAGTTCCGTTGCAAATCCATTTATTTCCAGCAGGTGGCGCACCGACTCCACCACTGGAGGCGAGAGTTCACTGAAGGAGTCCTCAAAAAAAACCCAAACAAACAAAAAAAAAATCAAATCAATAAAGTCATTATGATCATTTATGTTCATAAAGTAGAAACTGTAAACATTTCTTTTGTCACTTCATTGCATGTCACAGGTTGTGCGTGAGTTGGCGCAGAAAATATGAACCGTTTGCTGCTTCATTTACTCTTCTGGCTGAGCTGCATCCCGCCAGATTTCTTCCTCAAAGTGAGAGTTTGTGTGTTTTTGTTTTAAGTCTGTTGCTTCTCAAGGCTTCATTCATTCACGCCTCTCGTTCAAAAAGCGTCTCTCTCCTACACCGCCTTGTCGCTCAAGCCATGCAGGCCGTGCGTCTCCTCCTCGCTCTCCTTGGTCGCACCTGCTGCGCTCTCCTCCTTCTTCCCTCTGCGCTGGAGCAGCACGTGCAGCGCGATGACGGCCAGCACGACGACGAAGACCGTGCTCACTATGATCCCCGCCAGACCCCCGGGCGTCACCGCGGAGGGCCGCCGGGTCGGGTCGGGGTGTGGGTCTGTGGGGGGGATGCTGGTGGTCTCTTTGCACTGGTATTCACCCTCTAACGTGAAACCGGGGGGGCAGGAGCACGCGTAGCTGCCGTACGTGTTTCTGCAACCCTGTTCGCAGAAATTAAATTCGCACTCGTCTATGTCTATGCAGAAGAAGGCGGAGTTCGCCCGCTCCTCTATCACGTAGCCGTCCGGGCAGAAGCACTGGAACTTGTCGTTGGGGTCGCACTCCGCGGGGCATTCCTGCAGCCCGCAGTACCGGCTGCATTTATTCGGGTCCCCCTTGTCCACTGTAAACCCCTTGAAGCACGAGCACACGTAGCTCCCAGGAGAGTTGGTGCACTCGTGCTCGCATGGCGCGAGCGTGCACTCGTCCATGTCCACGCACGCGCCGTAGACCGACCTGTAGCCGCGCTCGCAGGCGCACCTGTAGCTTCCCGGTGTGTTCACGCACTCGGAGTTCTCCTCGGGACACTGGCGCTCGTCCGCGCACTCGTCGAAGTCCACGCAGGTCCGGCCGTCCGCGGCCAGCTGCAGGCCTTGGTCGCAGCCGCAGTGATGCCGGCCTGCGGCCTCGTAGCAGGTCTGCTGGCAGCGCAGCGCCGCGCAGGGGTCGCCCGCGCCGTCCGCCTGGCAGGAGATCTCGTTGGCCGGGCTCAAGGTCTTGCCCGGCGGGCAGTAGCAGATGGGGTTGTTGCGGGGGTCCGTGGCGCATTGGTACTCACACCCGCCTTCCTCTATCTCGCAGCTCCACGGAGCCTGCAGCCACTTGTTGGACGTGCTGCAGATGTATTTGGTCTCGGACGGGAAAAGGGTGGCGATGGTTCCACGCGGCAGGGTGGACTGGACCTCCTCCACCTCGAACCCGTAGGGAGTCAAGTAGCGCACAGACTGCGGCGCTGTGAGCGGCAGGTTGGCGCAGGGGTCGGTGACGCTGTTCTCGCAGATGAAGCCCGCCGCGAGGTGGTCGCACGGGGTCTGGCTCCATCTGAAGTTCTCCTCTCCGCTCACGGACACGCAGCGCGCGGCGGAGCAGCTGTCGTCGGGGTCCGGAAGCCAGTTGACGAAGTCGCTCTCGGCGTCCTTGGTGACCCACTGGAAGCCTCGGAGCTCCTCCGACGGGTCCGGACAGCCGCTCAGGCGCTGCAAGCCGATCCAGAAGCTGCCGGTCAGGTTTCCCAGCAGGACGGAGAGCACGTCGCTGGACACGGAGGTCCGCACGGTCATGAGGTGGCTGCCCTGCTCTCTGCAGATCTGCTGTCCTGAGC
The DNA here is from genome assembly GCA_010277015.1 of Poeciliopsis turrubarensis. NCBI lineage: Eukaryota > Metazoa > Chordata > Actinopteri > Cyprinodontiformes > Poeciliidae > Poeciliopsis > Poeciliopsis turrubarensis. The sequence goes on from VMRN01000001.1 coordinate 16,789,818, forward strand.
TGAAAGTGCTGCTTGCCCGGAACAGGGTGAAGCACGCGTTCCCAATGCAGTAGCCGCTGTTCCGCTCCGCGCCCGCATCTTTTCCCATGAGGAAAACAAGCATCAACACAAACAACATGCTTGGATCTCAGCTCTGCTCCGTTTAAGTTCTAGCGTGTTCCGGGAACCCTTTGACTAGATTGTTTGAAGAACTATTTAGGTGGTATTTATAAGCCCCATGCTCCATATTAGGACCCGGCAGAGGAAGGAAGGCGCTCTGAGTAACGGACAGCTCGCTGCGCCTCCACCTCACATCCACAGTTACGCACGGCTCGTACGGGCTGACGCATAACTTTTTTTACCCCCAGAAAGACCCTTATATGTCCTCGTGGCCCCTCCCAGCTCTCCCCCGACCAGCGTGACTCTCCAGTATGGCAAGCAGTTTGTGTAAATACTTGATATTCTGGAGAACTGCCAGCATTATTGTCTTCCTCCTCCCAATAAGGTTTGTCACTAAACCTTACTAGATATTTGCTCTCATTAGTTATTTCACTCACCAACTTGCAAGTATTTCATTAAGCTGTGCGTCGGTGGGTCCAGTCAAATCCTGCGACGCATATTGAGTCTTCACAGGCGAGATCGCCGGTCAGACAGTTAACCAGCCGTCGATTCCGGTGTTGGTTTCTTTCACTTTTGCATAATCTGGCAAGAAGTTGGACCGAAACACTCAACGTCCTCGACGTCGGCCGACATTTTGGCTAAGCCGTTCGCTACTGCCTCTGCTCTACTGTAGGAAAACGCTGCACCAGTGCAACGTTTTCCTACAAAACAGCAAAACACAACAACAGCACAAAGACGTCCACATCTTTGGCGACTCGTCACACAGTTTCTCTCCCAGTCGGAGTGAAAAATCTCGTTAGAAAACCAACAAGTGCTGGAGCTGTTGGCAGAATCGTCCATGTTAGTGGCATGTTTTTGACACGCTTGTCAACGGTTTGGCTTTAAAACCTTAAATATTAATATAACTAACTGCCATTCAAAACACTATTTTGTCTGTGAGGCTAACTGGCTCCAGCCGGTAGCATCCCCAACGCTTTAACATGCCAACGAGTTGGATGAAACACAATTTGAGTCAGTTTTGGCCCCTCATCAAATTGAGAAGTGTCTTCTCTTTTATGGACCTGTACTGCGGGCTTGACTCATTTTACCTTGAAAAACACAAAATAAAAAAAATGAAAGTTTGTTTTAATACAAAATAAAACGTTTTCTTTAGTTTTTTTTTTTTCCATTAAACTGTGAAAAATAGAGAAAATGACCAACCATGATCGACTGTGTCAGGCCTTTGTTGGTTTCATTTTTATTGATTGATTTACAAAAACAGTTTTAGTGGTAAAGATTCTCACACTGGAAATGTTGAGTTCAATAAATCCTCCAAGAACAAGTGAGGAACCTCCAAACAGGAAAACGTGGTCAGATTTTTCTTCCCATGGAAGTAGAAATGACCCGCTAACGTAAAAAAAATAATGATCACAAGAATTACTGGGGAATCTTTTGCTGTCGTCCAAATGCTCGATGGGACGACGGCAAACATGAACTCGTCAGAAACAACAAATACACAGTAAACCGTGATTTTGTACAAGGAGGCTTGCCGTACAGATGTTTGCAGCTGTAATACATGTAATAGCAGCAAAGTGTTACATTCATATGAAGCTGACCGGTGAGAATCAGCCTGGTACAGTGAGGTTATGAGTAGCAGTGTACAGACTATGATAACTAACTGGTTCACTAGTCAGTGACAGTCATTTTCACAGTTCGTTTGTCACACAGAGTCTTTTTTTTTGTTACACAATTCAGGTCATTAAAAACCGAACGTCCAGCTTTCATCAACTGTTAACATAAATATCACTTTATATTTATGGCTCCCATCTCATCAGTCCTCCATTTCCATGCTGCTGTTCTCCCAATAAGATCTGCAGTTCTGGGGTCAAAGGTCCATCAATCAGGCAGCTCTTTTTTTCTTCTTCTTCTTCAGTCACATCCAGTGTCAATCAGATTTTTTTTTTTTTTTTAGCTTTACATTAAATGTAATTTTGTTAAGAGAATTTAAGCAGAATAAACTTCCGAAATGAAGCAAATAGGTGCGTGGAATGTTTCCCGTTTAGGAAATGTTGGGAAGTGCAGCTTGAGCCAACTGTCCTGTACCTGACTGGAAACTGATCTAACTGAAGATTTTATTTATTTATTTTTTTAATGAATGGGACAAAATTAGTTTTACTTCTGTTTAAAAAAAAAACAAAAACAAAAACCAACCCCAAATACATAAATCTTAAAGCTGTTTTCATTTCTCGCGTCACTAATCGTATGACTTCCATGTTTTAAACATAATGTGACCTCAGGATGTTTTCTGCCTGGATGCACCGATCGGCCCGATCCAAACGCACCGATTTTCTCTAATTAATAATAGGCTGCAAATCTTAACATGAAATGCTTCACAGCTAAAAAAAAACAACATAATTTTGGTCCATAAACACATGATGTTTTCTTTTACAAAATAATAAATCAGTTTTTATGCTTTTTTGGAGTTTTGTAATTCCTTTCTACTATGTAGAATACAACTCTTTCTTTATCATTGTACCTGAAGCGCAGTTGGGTTTTATGTTTTGAGAGAAAAATCGAAACATCGAACGAATCGGACGTTGCATCGGTACGGGCATCTGATCGGTGCACCGCTCCACTCAGACTCTTTGCGAGTCGTTTCTAAACTGCTTGTCGAACGATAATCTCTTGTACGTCTCCGTTGTGACCTGCTGCAGGTAGAAAATGTCCGGGTGTTTTAAGGAGTTCAGGTCCAGCGACGCGCAGCGTCTGTACGCGTGTTTCACCACGCAGGCCAGCAGCGCCGCGCACAGCACCAGGAACACGGTGATGCCCAGGACGCTGCCGGTCTTGACGTAAGACGGAACGGCGGCCGGTTGGAGGCTGACCGGCGTGCTGGCGAGATGAGGAGGAGACCCCGATGCGCTCTCCTCTTCGTCCTCCTCTTCCTCCCCTCCCTGCTGCAGTCGAACACACTTCTCAGTGCCCTGCAGCCGGTAGCCTTTCCTGCACGCACACCTGAACCCGCCGGGCAGGTTCACACACTCGTGGTCGCAGAGCACCTGTGAGTGGCACTCGTCGATGTCGTGGCAGGTGGGGGAGTCCCCGTGGTCCAGGATGAAACCCTTAGGGCAGAAGCACTGCTGCATGTCCTTCTTGTCTGGCGCCGTTTCGCTGGCGCAGGTCGCGGGGCACGCGCCCTGGCTGCAGTCCTGCTCGCACTCGGTGGGATTTAGGGGGGACACCCGATACCCCTCCTTGCACGCGCACTGGTACACCCCGCCGACCTTGTCGCACTTCATGTGCTCGCACAGCGAGCAGATCGACACGTTGACGCAGCGGCCGTCCTCCTCCACAAAGTCGCCGGCGCACCTGCACTCGGACCTCCCGTCCTGGTTGACACACTGCTCGCCCTCACCTGCGCAGGAATCCGGCGCCTCCGCGCAGTCATCCACGACCTCGCATCGCATGCCGTCCGCCGCAGGCTTGTAGCCCTGTGGGCAGCGCTGGGTCTGAGCCGGGGGTTCGGCAGGCGTGGGCTCCGTGCAGGAGATGTTGTTGTGATGGAGAGGGCGCGCGTGCGGACACGTGCAGGTATTGGAGGTTTTGTTGCAGCCGTGATCGCAGCCGCCCTGGAAGACCTCGCAGAACCACGGAGACGGTAACCATCTGGAGAAGCACAAGTGCTTGGAGTCCGGGTACTGAGCGCCGGGCCGTCCCACCAGGGCCACGGTACCCGAGGGAAACGTCTCAGACTCCAACATGTCAAAGCCCGTCAGCGTTCTGTACGTGACCGACGTGCCTCCGCTGCTCTGAACGGCTCCGCAAACCGAAGAGGAGTCAAACAGACAAAAGAATCCGTCCAGGGTGCTTCGGCACGGCTCCGGCCCTACGGAGACCCCGGGCCCGTCCCCCATGGACACGGCGGTGCAGTTTGTACCACCGCGCAGCCAGAACCTCCCCGTGAACGTTCTCGCCAGACGCGTCAACTCGTCCATCTGCTCGTCGGTTCGGATCAACTGTCCGTTCGACTCTTTGCAGTTTCTCTCCGCGGCCTCGAAGTCCGCTGGGCGCTGGAAGCAGCAGAGACCCCCAGAGCAGCTGGCGCGCTGAGAGGCGGCGGCTTCCTGCAGGAGCAGGGCGCAGAAAATCAGAGCCGGAGACGCGAGATTCATGGCGGCGAAGTGAGAGTGACTTCCAGTTGGGACGTCCGGGTTGTATCGAACGGCTCCAATCGATTATCCGAAGCTGAAACGGAGTCGCATTTATACATTCCTCGCGGTGTTTGTTTTTGCGCTGGTCCGAGTCAGGAAGGAAGTTCCGCTCGGCCCAGTGTGTGTGTGTGTGTGTGTGTGTGTGTGTGCGTGCGTGTGCCTGTGTGTGTGAGAGAGAGAGAGGGAGGGAGAGGTGGTGGTCAGATTGCTCAACCCCTGATCTCGAAAGAAAGTTGCCCATCACAACCACCACACACACACACACACATACGCAAACTCATCAGGCCACACATTCTCTCAAGACCTCATGTACGCAACACGAATATTTCATATGACAAATAACTCGATGCCTCATAACCCGCTTCAGAACCAGCTGCGACCTGCGCTGAAGTCCCACGGTAGGAGAATCACCCAGAAAACCCAGATTATTAATTCTTCGGACTTTGGGAAATATCCCTCTGATCCAAAGGATCCAGAGCTCAGAGGCTGAATCAGGTCAGAGTCTCTGAGCTCCTCCAGGCTAAAGAAGCGAGTCTGGATCTGATTAGAAGGAGATGAAGTCAATGAAAACTTTGTCCTTTGGCCCCATGTTTTTGAAGGGCCCCAAATACTCATGTCGAGTATGAAAAAATAACTATATACTATATATCCACTCAATTTAAAGATGTTTTACTCAAACCGACACCTTCATCGTCCAGGTTCCCGCCCCAGCAAAGCAGCTTCATCTCATCTCATCCACCATGTTGGATTGTTGGCATCACGTTCCAAATGTGTTGGAAGTTTTACGAATCAAGACATGAGCCGCCTGAAGTGGTTTCATTTTGTTTTTCCAGTCCACAGAACATTTTTCCCAACAGTCTTTGACTTGGATTTTGACATTTGAACTCGTCTACGGACGCCATTGTTGCCCAGAGTCTTTGTTGTTGATTCATTTGTGCCATAATTGTTTAGTTTTTTTTCTACAGAAATGCATAAAGCTTTGGTCCAGTTTCATGCCATTGCAGATTATTTTCTGAACACTTCGTATTCCTTTATGGTTGAAATGATTTTGACGATTATTGGACTCATAAAACCAGATTTATGAGCAAAACGTGGATAAGCACTGTGCTCATCGGTTGTCAGAGCGGGTGACAAATGTTCCTGCCCTGTGAAATTGTTGCGTCGTCGGTGCAAAACAGCTTAAAACAAAAAAAAAAACAATGAGGCACGAAACGGCAAAAGACCGAAATGACCAGCAGCTGATTTTCTTTGACTGACTTCCCCAAACACATAGGATGAAATTTCTGATTTGGGTCCAACTCGCAATTGATCTGCTAATGATCCCAGCAGCAGATTTTTTAGTAAAAAAAAAAAAAAAAACAGCAACAAAAAAACCTTCAAAATGTTGTATTTTTTGTCTCTAACTGTCTCATCATTTTCCTATTTTGATTGGCGTTTTTTTGGTCATTTGATATCCATTATCTGTGCACAACCGTATCTGGTTGTACTTAACTTAAAGGGGTAAGACATTGTTTTGCGTGAAGAAGTTTTACAAAGTTATTATAAATGCTCGGTCCCCATGGAAACGGATGTGACGTCACTGAGAGCTGGAAGGAAATGGAAAAACCTCTCTAGCCTGATGAAAGCTGGTCAGATGGACACCGACTGTCAAATGAAGGAACTCATTCTGAAAGCGTCCACGTTTGTGGACTCCAACACTCTTATCAGACATTACCAGTCAACGTCCCTGTTACTATGTGGACTTACTTTGGCTAGACCTTCGGTCTGCGTCAGAACACGTCATCAGTCCACCAGGAGACTTTGAAAACTATTCTGAGACGTGGAAACTGATGCAACGCGCCGTCTTCAGTGCTGCTCCACCAACTGACCGTCAGACGTCTATATATTGAACTCTTCACGCTTCCTCTGAGTGGCCACTGAGGCAGCTAATTATGGCTTTGAAATATGACGGCAGGCTTTTATGATAACTGTATAATAATAGAAGCATCCATTCCAATAAATGCAACAAACCCTAGTGCCAGGAAAGACCCTGACTCAGACGGACAAACATCCTAAGATCTGCTCCGAGAATAGCTACTGAAGTAGGCACAACAGACGTATTTATAGTCTGCGTAAATCAGTAATCACTCGTAAAGCATTCGTCGTATTAATCTTTTTTTCCTCAGGGTGGTGGGGTGGAAGCGCTAAGGCTCCAAGGAGGAAGTTTGGAACCAGGAGTTTGAATAGATTTCCTTCACCCCCCAACCCCACAGGATGTAGAAAGCTGCCATGACAACCTTCCATAAACATGTCGGTAAGCTCCATTTCCATTGCTCCGTTTTAGGCGATGGATCGGTCGAACAATCTACAACCGGACCTGATCGATTTCCTCCCAGAGCGACTCAGAGACGGATGAAATCCGTCCGCACGAGCACAATGAGGCTGTGATTCGTTGTACGCCCACGGAGCTGCTTTATCACTTTACTGTCGACCAATTGCGATGGACGAAGGAGGTGGTTCCCCCCGCAGAGGTGTTGGAGGATGTGGTGAGATGGGAGAGAAGGGAAGGGAGTGGAAGGGGCGTAAGAAAGGGCATTCTTTGTTTCACGCTGTTCAAACAAGAAACAATCAATTATAATGAGCAATTGACATTCATGCTTTTTCCAGGCCTACTGCATTGTGGGTGGGGACGTTACATTTAACAGTGAGAGAAACATTTCTGGCTGATTGGTAATAAAGTCCTAGAAAGCCCGGCGCCAACAGTGTTTCCGTATTGAGGGTGAGTGTGAGTCAGCGGCACAGTAAGGTATCTTTCAATCAAAGCCTCCTCCTTTATTCTTCATTCCAGATTTTCTTTTTGCTTCACCAGTCCAACGGGAAAAGAAAAGGTTCAGGTTTTTCTGGTGGAAACCGCCCTTCTGTGTCGGCTGAGGGGGCTTTCCTGCTCCCAGCGTGGAGCGTAGAGCCCGGCGACCGGCTCCTGGCTCTGGGTGTCCACCTCATCCTGTTGGTGGTGAGCAGGAAAAGAGCACAATAACCTGGAATACCACTGAGCGAGCTCAGCATTATGCAAACACCGTTGTGCTCGTCTGTTTCCCCTCGTCCACTGACCTGTTCCTGGAGAGACATTTCAAAGCGGCACCATAATCACTTTGTGTGTCTGCTGCCGACACGCAGCAGCCTGCCAGGCCTGAACACGCGTGATAATGATTGTTCGATTGAGTTTTATTCATTTAGCTCCAGTAGTCGATTCTCTATTTTTCTAATGGTTGCCTGCAACACCTCCCGTACGTCTGTGTGGATTATCGACGTTTCGACGTCAGTCTCCATGAGCTCTAATCCACCCAGGGCCTCCAGAATCAGTCGAGCAGCTTATGTTGAATGAGTAACATAGCAGTTTGTCATAAACCGCATTTCTCCTTACGAAGGTGGAGATGCTTATTTTGGGTTTTATTTCGGGCTACATGGTGGAGTACTCTCTCGAATGATTGGATGCGTACCTCCTCCATATGCCATGTTACTTGCTTCAGAAATGTTTTACCTTGCAAAAAGTGTTTGCTGCAAATCTTCTGACTTGTTACTCAAACAATGCTACCGGCATCAGTGCAGAGTTCATGTGTCTTCTCCCCGAAGGTTGAACATTTCTGATTGCCTTTGGGTTGGCTCAGGCAACTGCAGGAGTTTCCATCTTTTTGAAAGATGAAAACTTTCAAAAAGATGAAAACCCATGAGGAGCTCCGGTCCTCATGGGTTGGTGTTTACATGGATTCCTGGTCTAATGTCTCTGAACTGATCTCTCAACACATCTGTGTTCCAGAAATCCTTCTCTGTTGGTCTCCACAAACATGGTGGGCCACAAAAGGACATTGCGATGGTAGCCTGCTGTTCCAAGTGTCCCAGCATATTCATGGATGTTTAGTGGAAGGAAAATGGTGAACAAAGTCCTCTGAAGAGTTTGGGAGAGATTAACAAGATGTGGACCGGAGTCGGCTTTTGCGGCTGATGCCAGTGCAGGTTTTCCTGTGTCTGACCTGAACGCCGCCGAAAATCTATAAGGTTCCGTCAAGGAGCATTGAGAAAATATTGACTACGTACAACGCTCCGTACATGGACATACTTTTTAGTTGACTCACATTTCTGGATGAAAACTCTTTTGTTGCTGATCTGAATGTGATATTCTTGTTTTCTGGGTAACAGAAAATAAGTCTGAGCCAGAGTCCTCAAAACAACAAGGTGATAATTTATTGACAATGACCCATAGATGTTGGTTTTCCACGTCCAGATCCGTTTGTGACTCCAGTCCTCTCTCGCTGTGGCGCCGCCTTCGTTCAGACGTTTTAAGGGTCGCTGAGTATTTCATCTCTAGAACCTTCTGACCTCCAGAGTCCTTCACTTGGGTTTTGTTAAAGTGGAATGAATCGAGAGTCGGCGTTCCCATTGTTTTATTGGATGCCCTGTGTTTCCTCTTCTGAAATCAGGGTCCACCTGGTAAACTCACGGCGGGGTTTGCGTTTGTCCTCGGAAAACTTCGCACAGTTTCTCAGGTCGGTGACGGTCGTCCGCTGACGCGTGTCGCACGGAGTCAAGCGGCTTTCATCAGTGGAGCAGGAAACGTCGGGCGTTTCCATCCCTGCGGCGACAGCTCACATGCGAGCTCACGCCCCTGCGCCCATCTCAGACCTTTTTGGTTTATCTGCCTTCCAGACTCAACCGCGCCCAGAGAAACCGATGGAATGAGTAACAGCGAGAGGAAAGGGACCATAGGAAGTGATCATTCTCTATGTAAACACTCACAGCGGCGCGGAGAGACGCGTGGGCCCCTTTGCACAGAGTGACACAAACATTACTAATACGTTCACTTCTAATACATTCAGATATGTACCTCAACTTGTGCCATGTAGATTTTAAATAAAATGAATGTACTTTTTTTATCATTATTTTTTTTTAATGAAAAACAATTGCGTTTGTCTGAATTACACTGATAACAGGATGAAGCTCATATCAACTGTGATTGTGCACCAACAAGGAGATTATTAAAGGGAAAACATGATTTAGAATGCTCTTATAAACGATTATTTTAGCGGCCTGATCGAGTGACGTATCGATCATTCTGACGGTACATTTAGTGATGGAATGAAAAATCGCCCCGTTCTGCAGGAGCTACTTCAGATCAATACACTGTGGAAGAACCGGCCCTTTAAGAGCATTCATGATCTTGAGTTGCCCCAAAAGGAGAAAATAATCAAGACTAAAATGGTATTTATTGTGTTCAACTCTGGTTCATTCCCTGAGTTCATTTCAGTCTGTTCATGGAACATCAGTTCACAGCAAATACTGTGAAGTCCAATCCGGGACTCAGACCCAGTTGGACTCAAACCCAGTTTGGCGATCCAATGCTGTTCTGATCACATCAGTCCACCGTTCCAGGTTCTCCATTCAAAGAACTGCAAAGACTGTGTATACACGGTGGGCTGCGCAGTGGCGCTGTTGCCTTGCAGCAAGAAGGTCCTGGGTTCGATTCCCGGCCCGGGGTCTTTCTGCACGGAGTTTGCATGTTTTCCCTGTGCGTGCGTGGGTTCTCTCTGGGTTCTCTCTGGGTTCTCTCTGGGTTCTCTCTGG
>VMRN01000001.1:16799714-16891810 GCA_010277015.1 Poeciliopsis turrubarensis
GGTTCTCTCTGGGTTCTCTCTGGGTTCTCTCTGGGTTCTCTCTGGGTAATTGGTCTTTCCTGGAGATAGGCATCAGCAACTCCCGACCCCGTTAGGGAGAAGGGTGATCAAAAAAAAAAAAAAAAATAAAAATATATATATATATATAAATATAAAATAGCTAATGTTTAAAAGAAGCAGTTCAGGCAAATGGTGAAATTTCACTGACAATTTGAAACACATCGGTACTTTAAAGGGAATTAGTGAATTGTGAAATGGGCCCCACGACGCGTCCTGCTGTTTTGCCGTCCTGTTGTCCTGCTGTCCTGCCGTCCTGCTGTCCTTCTCGTTGACCTGTGAGGTTCTCTTGTTCCACTGAGACAGATTACGGCTCTGCTCTTATCCTGAGCCGAGGTACGCGGGGGGAGGGGGGGGGAAGGTAGCGCCAAACACTCAATGGCAGGAAACGCCCTCCCTACAGGACGTTTGTGTGAAGCTTTCAGGTTAAACAAGCAAAAAAAAAAAAAAAAAAAGTCTTAATCTAAAACCCTTATTCATGTAAACATGGAGTTTCTTTGTTTTCATTACCTCTGCTCTGCTCTGCTTTGCTTGTGCTGGAAACACATCAGAGGATAAATCATTGTGGAAAATAAAAGTGTAAACGTCATTAACAGAACAGTTTCCATGGCCATTTTTGGGAGATGCAACACACAAAATATTGGGAATCAAATTCTCCTTCCTCTGACATCAGACCTTCTGAGATATTTCCAGAAAGCATGAAGAAACAAAAGATACTTATGAACAGAAATATTTTCTCTTGATTAAAAGCTGGAATCAAGAGGCGACCTGGTCTGGAGCATCAAAAAGAAGGGATTGCCTTTTAAAAGTTGGCTGTCAAAACATTTCAACAATTAACCTTTCCTTACGAAGTCAGATTCATTTTTCATGCATGTGTGAGAAATCCTTTAGTCTCCCGTGGCAACCATTCAGCTGTGCGAAACGCCTGGATGGACCTAGCTCCGCCTTCGAGGGCAGAGCTCCTCCTCAGAGCTGCAGTTTCTGAGCTTCATTACAGAGCAGCTCTCCTCTGTGACTCCCCCACTCGGCTCCTTCAGACTAGCCAGCAGCAATCAGCAAACACCTGGTGGAACTGAGCGTCTGCTGAGCTCGTTACATCAGCCACCTCTCAGCGCAACACTAAATATGTTGTTAAAGGGTTAAATGAGGAGCCATGTTGTTCTTTTCAGAAAGAACACGACTTTCTTAAAGAGACAGAAGGCCGATTTCAAGGCATTGAAATTACAAAGTCATATTTCATTTATAAAGCATTTTAATAACAACTGAACGTAAGATATTTACTTGATGGTGCTCTGAAAGACAAGCTCACTTCTGTTCATCACAGAGCAGATAAAACATGGTGGACAGTGAGCGGATGAAGTCGCTCTGTTTTCTGCAGTCCCGCAGGCGGTCTGCTTCATTCCACAGTTAATGTGCTGGAATCTCCCGGTCCGAACGGGCCCGCTCTCACAAACAGAGCCACATTCTCCTCGGCTTGTTTTTCACACTCAGCTGAGTCCAGCCAAACAGAAGAGCCTCGGTGTCCGGGTCCGACCGCCGCATCGGCTCACGGCTCAGCCGCATTTCGTTGGGCGTTTTGATTTGCTGCCAGGTCAACGGTAGATTTATTGGCACATGTCACCGTGGGCTACATTTCCTTCTATTGTCCTTCACGCAATAAGGAAGCAAGGTAAACAGGAGGCTGACTATTGCAGTGAAACACTCAACACACACTTCATGTTGTCACCTGCGTGAGGTGATGAGAGACGGACGGCAGTGCTGAGGACACAGCAGCCCCTGCAGCCATTGTGTGAGATTTACTTCAAAAAAAAGTGGAAAGTTTCCAAATGCTCGGAATGTTCAGTCTCATAATATATTTACATAAACAATATTGCGTCCTGCTTGAATCCCAAGCTGCGTTCCCATTAAAAATGCTCGAAAACCCTACCGATGTTTCGCTAACGTTCGGAAAAAACACAGTCTTGCAATTGAAGCGTTTCCATTAAATAAAAAAGAGACACAATTGAAACCACGTGGATAAGTTTTGTTCACAGGATGGGTCTCTAAAATAAATGAAATTCACACAAGCCAAAAAACCCAAACACCCAGCAATACGACATGATTCGAAAAGTTGCACTGAAAGGTCATTTCATAGTTATACTGCTGTATTATTTACAGTAACTTGTGGCTGAACAATGATTTTGCCTCGACCTCCCAAAAGTTGACACCTTGGCTCGTCGACATGGCGGACCGGCGTTGATGGCGTCGGACTCGCCGCAGCCGCCGCCTCCCCTGTTGCTTGTTTCGAAGCCCGTTGTCACGGTTTCCCTCTCAGGTTTCCTCCCGGCTCGTTCCGGGCCCTACCTGCACCGCCGCTGATCAGCTCGGCGGAAAGCGCAGGAACACCGTCTGCTGTGGTGAACGGCTCCGCGGGCCAACTTGGCGCGCAGAGAGAACTTTTCTGAACTTCCCCCGACCTCAACAGCAACAATGCTCTCCCTGGACGTTTGAAAAACGGCTGCATTCATTTATTTCTTTTTCCTCTCCAGTTGTTCGTGTTCTTCACCGAGTCCTGCACGTGTTTAGGGTGTGTGTTTTTCTATTTTTTTATGTTTTTATTTTTTGCACAGCAGGAAAGCAGAAGTCAGTGCGGCTCTGATAAGATTAGGTCAGGTAATTGCTCGGAGATATTGTTAAAACGGCAATATTAGCGAGAAGTCTGCGGTTCAGGAAGATGGAAAAACGAAAGATTTGAACAGGAAATAAAGCCAAGACAATGTTTTATCTTGTTTTTGCAGGAGCGCTCTGTAATTCTCGGGGCAGTGCATCCATTTCCCACTTCCACCGTTTATTACTTGTGCTGTTTTTTTTTTTTTTTTTTACTCTCGTTTTCATCGCTCCCTGACCTACAGCTATTTTTTCAGAAGCCGTTCTATTCCCTTCAATCCTCAAACATCTACACGGCTGGATGGACGGACTGGATGAATTTAAACATGTGAGCCGTGTATTTTCCACGCTGCAGGGCATCCAGAGATGTTGGATGTAGCGGGGAGGGACGACGGGGTCAAGAGAACGATTCCCACACATCCTGCACTTCTCTCTGCTCCACAGCTACAGAGACAGATGAGGACCTCTGGTGAGGGAGGACATCTTAACTGATGATCCTGAATGGAAAGTGTCCCTGCTGTACGGAACTGTCGTGGATTGAACTCCCTGAAGTCACAGCAGCCGAATGTCATTCTGTGGGAACATCTTCTCTTTCGGAAAAGTCGACCCTCCGAACTCAGCTACTCGTCCTGCCAGAAGCCGGTTTCTGGCAGGACCCTCAGTCTCACGCTATAGATTCGAGTCCCTCTCCCGTGTTCCCACGCGGCGAAACGATGTTTCACATCATGGAGGGCTGCGACTCTTTTCCCAGGTCCTCCAGGGTTGGAAAAACAGAATCCAGCAGCATTTAGTCGACGTTGCCGATCTCAGTCTCTGAATTGTGCGCGTCGCACCGTGAAATCAAGTTTGGATTTTCACGAGAAATCAACGGGAAATTCGACCATGCAGACGGCAGAGCAGCTTGAGGAAAGTCCTGCTGCTGGCATGAAGACGTATTTCTTCCGGTTGTCACCTCTAATATAACTCAATCAGTGCTTATTCTTGGAAATCAGATTTGGCCCTTTGAACACGAAGTTTGAGAACGTTTGAAAAATAAAAATTCAAGAATGTTTAGTTAAAAAAAACCAAACATTCAGTGAACAGAAGAACTGACATGGTGGGACAAGACGTCGGTTAATTAAACGACTTTTTAGGGAGCTTAAGAGACGAATTAATAAAACGTGAGTATCTGCTTAAGCAGTCCTTAGTTTTATATATTCACAATGAATATATATGTTTGACTTACACTCTGATGAACTTTTCCTGGCAGAGTTGTTCATACCAGGACGCACCACTGCTCCTGTTTTCCCATAAGAACAAGGGACAGAAACGTCAACACAACCGGGCCTGCAGTTGAACAGTTCTTGAACTCCCAGGGAAAACCTTTAATCTTCAGGGTCTCCGGCTCGTTTTCATCCAGCGGGCCCTCAGGGAATCCTGCCTCCTATTTACGCCGCGCCCCGACTTTTTCTGGTTCCTAAAAGGCGCGTCTGGTGGAAACTCGCTATTCACCTTCTTTTTCCGGGGCCAGCGTCTGTCGGCCGCTGATAAAGTTGGGCGTATTTGAACAGCGACGGGCCGCCAGGTTCCAGGGTGGCAGCAACAATATTTGGCGAGGATGATGAAGTGGAAACCTTGTGCAATAACTCTGGGTTTTGTTGTAACGGGAATGAAGAAAAGTGGAATCTGGGACGAGCCAAACAACCCAAGGCTGGCTGATATCACATGGGAGGAACGCTGAAGTCATGCTGGACATGGCAGGATTTCTGCTTTTCACCCAAGAACAAACATCTTGTAATGATGTACGACTTATGAAGAACAGAACCGATCAGAGCTCATTGCTGCTTTGATATGTTTCTAACAGAACTTTTGAGACTCAGCCAGTTTGGAATGAAATTCTACGTTTAGGTTTAAAATGTATGTCTCTTTATATGTAGTTTATATTACAGTTGAAGCCACATTCACGTCCCAAATAAAGACAAAAACACTTTTTTTTCTCTCACTATCTGAAGTCAGACCAAACTTTTCTTGTTTGTAACTTTCAGCGAAATCCAAAAGCCTGCATACATTTTAGTCAGTTTCAGCTGTTTTCTAACATGGATGACGTGGGTCAAACCTAAGCTTGAACGAAAACGTTTGGTCTGACTTGCTTTCACACAGTGACACAACCGTCCTGGGTCTGACAGACGGCGTCCATCCAGGACTCGACCAGCATCTTTTCGTTTGTTCCGCGTCTCATGAAGGTTCTTCTTCGGGGTCCGAACGCCTCACACTTAGATCCAAGTGTCCATGACACCCTTTTCCAATCCTCCTCTGTTCTGTGTTCTGCTGCCCGTCTCAGTCTTTCCCTTTGGTGACCTGCTCTCACATATGGCTCGAACTGCGAAGTTGGTCAACGTTCAGTCGTTCCCAGCCTTCGTTCATTTCCCTGTGAGCGTCGCCGGCCTGGGAAAGAAAACAGTGCAGAAGGATGCGCAGATGGAGCAGATGGTCTCATTGGACATTTTTGACGGATCCTCCGGATGATATGATTAAGTCTAGTTGGTTTGTTGTCGTCTCGTTTCCTTCATTCTAACCATTTAGATTTTTAACCTAAATTATTGTTCTTTTTTTTTTTTTAATCTGGGATGTAGTAAAAAAAAAAAAAAAAAACAACTCAAGTGAGTCCTTTAATCTGATCAGCAGCCTCATCTCCGGTAATACGTGGACCTCTGGTGTTGGATGCACTTGGCCGACCCTCCAGTCGGCTAAACGCTCTCCCTTCCTGCTCGTATTTTATCCTGTTTATAGTTTTCTACCTATCAGGAGGCGACAGAGGAACTGTTGTGAAAAGAGGACGTGCCAAGAGAACTCACTCGTACTTTCATTAGTCATGTCGAGGGAAAGGATGCGTGTCTTGGTCATAATATTTTCAAGAGCTGCTGCCAAAGTTGAGATATATTTTCATATTCACTTGAAATACGGATCTGAGCCAAAGTCCTATTTTACAGTGGAAGATAAACTCCAAGGTTTGGAACGTCTGGATGGATAAATAAGACTCCACTTTGCATTTTTTCAGCTGAAGTAAAAGTCAACGGGCGAACGGCACAGATTGACCTTCCTCTTGTGGGATTGGGTCGGCCGGGTTCTGAAGGAGTGAAGCTGAAGTTCGGATTTCCGCTGCGCTCGTCGTTTTGTTGCGGTGCAGAGACAAAAGGTGAAAGGTCAAACATGTTACAACGTGAACTGTGAACAGAAGTAGGAACAGATCCGTGTTGGTTTTGGTTCCTGAAAAAGAGTCTTTGGGAGACTCGGCGGCTTTGCCTTAAAATAGCAAAAACCTGTCGTCATGGAGAACGGAGGAGCGAGTTAAGATCGAAAGAAGGGATTTCATTGTTAAAACGATAAAGACTTTACCACAAAAGCATTGGGCAATTTCCCCTTTTGTGGCTACAAGCATTTTAATTCTTGTGAGAAGGCTTTCCATCGAGCATTTGGCAAGCCAGGCATTGTTGGAGGTGAAAACCCGGCTTCCAGTCTTCACTCTAATTCATCCCAAAGGCGTCCTATCAGGCTGAGCTCAGGTCAGACAAGTTCCTTCACACCCAGCTTGCACATCCATGTTTTTAATGGACCTTTGTGCAAAAATGATGTCGGAACAGAAACGGGTCTGAACTGTGTGAAACAAACGAGCCGAGCTCCCTGCACCAAGCCGTGACACGCTGCAGGTCCTGTTTCACCGGGATCTCCAAAACCCCCAAACCCCACCGGGTTGCCATGGCGCACGTAATGCTACTGCATCTGAAACTTAGCAATGATGTCAAAATGCTGAAACGCAATCTGTGCTTCATTTGGCTCAGATACTGAGAGAAAAAAAAAAACAAAACATAATGTCAACATATGGCACTTAAAAAGCAGAAACAAATGACGTTCTAGCCTTCCACATAGTAAATGCATTAGAGCGGTCTTATTTGTAATAAGGGACAGTCTTGCTAAACATTTACTGAGAACCATGAGGCATCTAAATAGATGGCAGTGACGTGGAAAAATATGACTCCCCTGGTGAAAATCAGTGCACATATCTTCGACAGGAAGTGACGAACAGGGTGCTCCATTACAGCATTAATGGCACAAACGTTGATGCAATTGCTAGTAGTCTGTGGAGACAGTCATCTCTAAAGACTGACAATTGGAAATGTCTGAACTGTGTGATTGCAAAAGAAAGCTTGTGGATTATTGGCACATTATTGGCTCTGAGGGGGATGAATATTACAGACAAGGTTGAAATTGTCATAAATCTCTAATATCGTGTTGTGAATGAAACACACGAGACCGTAAAAATAGGATTTATGTTCTTGAAATTGCCGTTCGAATGTGGTCAGCCGTCTTCAGTGTTCACAGGCATTTCAGGGCCAACGGATCGTTTGCCTGAAAAACCAGAACTGTGCAGATGGACCGGCTGCCGTCAGCACCTTTCCCACGTCCGGCTCTCTCTGTCTGAGCTGGCAGCCCGGCCCGGCCCGGCCCGGCGGGGCCCCTCTTCGCGATCGCCGCGGGAAAAATTTCAAAATGAAGCAACCTGGGAGAGGAGAAAGTCCCCCCCCCCGGTCAGAGCTGGGCCTCGGTGTCATCCGTGACCTTCTGTCTGGACCGGGAATCACGGCTCGGTGCGAGTGTGCGTCACTGGCTTCTGGTTGAGGGCATGAACAGTCAAAGTGACTAAAAAAGCGGAAAGTGACAACAAATTATTAGTAAAAGTCTTGACGTCATGACCTGCGCGATGACGTCCAGGAACGTGTTTCCTTGTTACTCACTGGGCGTTCCTCCCACAGCCAGGGAACTTCAAGTGCTTCCAGCCGGTCAGTCAGTTCATCCCACATCTTCCTAAGAAGACAAAAACACACACACACACACACACACACACACACACACACACACACACACACACACAAAAAACAGCTTCGAAGCAGAACATTGACCTCAGGAGTTATCGCTTGACCACAGTGGGAAACCCAGAAGCAGGAAATATGTATTTGTCGTCACACCGACTTCAGTTTGTCATCCTGAATCTTATTGGTGGATTACCCGCTTATTTGATTTGACTCACAATCCTGTTTTCAATCAAACACAGATGATTCCACCAACTCTGGGCAACAGTTCAGTGATGAAAGCTGCTCTTATCATTTTGCTGCAACGTCGGATTCATGTGGTCCACGAATCCACACAGATCTGGCTTTCATGAAGGAGTCGCGAGAGGAAAGACGTTCGTGAGCAAAAGCTCTGAGCCCTGAGCTCTGAGCTCTGAGCGTTCGGCCTGAGCTTTTCTGCCAGTCGCGCTGGGAGCACTGCAAACGCGTGGAAGACGGGCGTCAGGCAGACGAGAAAACAACAGAGGTTTTCGGCCTTCAAGCAAAACACTGGGCCGAGCAGAACATTAACCCTGAGCACACCGGCCCCCGTGGAAAAGGCCCTGCAGCGGCAGCGTCGTATGGAGCTAAAACTGGGCCATAAACTTTGGCCAACAAATGAACCTGGAAACAGTTAAAACTGAAAGAAAGACGTGCAGCTGAACTGAATGTTCAGAGCTACATTTCAGAGTGAAAGTTTTCTTTTTCAGTTTCAACTTTCTTTTCTTTTGAACAAACTTTTAAACCTCAGTCCAGCTGCTTTTCCAGCAGGACACAGAGAAAGTGGTCAGATGAGTGGAAATGAATTAAAGCAACTAGTTACAGGCAACGACCCTGAAACACACAGCCAGAGTCGTAACGGTTCAGATCACGCGTGTTGAAACGGCCCAGTTAAAGTTCATAAGTAAATTCCGGAAGACGAACGCAAACCCATGTCACAATTTTCTGGCTGTTACTTTGTGGAAATTTGTTGTTCGTCCTTCCATTAGTTGCTCTTGAATCTTGTACACAGATGTCAGACGGCGGCACTGGAGAGCTGGCGTCCATCAACTCCTGGATGTCTCTCTGTCAACACAGCCGACTCTCATAATTGGGTTGTGCTTGAGAGCACGAGGAAGTAATTCAGTTCCTTGATCCTGGTTTTTGGACGTAGATCAAAGAGTTGCACAGTGAGGGTTGGGAGATTTGACGAGTTCATCGAGCGTCGCCGGCAGGTTGAGTCCTTCACTGGTCGGTTTTTTTTTGTTGTTTTTTTTTTGTTTTTAAAAACTCAATATTTTCAAGGGTTACTTCCCAAATTAAGAACATTGCTTGATTAAAGACAAAAGATGCAGTCCACTGAACAAATTTGACGTTGCGCACAAACTCCTTCCGGCTGCAAGCAAACCGAAAACTTTGTGTATTTTGACGACTAATTGATGCAATTTTAGACTTTTGTTTTCCAAGTTGACAAGTCTGACTGGACGTGTTTACATTGTTCCACCCACAAACAAAAAGTCCAGTCGTACGGCCCCTGGTCATTCATTGGACTGACTGATATTGGTTGGATAAATGTTACGTATCATCCAATCTTTCTCCATAGTCCTGCCCTGCTGTCTTTAATGTTCTCATGTCGCGTTTGAGTTACCGTTTGGCTTCTTCTCCTCTCATTTTCAGTCCAGTATGCAGCCATTTCCAGAGGGATTCCTTTGGTTATTATTCTGTTTTCTTTTGTCGTCTTGTTTATTTCATGGTTTTCCCTGAGGTGCTCCTGCTTCCCCACACTATTTCAAATTTTCAAGTTAGGTTCATTTGTGACTTTAAATAGTCTGTAATTGACCACACATGTTCCTCGTTGCGTGTCTCGGCTTCGGCCTCGTGACGACCTGCTGACCTCCCCACCGGGGCCACCGGGGCCACGGGGGCCACGGGGGCCACCTGGGCCGGCTCCGGTGACCCTGAACATAAATACGCCGAAAACGTGAACTTTCGTGGAAACCCTGTGGTAAAATCGGAGATAAAATCAAACTCACCTCTCCGCTGGAAACTGCAACCTGGATGTTTGAAAAATACCTGTCAGACAACGAACGTGCGCCGCCAGAGAAGTGACAGATTTTGTCAACACCTTTCGTTTCGAGGTCGAGAAGCGGAGTCGCCTGAAAGGTCACGGAGATATTCCTCGATGAACCCGATGTGACCCCAGGCAGCTGCCAGGCGTCCAAAGCCAACATTTACAAGAGAAAGGAGCGCCTCCATCTCGCCATACATCATCTCTTTGTGTTGCTGGGACATGTCAAGAAAACCAATCAGCGCTGGAGAGAACGGCCTTCTGGGTATTTTTAGCGGCCAGGGTCCCATCCTGTTAGTCGCTGGCTCTTAGAGACGTGGCCTTGATCGCTGGTCCGAGTGCGTGTGCCAGTTCTAGTTAAACAAAAAGCGGCAATCATTTTTCAACGCTTGTTAGACAACATATCCAAGGTCTTAGGAAACTTCAGCGTATTGGCCGAGGCTCCGGGTTCTCTCTCAGCCACTTTGGTTTTATTAGCTGATGACTTGGGAGGAAAGCGTGTCTTTGTCTACACATCCCTTTTGGCAAGTGAGTTGTTTGTGTCACCGCAGCGCCCATTAAATGTCACTGGCTGAGGTATTATAATAAAATCGGTCAGTGATATGCCAAGTCATAAATCTTTAGCAGCCCAGCAATGTCAGCTTTAGTCTCATTCAAATCTGGAGCCGCTCCGGTCACATTGAGCTGAAAGTCTCGCTGTCAAAGCGGCCATTGTCGCCCAAACCCCGAAGGCAAGAGACCAACATTACATCAACAGACATTTATGGAACTATGAACCACAGAAATGGGGATCTCTGAGGTTCGTTTGCCACCGTTCCGGCTTGGTGGAGTCACCAGAAACGTGGTCTGTGTTGCTTGACACAATGTTCCTCAGAGGTTCCTGGACACTTGGTTGGCTGGGATAAGAGAGCTGTGATGAACCCTTGTTTCTTCATCCTCAGTCTCCTTTCCGCCCCCATCTGTCCAATGTCCGTCATCGATTGTCCTGTCTCTGTATTGGACGGGGCAATACAGAGACAAACCACGCACACACACAGCCGCACACGCGCACGCACACGCACACACGCACACGCACACACGCATACAGACACACACACACACACACGCACACGCACGCACACGCACACGCACACACGCATACAGACACACACACACACACACGCACACGCACGCACACGCACACGCACACACGCACACGCATACAGACACACACACACGCACACGCACACACACACACACATCCGCACGCACACACGCACACGCATACAGAGATACACGTAATGTGTAATGGCGTAAAGAATATTAATTTTCATAAAGTGAATATTTTGGTTCAACAGGTTACAAACTGTTTTTGACCCTAAAAAAAATTATGAAAATGAAAATGAACTTAAAACAATAAAAAATAAGAACATAACAATAAAAATAATTAAGCTGTAGAACCAATGCTGTGAAGCAATGTTTTAGGTGTGAACCATTACAATCCTTTTTAAGGACAAAAACATTTTGGACTTTAAATAATTAGCATCTGTTTATGGTGGGAAGATTATTTCAAATAAACGTCAGTTTGGATCAGCATCATATTAGATCATGTTTCTGGCAGTTCTGCTTCAACACAGTTCCCACTGCGTTATCTGGTGTCTTTGGTAGTTCCAGTAATTCTCACTGTGCGTGATCTGGGACTAGACTTACAAAACAAATGGATATCCGGACATGCTGGAAGCAAGGAGGCTCGTTGGAAATGTTTTTGTTGCGTTCCCATAAAACCCGATGGTGAGTTCTGGTGGGTTGGATGAGCTTCTGGTCAGGAAGCCAGAACCAAAATGAAGGAAAGCTCAGAGCGCTCACAGACTCCAGCGGGGGATTAATTAACGCCCCGTGAATAATTCTGGTCAGCTCTCTGAAACCGAGCCAGGGAGAGAAACCCTGAGTAACTCAGACCGACATAGCTGGATACCAGAAGCCTGATTATTATTTTTCTTTGTTTTTTACAGCTTCACTTGGAGACAGGCATTCAGAAATTTGAAAAGTAATCAATAAGCTTTCATTTTCAGTACGTTCTTCCAACTTTCTCTTTTGCATCATCATAAAATCTGACAAGTAATTGAGTAGAAAACGTTTCTCTCCTCCTTCTGGGTTGAACAAGGTTAACCAATTTAAACTGTGGATTGATGTAACTTTAGTTCAACTCTAAGGGAGAAACTACAAAACTACTTTGCTCCCGCCGATGGGTTGAGCCTCAAACTGCAACGTTACTTTCTACCGCGAATGTTTTAAGTTCGTTCGGACTGAAACGTGAATCGATGCTGGAATTCCAAGTTCTGCAAACTCAAGAGTCCAGCAGGAGAGAGAAGGAAAACAAGAAGAGGAACATGACTTCCATGGGAGAACAGCCGTTCTTCTCTTCCTCGGACGTCGGGCCAGAGTTTGTTGAGCAACAGCTGCTGTTAATGTCACACTCCCATTAAAAGTTAACTTTTCAGAGACCTGAAAACCATTCGCCATCAATTAATCATCGGAGACGGACAGACATGGGAATCAAGAGGGAAGCTTTAAGACTGTTTCACTGGAAAATCTAAAAAAAAAAGAAGAAGAAGAAGAAGAAAATAACATTTTTCAGTCCAACACGAGGAAGACTACTTCCCCTCTCTCTCTCACACACACACACGCACACGCACGCACACGCACACACACACCCACGCACACACACACACACACGCACACGCACACGCACACACACACACACACACACACACATGCTAATAACACTACAATCACAACAATAATATATCAAGGTAGTTTCTCATATTTAGTTTTCTAAACTAAAGTTTCACTTAATTCCACAGTTAAATGGTTTACTGCATCTTTTTTTATTTTCATTTTTTGAAAATATCCTTTAATCATATAATTTCCTCTGTCTACTTCTAGTTCAATACGGCTAATGAAAAACATTTTAATAGGAAGAGTCCGATGGCAGCAGGACCCCCAGCCTGGCTGTGTTCCAGCTCTGTGGCATTTCCTCGCTAATCCTCTGCCTGCCTGCTCAGACAGCGGGAAGATGTTCCTCTGAAGCCGTTGGCACACGCTGGAAATCCCACGAATGTTGGCCCACGGGCGCTGTTTGGTCACACCAGCGGTGAACGAGGTTGCCGCCTGCAGGTGGGTGTTCATCGCCTGCTGACCAGGGCAGACCCGTCTGGGTAGATTTAGAGCAACCGTAGCATCAGAAATAAAAACACAAACAAACAAAAAAACAAAAAACCGTCTTGAGTTTGTGGGAGCTTCGTGAGGACACATCTGAAGACGTTCAACCCGGCGGAGCAGCCGTGTTGTTTCCCACTTCCTGAGCGTGTGTCAGCTCTCTCTGCAGTATTTTTTAATGCGTTGACAGTTCAATGGCCGACAGTGGAATAGCTCTGTCTGCAGATCTGTCTGGGTTGCGCTTCGTTTATAGAAAGCACATTACTTCCCAGTAAATGTTCGATCACAGCAGAGTTACTGTAAATCCAGTCGGACGTGTTCCTTTTGTCTCTTCTGTGCGTCTCGAATCATTTCTCTTTTAAGCCATCTCCAGTCATCTTCTCAAACTTCTGCATAAGCAGGACGGAAAGGAAAAGACGCACCCAGTAGCAGAAAATAATATGTTCAGGTCCAA
Organism: Poeciliopsis turrubarensis; assembly: GCA_010277015.1. Lineage (NCBI taxonomy): Eukaryota > Metazoa > Chordata > Actinopteri > Cyprinodontiformes > Poeciliidae > Poeciliopsis > Poeciliopsis turrubarensis. The sequence goes on from VMRN01000001.1 coordinate 16,812,982, forward strand.
AATTGCTACATAGCAGCATTATTGCTCCTGTGGATAAAAATAACATGTTTTGTAGATATAGCCAACTCGTGTCATCAGTTGTGATAGCACCCAGCTGGACGATGAGATTCAACATCTTTTCAGGCTTTGAAATGAACCACTTGAGACCCTTTCACTGTCTGTCCTTAAGACAAAATGAAACATCTGGTTTTCTATCATTCGTCAAAGCCACATGCTCCGGGTTCTCCGTTGCTGAGTCACTCTGCCTGCTGACGTCCTCAGAGGGTCGACCACAGCTCCTGAACGCCTGCGACCCGCCCGCGTTACTGCGTCCGTATAGTGAGGAACACACTGCCAGCCCAACGCGGCTAAAATAAAACCCGACATTAACCGGCTGGCGCGACACTTGACAACTGAGAAGGGGCTTAGCGGGCTGGTGGTCATAATGTTATGCCTGATTAAAATCTAATTATTGTCCCTGCAAATAGACAAACTGTCCACAAGGGAGTTGATTGCTTATGAATGCCATGTTCCTCCAACAGGGACTTGAGTTGTGTGGCCGCTGTGGCCCCAGTTCCTGCTACAGCCACTGGAGTGCGCTGTTTGAACCGAAATGTTTGATTTGGCAGATTTGATGAGCTGCTCTTCCACTCTGCAGGAGGTCAGTCCAAATTCCAAACCAAATAAACCTGGAATACTAGTGTCAGAGTGAGGCAACGGGCCAGGTGAGGCCAGCAGCAGGTCAGCCAGGTGGATCTGAAGACCTGAGAGCCTGGCAGCGCACGGCGCTGCCAGGCCTCGAGAGCTACCGCCCTGCAACTATCGGACGCATGCCATGAATCAAATGAACGGCTCGTTAGCAGGCCTGTTCAGAGCTGATCCCGGTCTGCTGGAGTGAGGCTGCGTCTAAAGGTTGCAGGACGGTAGCTCTTGAGGACTGGACTTAAGCGGCCCCTGATTTACGGCATGTTTGTCTGAACATCTGCTCCGCCTGACTGGGATTAGGAACGCTGTCAGGCCTTGGCAAGAGCCTCATTACTGGAACAAGGATAGTCAGCAAAGCAGGAGAACTTGCCCAAAAATCTGGCGCCACGGCAACTGTGACAAACAAAGCTGCTTTTCCTTCTTGCTCTCAAAAAGAGTTCAGAACCCAGCCCTTAAGATCTGCCACCACTGTTTACAAAACCTTCAGTGCGTCTGTCCCGGCACCATGAATCACTGTCTGCTTGTTGTTTTTTTTTTTTTTTTTGTTTTTTTCCACTGTCCCTCCCCTCCGTGGTTCTCGGCTCTGTGTTCAGCACTTGGACCGGAGCGCGCTGGAAGCGGCGAAGGCCTTCTCGGCTCCGGGGGCCAAGTCGACAGGCCCCATCCAGGAGGGATTGAAACCAGATGTGGAGCTTCCGTTCGCGGCGTACCGGCCCGTCCACGCGGAGCCTCGGCCGAGCCAACAGACGCAAGTCGGAGCGCCTCGAAGCTCGGCTCCCCGCTGATCACAAGCTGGAGTTTTCATACATTGAAACAATTTGACTCTGAACCACAACGTAGAAACGTGATTGGTGGTGGGCCTCATTTAACAGAACGCACTTTCTCAACATCTGAGCAGACATTCGAATTGCTTCTGTTGCTGTCTCTGTTGGCATGGCTGCAGGAGTCCGGGCACTGTGACGTCGCCAAAGTCTTCCACTTCTTCCCGTCTTCTTTTGGTTCTAATGGACCGAAACCCCCAAGTGGTTTCAGGTTAATGATCTTTTCACTTTCGCTAAATTCAGTTGTTAAGACTGTTATCTGGCAATAATTAATTCCTCTGCCAGTGCTCTGTAGAAACAACCAATCAGAGGCATGTGGGCGGGGTTTAGCGCTGTCAATCACAACCTTTGGGAGATTCATCTGTTCACATATCGTCCATCTCATAACAAACTGGCACGGTGAGAAAGCAAGGCGGCTGCACGCCTTTAAAACCGCGCCGCCTTTTACGGGTCAAATAGACTCAAGAAACTGTAACAGCAGGGGGGCCCGATTCATATTTTTGTCATGGGTCGCAAGGTTTGCGGCGGCGCCGCTGCTGCAGCAACATGTTCGGTTTCGGACGCTTCCAGTGTTCTGCTCTGCATCCCCACAACCAAACATGGAGAAGCAGCATTCACCACAAATCTGGAACAAACTTCCAGAAAACTACAAAAACAGCCAAAACACCGACTTGCTTTAAACCTCGACTAATACCAATGCTTTTAAAGCAATAACCATTGAAACTTTGACACTGTGACGACTTCACTTGACAATTGTTGACCGTCTTCTACAACTTTGTGTTTTTTGTGGGTGTTTTTATGCTTTGAACTGCCACGTTGCCGAAACGATGCCACACAAATAAACTCGACTGACTGATGGAGCTCCAAATTTTATTTACCCGGCGGATTTTGTGGCATGCGTGGACGCATTTAGCCGCGTTTGAGTCATTCCCCAGATTGGTGAAGATTTGTCCCGACAAATCTGGATTTATGTCCCCAAGGCGGGGAGGAGAGTCTAAACTGAGGTGAAAATAAAACAATGTCCTTGATGGGAGCTTTGCATGAGAAGCACGTTGAGGTCACATCCTGATACCCGTGACTTCTTCCCACACCCAGGTTACATTGATTTTTTATTTTTTTTTTTGCGCTTCTATGGAAAACACGCAACGCTGACTGTACCTGATAAATGTGCACAAACCAGAAGTCGTGTGCATGTTTTATTTCCAAGCTACACGCAAAGAGGAAAGTCTGTGTTCAAAAACCACGAGGGCCTTGGTTTTCTCACCTTCAAATGAGGCGGCCTGCGGGGAAAACCAGACCTCAAGTTTACATACATTTATGGACGCGGCGTCGGATTGTGAACGGCCCGTCTCCTCCGGGCTGCTGAGAACGTTGGAGGCAAACACTGCTGCAGCTAATTAGCCTCGTTCATAAAACGCTTTTGGCTACTGGAAGTAGGGAGAAGCAGATTTGCTGCGTTTCGATCGCGGCCTGATTTACAAAGCTGTGACCAACAATTCTGCCAACGGAAGAAAAAAAAAAAATCACCATTTGGCAATTGCGCTGTCTTCGATTAAATAAGGGATGGAATTAAAATCGCTTTCTTATTTTTGTTGCCGGTGTAACCAAGGCGACAGCCGTGTTGGTGGGAGCAATTAACAAGGACGCAATGCATTCAGAACGTATCAGATGTTAACCCCGTTTGGATATTTTTAACGTTTGTCACCTTTAATAGTCTTTTTTCATACCCTGTTTTCTTTCAGACAAGGTTGGAACAAACAAAAAAAAAACACACACACACATACAAAAGAGCTCCACATTTGTTTCCATTTATTTGAGAAGTGGGAGAAACCCAAGGAGGAGCGTGTGAGGTAGTGTGTTATTTTTAACAGAAAGCATTTTACGCATTTTTGAGAAAGATGATCACGCGCGCAGAGGAACGTGCGATATGGACGACTCGCACATCTCCATACCTGATAAGAGAGAAATCCCCTCCGGTAATCCATCACATACTCCTTCGCTTTTCCTAGCAGCGCAGACCCGCTGAAGTGCCTGACAGAGGCGTTCTTTGCATGTGAGCGTGCCCTCATCTGCTTTCACTTACTCACACCCTCTCCAGGTCACGACCCCTGCATGCGGCACGGCATGTTCCGCTCCAGCAGAGCACGAAGTCAAACCTTGTTCCCGTACTTTTAACACATCCTATATGTCATCTCCTCATTTATCCACCCAGCGGCATTTTCTCAGCCCGTCGTAAGCTACTTTGTGTTTTGGTGTTACTGACTTGTACAGTGGGAAAATGGAATGTGCCTTTAGAAGGCTCTTATCTTTGCATTTTACATAATCGTTATTATTATTATTATTTATTTATTTATTTATTTATTTTGCCACATTTAAAATGTTTCGGATCATCATGGTGCACGTCAGGACTTTGACTGTGCCACTGTCCATACTGGATGACCGGACACAGTCATAACGTTAATGTCATAAACTGATCGATGGACATTTTTCCACATATTTATATATATATATAGTTACTGGTTTATTCCACATAATAATTTGCAGATAACTTTATTGTTTTTTCTGAACACATCGTTTTTTACAAGACTGAATCAGATTTTACGATCCGTGTCTCACTACTTGAGTAGCTGCTTTTTTTTTTTTCCACTCTGATCTTAGTCATTTTCTTGGACTTCTACTTTTTACTTTAACTTGAGTCGGTGTTGGGATCTGTTCCACCCGTCACACCTGTCGGCTCTCCACCAGACGGCGCCCGGCAGAACGGCTGGTGAGCAGGAGCGTCGAGGCGCAGGCCGCTGCCAGCACTCCGACGCCGGAGCGTCGACCCCGTTTCTTGACATTTTTGTCACCCTTCATGGCTTCGGCTAGGTTCGCTTGGACAAAATCCCCCTCTAGGTGAGGTACGCCGTTTGACAGTGACAGAAAATACGGCACAGGACCTCCAAAGAGCCTTGGCTACGTTCCCAATGAACAAACGTGTTTTGTTTTGTGACGTAATCTCGAGCCACGGTGGAAATGAAACTGCGAGTCCATATTCTCTATACGCGGGGTTTGCTGTTCTCCAAGGGAACTAGAACAGGACCCAGCAGGGCTGAACTTCACTGCTGGGGTTTCCAGCAAAGCGAGGTCACTTATTTTATCATGGGACGAACACGCGAGGAGATGTTTTCAGTAATTTGTACGGAAACATCTGTCAGCCAGCAGGACAGTATTATCATGTTTGAGATGCTTTTTACGCCCTAAATCGCATATAAATCCCGTAAGTGGAGAACTGCTGATAAAAGTAGTTTTGTTTTGAAGGGTAAAAATGTGTGTGTGTGTGTGTGTGTGTGTGTGTGTGGTGGGGGAGGGGGGGATGCATAAATTATTAAAAGGAGAACTTAATGTATGCTCGGTCTGCATGACCGAGCAAATTTGTTCAGAGGCGCTGGCTTGTAAATGCTGGCTGTGGTCACCACCCCGTTTTCACCGTGTCGGCGATCACTTTGAGCCATTTATGGGCGAGCCGTAAACATACAGCGGCGGCTAGAAGAACATTCGGCCTCAGTTCTGCCGCTCCGCTGCCCGGGGTTTCCTTTAAAGCATCAGGTTGCATTTGAAAGGCCGTAAAGAGAGGTTAGCGCGTCAGTTTAACTGGCGCTGCAACAATTCCGGGACTGACGAAAAACGCCCGGGGAATAAAACGCGGGCTTTGTTTTGTGGCGGGGTTCAGTACCCACCTGTTTCGTGGCAACAGTTACAGCAGCTGGAAAAGGTTCTTCTGTTTCGATTTAGCGTCATAAAGAAAGACGAGACAGAATGAGAAAAAAAAAAAAAAAAAAAAAAAAAAAGACCAGGAATGCCATGAATTTAGGACTAAATAACAAAACGGAGAGAATCCTTCCCCACAGTAAACTGGATTAGCTTACGTTAGCTTAGCACATTAGCGCCTACTGTGTGTTTTGTGTGGCTGTACACACCTGGTTCATGGCAACAGTTATACTGACCATAAAAAGTTCCTCTTTGTGCGTAATAAAAAAGGACAAGCGATAATGAGGGGAAAAAAAAATCATGAATGCCGCAAGTCTGCAACTAATATGAAACAAAACAGAGAATCCTTTTCTCTGAGTTCTGTGGAGCCGACACCATCTGGACCTGCTGTCTTTCCACCGTACCTAACTCTGGATTTATGCACCTGGCGTGTTGGCATGTCTCATGTTTGAGGCAGCAGCAGCAGAGGAGAGCGATTACCAGAAACATAGCCAGACACCAATCAAATGAGAAACGTCTAATGGATTTAGACCAGTTTAAGTTCTGATGATGATGATCGTCAACACCTATTTCAGCTTCAGCCGTATGTTGGCATCCATCTTTACTTGTTCCTATTCAAAGGCTGAACTGCTTCCAGCAGAAACGTTTCCTCCGTCTGAGCTGTTGGACTCATCGAGTTCATCCAGCATGGAGTTCTTTAAAGCAAACAGATCCCTCTGAAACGCTAACCTTCGTGTCAGCCCTCTCGGTGATGCTTTTTCTCCCCCCGCGATATCAGATGACCCAGATATCCACTAAGGAAAAGAAACGCAACAGTCGTTGAATTGAAATCCAGCAAATTTGAGAGTCTTGCGACATTACCGAATTATTCTGGAGTCAAACGTACGGGCTTCTGTCCAGAGCAGCTGTGGCTCATCCCAAACTGGGTCACGGAATGTAGAATCGGCCCAAAACACATCTGCTACTAAACACAAGAGATCATGGTGTTACCAAGGCGTGCTAAGTTTGGGCATGCTAGGGTGCTTTAAAAGTCTAATGAACTAAAAGAGCATTAGAAAGACTGGGCTTTGTTCTTTGCAGAAGATTTTCCTCTGAAATATATGATGAACAGAAAAGTGCCTCAGGTCATTGTTGCTGAAAATGTTCAATAATAGATTTAACTTGTGTTGCCATCAGTTCATCCATTTTGTATCGTTACATAATCCTCATTATGGGTGCAGAGGTCACAGCAGTCCAGTGTCAGGGTTCAACCCGGATCGGTCACTCGCTCCTCGTAGTGGGAATTAGACTCTAAAAGGCTGTTTTGAATGTATAATTCAACAGAAATTGCGTGTTTTAGAATGTCCGGGCTGCATTTCTGAGACTCACGCACAGAACGCTGCACGTGCAAGAGTCGCGCTCGGGTGCATGACTCTTAAAAACACGAGGAAACCGCCGTGCTCACGTCAAGAGTTTATTTGCACATCTCCAAAAACAAAAGTGCAGCGTGAGAAACATGTCATAAGCTGAATTCCATATTTCTGTGCACATGCAGCTCTCTCTTTCCCCGGACCGTTTCCTCAGAGAGCTACATCAACGCACCAGTCAAGACTGAAGGTTCTTGCATACAGTCGTCATGTGGTTGCAAGATATGTGTAGTCATAAAAACCCATCACTCTCCATTCTTCCTACGAAATTTGTTTGTTCTGATGAAAGTATTTCACAAATCACAGTATTTGGAAAATTGTTGGGGGTCTCTGCTCTGTGTGCACCAGATGATTCAGTTTATTTGTATTTCCCTCAGATATGTCAAACATATTCAGCTCGACGACGTAAGACTTCCAAAGAAAACCCGCTGGGTGAAATTATTTCATTTTTCTAACGAGACTTAATTTCTCAGAAATCAGACCGAAGAATTGTGAAGCTACGGCTTCCAAGATCACCACAATCGTATCATTTCTTGGCTCTTTTTTTTTTTTTTTAACTTCCTCATTTACTGTGTCCTGTCAGAACTGCCAACTCTCAGTTCAAGGTAACTTTCCAATGGGATTTACGGTTCACAAGCACTGTCCAGACAGAAAAACAGAGGCCGCCAACTGTTTTCCTTCTCCTTTGTTTTCCCTTTGTGCCACAGTTGTTTTATGGAGAAATCATTTTTTTTTTTTTTTTTTTTGCTCCTGCTCCAGGAAAAAAAATCTGTTCCAGAACCGAAGCGACCCGTTGTGAAAAAAACATTCTGGACACACTGCCAAACATTAGCGAAACCATTCATTATGTTATTTCCTCCAACACACGACGTTAAGCTAAAACGAAGAAGAAAAAAAGTGACCGCTGACGGCCGTAACTTTTTGCTGCTGTGTAAGAAATTTAAGGTAAGCGTGATTTTACGGTGTTTGAACTTCCCTTTAACAACAGTTAATGACCATAAGGGAGGCTGAAGCAGTGTTATGTAACCACCACCGAATATGTCTTATGTAATTCCTTCCATTGTTAGACTGTAGAGTGACTGTTTGCAGAAAAAAGCTGTTTTGATTCACTTTTTCCTCATGTTTTCTCGCTGAAATAGAGAACTCTTCAGTATAACACAGCGCTTGATTATGTATATGTATTACATCTTTACATACTTTGCTAGTGTAAATCCTTCTTAACTAATGGACCTTTTTCTGGACTGAATTTTGCTGTAAATGTCAGGAATGTTCAACTGTGGTGTAACGATTTAGGAAATATATGTTTTTAGTTCATTATAGTCAAATCAGTTGAATTAATGTCAAATTCTTGGAAAACCAGCTTATTTTTGACCGTTATCTTTTGAAAAATGCTTGATAATCAATCAGTTTCCATGGATACACTAAGTGAAATAAAATGACATTTTATTTTGAAAAAAAAGTACATTTTAAAATTATATATCCCTCTATGGTAGCCAATGTTCTAACTGTCTGGTTTCGCTTTAGTTTCGAGGAAGTGACAGGTTGAGCTGCTTTTTTTTTTTTAGCTAACATGGGTGAATTAATTTGAAAAAGCAAAAGCGATGCTTCTTAGTCTGACAGTATCAGGTCTGATGACTTTGGTGTCCAATTGTTTGAAATGTTGATGACTTCTTTTGGATTATACAGTTTTAATACGTCTCCTGCATTTGTGGGGTGAATTGTTTTGTGATTTATGCGTTAGCTTACTGGAATTTGTGGATAAATGTCTGGCATGTTAACAGTAGCGTTTGAGAAAAAATGTTATGCTGGCAGACATTTAACAGACAGTTAAATGTCTGTCCAGTTCTTGGTAAAATAGATGCTTCTTGGTCGTCACTTTTTTTTTTTTTTTTTTTTTAAATACCCTCATAAACATATTTGGCTTCCATGGAAACGACCGGTTTGTTAGGTCACTCGAACAACGCTTTGCATCATATCAGTAATTTGGGGCTGGTATGATTCAACCTGATTTCCAACTGGAGATGACATAATCCAGAATGATTTCCACTCATTCCACACGACATATTCACTGATCTGCCTCCTGTCCTCTGGAAGATGACTGATATGACTTGCAGCTTTCCAAAAAAGCAATCGTTTATGTTTCGTTTATTGCGACCGCGCAGCGATGTGGGTCAAAGAGCGCAGGAAGTAACTCAGCTGTAGATGCTCGGTGCATTCAGGGGTGGTCTGGAAGAATGGTCACACTTGGATCATGTGAATGTGGGGTCCTCCTAGCTCAGGAATGCTGTTTATGCTTGTTGAACACACAGCATCGGCTTAGGCTCGGAGAATCGGAGCCTCTGAAACTGCCTTTGATTAAAAATCTGGGCTCCGTCGTGGAAATGAAGTGTTTTCACGTTCACCGAGGAATTTCAACAAGCAAATATGAACATTGTCCAATTGCAGCGGAGTCACGCTAACTCTTGGGATTGTTGAGGACAGATGTGAGTTATTACAGATGGAATGACTCATGCTTTGTATTCCATCAATCAAAATACAATAAATACTCGCATTAAGACAGTATTAACATAACTCTGTGTCCCTCTGGACTCTAAAGGGAAGATCTTCAATAAAATAGCTGAATGCTTAAATAACAATTTATGAATTGAGTCAAAGCAGTCTTCATCTGCATGCTGCTAAATTACCTCAGTGTGAAAAGACGTTCAATGTTATTTAGCTTTATGAAGCATTGACATGAACAGACATTTTGGAGGGCAGATGCTGAAGTATATAAAATGGGCACCTTGTCTGGCACTCAGAAACAGCGGCTGCCTTAGTAAGGTGAGATTTATTGCAGGTCACACAATAATACACTGTAAAAAAATCCAAATTTCAGAAGGGCACTCTTTTTATCCAGAGGAAAAACAGCAGGTGCACCAGCACCACCTTGTGTCGGTCTGTGCCCATCGCTCTCAAAAAGTTCTCATTGAGTGCAGAAAATGCTATTTATTCATATTTTAATGGTTTAATGGTTTGTTATCAGTCTATCAAGCATGACTTTAAAGAAATTTGTCCCATTTTGAAATTTGGCCTCTGTCTCTTTAAGAGACTCCTGACCCGTCTGAAACGCCACCTTCGGGAAGTCATCACGGCATCCCTTCTCCATTAACCCTCTAACAACATTTTTACCAGCATTGTATCGCTACGTAGCTCACACAATGAGCTCCGCAGGTGTTTGCTAATTGCTACTGGCTAGTCTGAAGGAGCTGAATAGGGGAAGAGGGCTGCTCTGTGAGGCAGAAGCTTGGAAACTGGAGCTGACAGGAGGAGCTTCATCCTCGAATGCGGTGCTATGTCCACCACCCGCATAGCGTTTTGCACAGCTGAATGGTTGCCACGGAGATTAGAGTGATTCTTAAACGTGCATGAAGGAATATGTGAGCCTACCAGGCATGATTTTGAAATGATATCAAAGCTAAAAAAAAAAAAAAAAAAAAAAGAGAGTCAGTTTTACATAATACTGCCTTTTTAAGGGCTCCTTGGGATCTTGGGGTCGCCGTGGAAACCAGCCGATTACTTGTCTGATCTGGACATTTTTGGTTTAGCTGAGCCGTACGGCGACTGAAGCCAAAAATAAAACACAGGATGACAACGTTTTTATAAACTGGGGACATTAATAAATAATGGTCATAAAAACACGCCTGAGAATGCCGTCAAGGGTTTTGACCCACAAATCCAGCTGTGGGAGTGTTTGTTCTCCTAACCCAGTGCCATAAAAGGTCAGCTTTCTTGGAGTGAGTATGTGTGTGTGTGCGTGCGTGCGTGTGTGTGTGCGTGCCCCACAACGATCAGGCCATCAGTACAGAGCACAGACCAAAGCCTGGTGCCTGCAGTTCAACAGTGTTGCAAACACACGTACAATAATACAGATCAGATTAGACAGATAAACTGGAAGGAATTTAATATTTGGAAATATGAAGCTGAACTCCTCTCTGACCCTTCGGGGTGTCCCTCTAAAGCCTCGAGAGAAATAACTCATGTGCCGCGCCTTGAGGAAGCATTCCTGTCAGCGTTTTTTTTGGAAACACAAATCAAAAGTCCACAAGCGCACTCCGAAGCAGCCAAGAGGTCAAAGGGTAAAGGAGCAGCAGAGATCCTGACGTCAGACTTGATCAAAGCTGGATCTTTTGGTTTACGTCTCAACTTCACGTGTGCTGGAATAGTAACCTTGAAGATCACGATGAACGCGAAATGTTTCGCCAAGCTGCATGAAGCTGATAGGCACCTCTACAAAAACTCTTCTATATGTATGTATATATTTATTTATTTGGTTTCACAGTTTAGGATTCCCTGGGAGATCTAGAGGGTTGGCCAACATTTTTCAAGAGGGGGGCACGGCCTCCATTGAGCCACATTTGCAGGCACCCCTGGCATCAGCCAGCTGTGGTTCTACAACCCACTGAGTCTGTTCTGGTGAGTGAGGCTGACTTCAAGGCCATGCCACACTTTACAGCTCTATATGTGAGAAATGTGGAAAACCCATCAACGACTATCTTTCCACTTTACAACAAGTTTGATTTATATCACTAATTTGCAACAAATTAGTGATTAACTAATTTGTTAATCATTAAATCAAATTTTAATGATTAACAAATCATTAAATTAACTACATTAAATCAAATTTTGAAATTTACTGATATTGGTCAATTGGTGGGACAAAACAAAGAGAAAATATGAAAAGTAACATTTCCAACTAGAACATTTCTGAAGAAAATTAAATGGGATCTGCCAAAGTGTGTGTGTGTGTGTGTGCGTGTGTGTGTGTGTGTGTGTGTGTCGGTTGGAATCCAGCATCCTGATCTGACCAGAATCAGGGGTTCTGCTATGCTAAAAATGAGCAACAATACTAAGGTTAGCTTCAGTGGGGTCAGTAGCATGTGGGGTATCACAAACATGTGAACCTACATTGACTTCTCCATTCAGTATGATAAATGTGGCTAATATATAAAAACTTGCAGGACTGCTTATTTTAGGGTTAGGGCTAATGTTAGCATGAGGACTACCACTACCAGGTAAAGCGATTAGCATGTGACATTGTCAGTAGAATCTGGGTTATCACTGTAAGTGATTTACTTACAGTCTACACACAGAGACTTACTCTACTCGGTAACGTATAAGCTAAAATTAGCCAAAAAGCTAAGATTAGCTTCAATGCGAACCTTAGCATTGAAGCTAATATTGACTTACTCCTTCTAGTATTATAAACATAGCCACTTAATAAATAAACTGTTCAAAATACTTATTTTAGCTATAGTTAGCATGACGGGTACCATGCTAGTACAGCAACTAGCGTTTTGACACTACCAGCAATATGTCAATTACTGAGAGACAGTTTTCATACATTGCTATGGCAGGCCCCAATAATGTCAGTTTTGTTTTTTTGTTTTTTTTAACATTAATGCAAATTTGATCAAGATAACAATAAATCAAAATTGTCATTGTGAGACTTTTCTGATACAATAACTGCCCACTCCTATTCCTGAGGCTTGGATACTTTTGCAAGGCCCTGATCAGTGACGACTCATCACTGTAGTCTGTTTTAAGCACAGGGTGAGAACATATTGTGGACAGATAATAAAAACCATCTTTCGCAGCCCCGCCACAATGATTAGTGTCGTTTCTGCCGGGCCCTTAATAGTGCACACAGCTCACAGCGTGTTTAGAGGAAGGGCAGAAAATTGTGTGTGTTTCTTGAAAAGCGGCCAGGGCCGGCTCACAAAGAGCAATGTTTGCTCTGGGTTCTGTTGGGAGCGATCTGGACGTGTGATTGGAGAAAGATGTGTGGCAAGACAAGCAGCGGACCCCGATCCAGGGAGGAAAAGGGACCGCTCAGCTCACACACACTGGATCAGACTACTAATACTATAATCAGTTTATTTACACTGCATTGCGTCGCGCCACCGTGCGGTATGATCGCGTGTTTCCATTTGAGCAAACTTTCTCGGGGTCAGTCGGTCGACTGCTGCCACCGTGTGGCCGCATTTAGAACTGCAGCGCCGAGTTATGGAACCCATCTCTGAGTCATCGTTTCATGGCTTTTATCTGCATAGACTTTTGGCGACATGTCAGCAGTGGCGGAGGAAGAGCTCAAACAATGTACTTTACTAAAAGTGCAAATACACAGACAAGAAGTAAAAGAACCACGTTAACATTTGTACTTGAGAAAAAGTTCAAAAATGCTGGCTTTTAACAATGCTTAAGTATTAACAGTAAAAGTACTTGCTGAATGTATTGCCTAATTGCTAATACAATGTCATTAAGTGTACCTGTCGTATTTCATTTTAATACATCAGAAATGTGCCATTTTAATGAGCGATGCCACAGATAAAGCATGTTGATATTGTGTTTACTCTCTGTGACAGTTTAGACTTAGATATGTGTCTCTATGCACCATAATTTCAGGGGTGGAAACGTCTCATCTCCTGTCCTAACATGGCATGAAGTGGTGGCATTTATTTTGAAAGAAGTCCAACAGAAAGGGTTAGGCTTAAAGAAGGCATGTGGAGGAGAACATGCAATCACGTCGCAGTGTCGTAGTCAAGACAACAGACACGTAATTAGTAATTAGTAATTAGTAATTAGTAAGTCACGTTATTGTTTGGGTTTTACAGCGCCGCGCACCGCACCACGTGGGAAGTGATGAAGTGCTTGACCCCCAAATGCTTGGCTTTGAGTTATAAAGTATGATGTTTGAACATTGCTCCATCACTTTAATGACCCACTCAGACGACAAAGTGTTTTTCTGTTTACCTCGGATTTCATTTTTGCAGATGGTACGCTCCTGCCGGGCCCATCATGCAGAACCCCCAGCCAACACTTCGTTGTACTGCAACTGAGATGGAAACAGCTGGGCTGTGAATTACATCTAGGGCCATGGATCTGAGCTGGTAAGATCCATGGTGTAGGAATAAGATGTTGCCAGAGAATATCAATATTTAGAGATATCAGGGATTTGTTCTGGAACAGGCCTATTTCACAGCCGCCATTTTGACTTAAACAAGAAGGGAAAACAGAGACGGAGGTAAAATGCACTACATTCCAGCAAACATACAACATGCATAGATGCCAAAATGGAAAGCAGCCATTGTTAATGCAGCACATTCTCATACTCATGAATCTCCTGAAAGCTGGGCTATGTCACTTTTGTAAAAATGACTTTTTTACATATTTGTTTTTTACATATTTTGTCAAAACTGTTAGTATGTTGGAACAGTAGACGGATACCTTGTGAAAAAGAAATTGCGCTCCTCTACTTTCTCCCAGTAGAGAGAAAGTAGAGGAAAAGGGTCGTAGCGTTGTCAATCATTCTCGTGTACATGCTGTTCACACCCTGACCCTTGCTCTTTGCTACGCTACAGCTTAGATACAGCAATGGCTTGTTAGCGTAGCCACTGATGACAACAGTTAAAGTTTTCTTATCATAGCAAGTTGTTCCTCCACCATTAGCACACGAAGCAGCACCTACACGTGGCTGCTTAACAGCGCTAAGACCGTCCTCCTTGCTCTGATTGGTTGGTTTTGGTTTGAGGTTGCATTTCCTCAGACAATAACAGCGGCACAGCGAGGAGTTTGATTTTTTCACAGATTGCCTGTCTCATGTTATACTTTCAGGACATAGTGACAGTTTTTGAAAATATGTAATCGAAACCAACAACAACAAAAAAACAAAAACTATTTTTTTTTAATTAAGGCTAGCTGCTTGGAATGAGCTCAGAGTATAGTTGCTGCTCTGCATGGAAAAGAGCCAGACGGATCGACTGAAAAATAACTAGTTTTCTAATGTGTTTTTAAATTAATAGTTAAAACCGGATAAAAAATAAAAAAATTAAAAAAAATTCCAAGTGGATTTAACGACGCTCTGATTCATGTTCGTGGACACAGACCAAAGTCTTCCGCCAATGTTTCAAGCCCATAAACGTCCATGCCCAAAACTCTCAAAATGTAATATAGGTGAAATAAATCTACGACTGACAGTTTAAATGTTTTCCAGAAGATTTCTCAACCTGATGTGCATTCACACACGTAAGAGAATGTTGGAGGACTTCCTGCAAAAGCCTCAGAGGGGTTTTAATGGTTCACTGGAGGCCGGCGGCATCAACAGCGTCTGGGAGACCCCCACGCTGGACGGCCTGGGAACCACAGACATGGAAATAACAGATATATTTTATACTCCTATTCCTCACTGCAGTTGTAAAAATAATCCAAGTATGCTCGTCCTCTTAGCATAACAAAAAAATGCCCTGAAAATGTGCTTAAACTATTAGAATTTATAGGCCGTATTTATCAGAAGCCCTGCTGAAGACGTGTGAACAGTCTTAAAGTAAATTCATCTCTTGTTGCAGTAGCATAAGTATTACACTAAATATTTTAGAGAAAAATAATACTGAAAAAAGAAGAAAGAAAAAAAAAAACCCCAAGTCTCCCAAAGTGACGAAATGAGAGTTTTAACAGGATTGCCACTGGCACACTTCCTTCAAATCAAAAATATATATTTTTTTCATATGATTCTCTTTTTTTTTTTTTTTTTTTTTTTATTTTATTTAAATTTTTTTAAAAGCTGATTATCATGGACACTTTGTGATACTTGGACACTTTACATCTATCAGAAAACTAAAAGTGCAACATCATTGGTCCTCTACATGAATAATAATAATAATAATAATAATAATAATAATAAAATGTGATCAAATCAACAGAGAAAATGGATAAACAGACACAAAAGTGAACCCGGCTCCATGGCCATGTAGCTCAGCTGCACCTGTGAAGTCGTGCAAATTCATAAAGCATTCGAATTTACAATCAGAGGCTAATATTGTTTTGATAGGGGGGTCATTTTCTAACCCACGTGCAGGAAGCCTCTCGGGGCGAGATTACAGTTTTGAATAGTTTCTAGAAGGGTCGTTATTATATGTATTTTTCATTTTTCTCAATCAGCTAAATCTTTGTTCTGGAAAACAGAATAGAATGCTTAAAAAAAAAAAAAAAAAACTTTCGTTCCAGTTAGTTTTGGCCTGACTTTCTAGGCCAACATTTTACTCTGTAAAATGGATTAGAAGATTGTACACAACACTCAGCCTAGGCCACGACCCCAAGATCTGCACCTGAGGTAACAGCTACAGGAGCCACACTTAAAAACCATGGCAACCACGTTTGCAGCATGTGCTGTCTTGTACAATAGTGATACATATTGCGTAGGGAATTGGACTGTGCCTGGTATCTTTTGGGTATTCTGGTGCAGATTTGGGGAAATTTCTCAAACGCATAATTGAAATGTAAGCGTATGCTGGTAAAAAACGGGCCTTAGAATAAAAGGTGAAACTTTGCTCATCTTTCCTATACTGGAGTTATAGAGCTGCCATTTTACTCCTGCCATAAAATCTAGAAAAGGACAAGAACTTATGGTCTGTGTTTTAGGAAACCCAGATGTATGTAGACTGAAGAAGAAGTTTAAAGGCTGGTCTGCTGTTTGTCAAACAGAAACATGTTTAGTTACCATAACCGACACAAAACAGAAAAAAGTTTGGTCAGATTTGATGTGAAACATTGAGGGGGGAAAAACATTTAGATTCAAATGTCTGTTTGGGTGTGGTGTGCAGAGAAACGAACAAAACGCAGCGTAAAATGTGTTGTTGCCTGTTGTTGGAACTTCTCTGATCATTTAAAGCAGAGAGAAATCCAAACAAACAAAGGTCCAAAACGAGCTGACGGTTCCAAATGTAATAAGTGTCAACAGTTTTACTGAACCTGGACCACTTTCCGTGCCGCGGTCAGCAGACTGCCGTGTTTGTTGTGGCAGCAATCCTCCCAACTACTTGATTTATGCTGTCCAACGCACTTCCACTCAACTTCCGGCTCACGAGCTCAAGCTTCCTGACGCTATCTGTGTGTCCCAACTCGCCATCCTGAGTGCAGCAGAGCAAACCTTTCGCAAACACTCGCTCGCTAAACTTGCACAGAATTTGGAAACAATTTCCAGCAACTCTCAGATGTATTTTATCAGCAACACTGTGTCCAAAATGCATCCTTTCACTTCTTTCTCTTGTACAGATGATCTCTAACCAGACATCCACACCACTTCATTTTATTACCAAATGAACACAGTGAATATGAATATTGAATTCACATGAAAAAAAAAAAAATCTAGTAACAACAAGCCTCACTCTTCATTAACCACGAGGTACAGGATGAGAGGAGAGAGATTTTTGCATTTGCTGCAGCTGCCATTAACACATAAAATGCAAATGTTGCCATCCTCCTGACTTTGACGCCATAATGTTGAAAAACTAATGTGACGATCTGGATTAGTTTTACACATTTAACACACAGCGGTCCGGTGAACAGGGCGCGAGCGAAAGACGAGCAGCAGTGGGATGGCGCTTCTGAAAAGCCTTCACACCTTTCGCCGCTAATGAATCAATAAAAGCACCAAAAACACGCAGCGATGACAGTCTGACGAAACCGTCACCGGCTTTCCTTTTTGATCTCTTGGCCAGCAGTTATTGCAACGACCATGCAGAAATGTTAGCGGATTAAACTCAGGCGACCGGTCAAACGACACGCGGCTCCATGGACGGTAGCTTAGTAGCTCTCCAGACACTCCAGATCATCCAGACATTATACATAATAACTGATATATATATATGCATAGACCATATATATAGACCATGAAATGTTCTATTCCACTGACGGTGCTATTTGTTGTTTCATTGAACTTTATTCTGTGAAATTTGGAATGGCAAAGTACAAACGACAGAAGCTTTTTGCTCTAACACACTTGTCAAAGATACCTTTTGCCCTAAAGTATATATATAAAAAATAAACAACGTCAAAATGAAACTTTATTAGACCAATCCCAGTGTTTGAGTAAATGTATTTCTCAAACACTGAAAATGTTTGACCTTGAAGTCGTTTCCCACAGGAGACAATGCAAATGTGTGATTCTACGTGACAATATGTTGCAGGACATATTTGCATTTTCTTATCCAAACAGAACAATGAACAATGAATAATGTCATTTTTAATAAGATTTTAGAATGTTTGTTTTTTCTTTTTTTCTTTGTGCACCAGTGCATATCTTAACTCTCCATGCGACAGGATCTCCTTGCAGGATATTACTGACCCACTATCTGACACAAGTCCTAGCCTCTCTGGTTCCATCTTCTGTTGTCTCCTCCTGATTCGGGGATATCAGGTTTTGTCAGCCTGACGCTTTCAGGCGCGGCCTCGTCCAGGCTTTCGTTATTTGCGAAACCAGCAAGACCTGCACACATCAACCCAGGGCCAATGGGTTTGGATGTTCTTTTTTTCTTTTTAAGTGACATAAAAACAGAGAGCTGCCTCACTTTATCACTCCACAAGAGTCCATTACCTCACACTGACATTCTAGAGATGAACATGTCTACAGACTTTACATGAAAAACAGAAAAAAAAAACATTTCTAGACTCTGATCTCCAAAGTTTACTGGCAGATGTTACAGCCCTAAATATGGAACCGGAGACAGGAAGAACGACAAGAGAAGAAAAAAAACAGGAAACGTGCTGGGGGTAGGGGGGGGACACCGGGGAAGATTGTGGGCAGAAGACAAAAAGGACACAATGAAGGGCAGCAGTAGGGATAACAGGAAGGGCAGAAGAATCGGTACATGATGAAGACAAGGCAGAAATGAAAAGATGTGGAAAAGAAAGAAATCAAAGGACAAAAGAAAGGAGGGACATATCATGGAAGGACAAAAGAAGCAGAAGGGAGGATGAAAACAAAGAATGAACGAAAGACACCAGGAAGAAAGTACAGAACAAGTGTCAAGAAAGTGGGAAAGGATTAAACACAAAGCGGAGCAAAAGACATGTTTTAGAATATGGGATAAAGCATAAACTACCATGCAGTGTTTTTTTTTTCCATGTATGTAGACCTGGGGGGTGGGGGAAACCAGGTCCATAGTTTTTCTAGTTTACACACAGGAACCCTTTTAACGAACAATGCAGCGTTATGAAGGTAAGAGTTTTCTAAAGTATCCTGCTGGCTGCAGATTACATTTCCTTCTCGTGTTACATGACCTCGGGCAGGACAGTGATTCGCTGAGGAGCAGCTCGCGCTCTCTCCTCGTTGGCTGGCTTGTACACGTCAGCAGTCAATAACTTGCATCACCGTTCTGTCATCCTCTTCCTGGTCTTAACGTGTTGACACTTCGCTCCGAGCTCGGCGGTAAGTGTGTCCGCTTTTTCTTGTTTTATGGAAACTCGCAACTTGTGTGAAGTTTTTTTTTTTTTTTGTTTGTTTGTTTGTTTTCTGAAATGTTCTTTCCCTCCTCAGGCTCTTTCTGGGGGCGGCCGTCTGGGAAAAATGTCTCGGTTTTCAAGCGGACAGATGGTCGTGTCGGAGAAAAAGGTTGGACTCAGCTTTTAAGAGAAACAAACAAAAAAAACGCGACGGCTCGGGGCTTCCTTTGAAGAGCCGCGGCAGGAAACGGGAGGGTCGCGGCGCGACGCGGCGGCGGCGACATTCAACGATGCAGACGCGCGCGAGGAGGTGAATAAGAGCCACCTCTGCCGAAGTCCAAAGTTTTGCTCTCAGGGAGGGGAAAGATGAGGTTTCGGCTGCTCAGACGGAATCTGCTCCTGCTGCTGGGAGTCATCTTCGTGCTCGTGACCCTCCTGTTTTCAACACGTGTGCTGGTCGTCTCTGAAGACGGCGCGAGAGCAGACGGCTCCCGGAGCGCGGACAGCGGCGGAAATCAGGGCACGAATTCTTGCGAGGTGTTCAACTTCGGCTCCGTGTCGGAGTTGACTCGGTCCGTTTACAGCGCCAACTACAAGCAGTGTGTCCACAATGCAGACAGGTTTCCCGGGGAGCCCCGGCTGGTGCTGGTTGTGCAGGTCCACAACAGGCCCGAATACCTCCGGCTCCTCATCAGGTCGCTGGAGACAGCTGCTGAGGTGCACAGTTTTCTCCTGATCTTCAGCCATGACTATTTTTCGCAGGAGATCAACGCAATTGTGCAAGGGATCACTTTCTGCAAGGTGCTGCAGATTTATTTCCCCTTCAGCACCCAGCTGTATCCCAAAGAGTTTCCTGGGCAGGACCCACGGGACTGTCCCCGAGACATGTCCAAGGACTTGGCTCGGAGAACGGGATGCCTCAACGCGGACCACCCTGATTCGTACGGACACTACAGGGAGGCGTTCATCACGCAAACCAAACACCACTGGTGGTGGAAGCTGCACTTCGTTTGGGAGCGAGTGCAGGCGATGCAAGGCTACAGCGGCTTTGCCGTCTTCCTCGAGGAAGACAACTACATCTTGCCAGACTTTTTCCACTTTTATAAATTAATGATTGAGTTTAGGAAGACGAGTTGCCCAGACTGCGACATGCTGGCTTTGGGCAACCACAACGGCGTGTCAGATTTCACCAGCATGTCCGGTAAGGTGTTGACCTCAGGATGGATGTCGACTAAACACAACATAGGCATGGGTATATCTAGGGAGGTTTACTACAAGCTGATGGGCTGCAGCAATGAGTACTGCACCTACGACGATTACAACTGGGACTGGACTCTGCAGCATCTGTCCGGTACCTGCATATCAAAGCCCCTCAAGGTGCTGGTTGTGCAGGGCTCCAGGGTCCTACACACCGGAGACTGCGGACTCCACAAGAAGGTCAACTGCAGACCAGAACAGGCCTCGCAAAAGGTGGAGGAGAGCCTTCAGAAGGCCAAGGAAGGTCTCTTTCCTCCACGCCTTGTCCTCAGTCGGGAGGAGCCAGTGGAGCACAAGGAGCACATGAAGAATGGAGGCTGGGGAGATGTCCGAGACCATGCCCTATGCAACAATTATTCCAAGCGTCTATGAGCGCCGCCTTTTCTCCGATAGTCTACAAATGTGCCATCTTGAAGAACCTTCCACGTGTGTCTCGGGATGTGATGGATTTTGGGTTCTTTTTCTCTCAACCACCAAAGTCATCACCCAATGATTATGGGACAAAGTGCAAATTTGCATGCTGATCGTATCTGAACTTGAATTTTTCATTTCGCCAAAGTTCCACAAAGTGCCAAAGTCTTTACATTGTGACTGCAAGCTCAGCCTTTTGCTTTTCTGTCTGCCTCACAAGCCAAAGCATCCAAAGATGTGATTCAATGTTAGACTAAACAGTATCAAGAGGGTACATTTTATACCGATTGAACTTTTTCTCAAGTGAAAAACCTTCATATTCTGTTTATTTGTAGGTTTCTAGGGAACTCGTTTCGGGAACAATTTCTGCTTGTGTATATCCGCTTAGGGAAAGTTGTTTAAAAATGCTTCCATGTGATTATGATGGTACGATTGTAAATGAGGCAAATGTAAAGAGTTGGTTTCAAGAAAGTGAATCTACCTTCATCAAATTTTATGAATTTTGGGGTTTGTTCATCAGTCGTTGTAGTTCCAATACAATATGTGTCGGGTCATGTGAACTGTTTTTCTGTGCAGGACGATTGGGGCATTTTTTTTTTTTTTTTTCTGTTGTATTGATCTCGGGTCAGGGGACCGGAAAGTACTTTTTTCTTATGCTCTTATTTACTTTCTGACAGGCCAAAAAGTGACCTTTTGGAACCAGGATTTTGGTTCTGCAAACATCAGGATTGCCTGCAATGCTGCTTTTCTATATTTGCACCTTTTATGTTCACATATTGATTTTTTTTTTTTTTTTTTTTTTTTATGAGAACAAAATGAAATAAATTACAATTTTTTTTAAGGAAAAAAAAAAACCTTTTTTTTTTTTTTTTTTTTTTTTTTTTTTTTTTACATGATTTTGTTTTTGCCTTCAATCTGACCAAAAGTGCCTTGTTTGGAGATTACTTCTTAAAATGCACTGACTATTACAAAACTAAGTACTTACACAGAAGTACTTGACCTTTCTTTTTTTCCTTTTGGGATATTTTTTTGGTTCTGGTCGTTTATTCATTCAAATCTAACTGTTGATTTGTGGTTAAAGTGATTTGGTCGGGGCTTCTTTCCTGACCCTGTTTTGGTGTACCTGATTTGTAGTGAATGTGATTGTGAAATGAATTTCTGCTTGTGTTTTTGCTGACAAGAACAACGTCAATGTCAACAGTGACGTTGACATTGGGATAAACGATAATGACAATCCACAGCACAAATAATTTCCATAAAATTTGCGTGTGAACTTATCAATGACTCCTTTTTTTTAAAGGACGAATCAACCTTTTTTTCTTTCTTTTTTTTTGGGACACTTCTCTTTTCTATTGATTTGTTTTGATCATCACTTGAAGTAGCTAGACATTGTTTGTCAGATGGGGGAAAATACTTGTGAAAAACATGAACTTTTGTAATTTCTTTTAAAAAAATGCTAATAAAAAGTTTGTAAAGCGATATTGCATGGTATTTTTCTTTTAAAGCACAAAGGTAATGGGAATAATCAAAATATACGAACCTGGTAATTATGTTGAAATCAATAACCACACAGACTCTGGTTGCATATGTGCCTAGTTGATTAAAAGATGAAATAATAAAATATAAAACAAGGATCATGCAGCTCAGCAACAGTTGTTTTCTGTTTGGCCTCAGTTTATAGACATATTTCTTTTTATTCATGAACATTTTTTTGTTGAATCTTTCATTGTCAATAGAAGATAATGACTAATTTTAGAAGCACAATGTCTGCAATTACATTTATTACACAATGTATGTCTAATGTTCTAGAAAAGGAAGAAGCCCTTAAAATGATAACTGTTGTAAGTAAAACTGTCAAACAAGAAATGCGCTGCGTGTCGTGTTTTACGTATATAAAGCCGTACGGAAACCCCCGACAGCGAGAGAGCCGAAGTGCTTTTGTGTATGCCACGTGACAAGAGCGCCCGTTTTCATTGGTCCGCCTCTGTTTCGTGTTTATTTCCGGAAGTGAGTTAGTTGTCACTGTCAGACTTTCCAGGCAACCAAATCGCTGATCAACGGCGACGCATTGACAGGTAAACAGTGGGAGTTCAGCTACGTTCAGACCACTTCGTGTATATTTATAAAGCCGTCTGACAACTCCGTGTTTACCCTACCGAACTATTCCGGGTTGCGGTTGTACATTTAGCCAGTTAGCCAGTTAGCTGTGGTTGCTCTCTGTTAGCTGACGTCATGGACTTTTTTGTCTTTATGTAGTAGGTGAAATAACATATTTAGTCACAGTCCATGACCGGGACAATAGTGTGGGCCTTTCTGTGTTATTAAGTGTGTTTAAGCTGACGTGAAAGGTGTTTTATCAGAGCGCTAACACGGCGAGATGGAGCCGCGACGTCGTAAAAGTGACGTAGGAACCCTTCACGTTCGCTTACAAACGTCGCGCCTTGGAGAAATAAGCAGCGAAACGAGCTGTTCACGAGCTAGCCTCGATCCCAGACAACACAGCGAGCTCGTCGGTGTCATTATTAACCTGTTGTCACTGTGTTGTAGCCTTCCCTCTGTAGGTGTGCCCCTGTCCACACAATGGCCCACTGGTTTCACAGAAACCCACTGAAGGCAACAGCGCCGGTGTCCTTTAACTTCTATGGTGTGGCAGGGAGCCCGGCTGCCAACAAGATATGCAAGTAAGTCTAATGTCCTCCAGCTGAGACAGAGCAGCGTTTTCACCCAACATGCTCCTCTGGCAGGTTACTGTTTGGACTTGATGTACAACACTATAGCGTTGATTTGACTGTACATGTGGCAGCACACTCAATATGGACGTAAAACACAACACAAGACTGAAAGATACACAGACATTACAGTAAAGATTTCTACCAGGTTAAAAAAGGAAAACGAAACCAGTGTTTATCTGTTCAGTGTAATAATTGTTAGTGGTGGGACATGTTCTGGACGTGTCGTCGCCACAGTTTTAAAGCTACATTGTGTAACTTTTAGATCGAATGTATATGTGTTTTACATATTTGTTGTAACATGTTGTTACAGCGTGGGATGAGACGGACAGTCTGTGAAGAAATGTCGCTCCTTTGCCCTCTCCCACTACTAACTAGAAACAACCAGTCAGAGCCAGGAGCCGGGTCTTAGTGCTGTCAATCACACTCTTGTGTGGCGCTGCTCATTCCTCGTCCCTTTCCCTGTTTGCTCTCTGCTAAGCTGCAGTTTTTGCCTGTCAGCAAAGTCTATCATGAATGCTAAGGGCAGTTAGCACAGCCACCTTTGACAGCGGATGAACAAGTTTTCTGTTGCAGTAAGTTGTTTCTGTGCCATTAGCCCATTTAGCAGCGAGTACACAAGGTTGAATATCAGCGCTAAGACCCTGCTCTGGGCTCTGATTGGTTGGTTTTGGTTGGGAGCCGTGCAGTTCTTCATTTGGAAATAGTAGCACTGGAAGGAAGTGGAGGAGATAAATCTTTTTCACAGATGGTCTAATAATTTCAAGAAACATATATAAAAAAAAAACCAAGATATATATTTCTTATAAAAGTCACACATATCAGCTTTAATGTGAGGATTTTTTTTAGAAGGCAACAATTGTCTACTAATGTTGCAGATTTTATGAGTTCGCATATCCGGCATCGTTGAAGCAAATTACCAACATTATCCTCAACACTGTGGTAAACATGAGACAAGAGGAGCCATCTACACCACGCTGGGCAGTTCAGAAAGGAAGTGGGAGGATCCAGATTTATACCCAAAGGGCTGAAACTGCACCAATCCTGTAAACACAGGCGGCTCATTTCGGTAACGGCCGCAGCCGCTCTCCCAGGAGCCGCGCGCAGTTTCCTGTTTCCGTCTCTCGTTATATTAACACGGACGTCTCCAGACGCTCCTGTGCTCCTGCTCATCAGTCTCGCAGCTTTAAAGACACTATTAAATTCACACGCCATCATCAACGTTAAGCTGAATCGCGAAATACGGAAGAGGTTTTGAATGTCCCCATCGTCCGCTCTGAAAGCACCGGAGGTGAAAGGGTGCTTGAAGTTTTAACAGGAAATCATTTGAATAAAACAAACAAAAAAAAAAAACCCAAGCACAAATAATTGAATCCTCTTCATTTGGTAATGGAAGTCGAGAGGAAAATGACAGTGGAGATAATAGTCCTGATATTTTTCTGATGTGATTAAAAAGTGGCGTTGATTTAACGGATGGCGTCAGTAGAAAACATCTTTTTAAAAAGTAACAACAACCTCTTCTCACTTACAGTATGGAATATTGCTTTGTTGCCCCTCCCCTACCTGTTACTGAGCACTTCAGGTGGCTGACAGGTGGTGATTACATTGTTTTTTTTTTTTTTGTTTTTTTTTTTAAGTATAAAAGATGAAATAAAAATATTGCCAGTTGCAAAAAGCACACACTCATAGTTTTGGACCTAAAGAAGAGCCATACACCACTTTTATTAAGAAGCATTGTTTTGGTAAGCTAACACGCTAGCTGGAGAGCTGTTCTACATAGCAATCAATCATGTCATGCATTTTTGGTTTGAAAAGCGTCGTGTTGATGCCATCAGCAGTCAAGCTGTGCTATTTTTACTTCAGGTTATCAGACCAGCCCACGTCTGGTACAGCAAGTGTTTCATAACGCTGTGGAAATCGACAGGCATTCTGGCGCTTCTTAATATTTATTTTTTGAAAATCAATTAAATTTGGTTCGTTTCTATTGCGCCAATTCACAACAAATGCCATCCTGAGGCACTTTACAAGAAAAAAGTCATTTCAGATTGTAGACGTCAAACTGGAGACGTTCGATCGGTTATTGGTCCGGAAAGAAAGCCTGTTGGTATTTGAGCGACAACATCGTCAGCTGACGTCTGTCCCTGTGATGCGTTTAGTGACCTGAGGACGAACAGAGCGAGGCTGCTGGAGATGTTCACAGACTCCACCTGCACCCCGGAGATCATGAAGAACGCCTCGGACGCGTACTTCTCTCTGCTGCAAGGCAAGTTCGCTCACTTCGGCCACGCTGGTTTCAGCACGATTTTCTATAAACAGGACAGTTATTGAAAGGAAATAATCGCAGAAGACCGTTTTTTGCCTCTCAACGTTGCCCTCTTTTTTTTTTCCTATAAGAAACTGTAAAAATACTGGTATCGTAATTTTTGTTCCATATAGCTGGACAATAAATTGTCCAAGAGGTCATTACCATAAACCATTATTTTATGGTTTTGAGACCATTTTCAAGTAGCATTATGGTAATGGCATCACAATGCAAGAACACATTCTAAAAGATGAATAAACTTGAAATTCTAACAAATATTTAACCGGGAAGACATTTTCAATATCCAAGATAAGTACAAAAATAAAGAAAACAACAGAAACAACAAATAAAATTAATTGTCAAGTCCTTCAAAACAAGGACTAGTTGAGACCAAAGCACCAGACTGAAGACTTTTAGCATCCATTTTTTGGTAAAAAGAGAGTGCATGTACCAATAAATCGTGCAAATAAAAATTTCTGTTGGCTCGTCTTAATTTATCATGTGCTTAATTGATTTTATTGCTTAAAACACGATAATTTTCTGGTTGGTCGTATTGACTCAATCCATGTAAGACCACTACTGTCAATGTGGGTCGTTATTGTTTGCATATGAAAAGCGAGTTTTTATTCAGTAGTAAAATTTGCAGAGACGCAAAATTGCAGTTGCTACCCAGCAAGCGCCCTTGTGTTTCATTACTTAACTTGCACCTACCAAACGTCTCAGTGTTTGTGACCAACAGGCTTCATCTCGTCCCTGGATGGAAGCACACAGGAGAACAAGATGAGGTTCATCCAGAACTTTAAGTGGACCGACACCTTACAAGGAAACATCCCAAGGTATCAGACGGCAACTTTGAAGAGGCTGTGGCGGTTTTGAGGCCCCTTGTGGACAGACTTGACCTGATCTGATTGACATAATGGTTCAGATTGCAGTTGTGTAGAAATCCTAACTCCCGGTTTCTGTTTGGCCTGCTGTCAGTGCCCAGCAGGATGCCGTCTTTGAGCTGGTCTCTATGGCCTTCAATGTAGCCGTCTGGTACACCAAGTTTGCCTCAAGACTAGCTGGGAAGGAAAAGTAAGTGTCTTTCTTTTTTTTCTTTTACATGGTGGAAAAGCAACAAAATTTATTTTTTTTTTTTTGCAAAATTCTGAACAATTTAATATCGGCACAATTTTGTGGCAAGTTTCAGACGTGTATAGTGAAATTACTGCCAAGTGTTGCTAAAGCAGTCTGTTCACGAGCTGGCTACTTTATTAGGTTCTCACCCTGTCAGTACTGAGTTTAAACCCCTTTTACCTTTAGTAAAACTCCCTATGGCTGCATTCACACCAGCCCTGTTCAGCCTGCGTTTATCAAACTCTATCTTGTGTGTCTGGAGTGTTCGCTTTGTTTGGGAAGGAACGCTCCAACAACAACCTCTGGTCTTACAAACCGAGGTCTTGTCTTGGTTGCAGTGAACTCTGGTGCGATTGCCCAGCGCCAGCGAATGGAAAGGCTTACAGTCTTTCACCAAAGACGGACGAAAAATCCTCCGCCTGCTAAAATCTGACGCTGCTTCAGTTTTACTCGCGTTTCGTGAAGAAGGAGGCTGCGCTCAGTGTCGTCTTCAGAGGCTTTTCATTTCCTTCAGTGGCTCTTGATGTTTTTGAAGTCCAAAAAGGTTATTGAATGGCCTTTCATCCATATCTAGTTTGAACTTCAGAAAGGTATCTAAATGCTGAGAACCTAACTAAGTGGCCAGTGAGTGGATCTTCGCAGTAGAGCACAGGTGTCAAACTCCAGTCCTCAAGGGCCCCTGTCCTGCAACTTTTACATGTGCCTCTGCTGCACCACACCTGAATAGAATAATTGGGTCATTAGCAAGACTCTGGAGAACTGATCTACACAAGGAGGAGGTAATTAAGCCATTTCATTCCAGCGTTTTGTACCTGTGGCACATTTAAAAACTGCAGGACAGTGGCCCTTGA
This sequence comes from Poeciliopsis turrubarensis, assembly GCA_010277015.1. NCBI lineage: Eukaryota > Metazoa > Chordata > Actinopteri > Cyprinodontiformes > Poeciliidae > Poeciliopsis > Poeciliopsis turrubarensis. Next base: position 16,840,564 of record VMRN01000001.1, read on the forward strand.
GGACTGGAGTTTGACACCCCTGCAGTAGAGCAACACTGTTGTCGCTGATTGTTTTCGTTTTTTTAGTGGAAAAAATGCAAACAGAACTTCACACTAGGGGGGGAAAAAATGGATATGCTACTGTTAAAAAGTTTGAAATGAATTATTGATTAACAAAATGTTGTTTCTGATTCAAACGTGTAAATAAACTGCCTGGTTGTGTGTTTGTGGACTGATTTGAGCTGACAGTTGGTTCCCCCAATCACCCCAATATGCCAACTGACCACACAGAAAATGACGAGGATATTCTTGTAGCATACTGACGGCCATGTCTGCCTCTCCAAAAGCATAACGGAGCCCGAAGCCAAGGACGTTCACAAGAGCCTGAAGGTCGCCGCTGGAATCTTCAAAACTCTCAAGGTGAAGCGCAAGTTTACACTTCCGACATTTACAACTCTACATATTTCTGAAAGCGAACACGTGACAGACCAATGAGCTGTGAATAAAAAAAAAATAAAAAAGTGTTTTGTATCTCTGCCATAGGAGGTCCACATTCCCCGCCTCATCACCCCGGCTGAAAAGGGCCGAGACCTGGAGCCCAGAGTGATGGACGCATATATCATCCAGTGCCAAGCCGAGGCACAGGAAGGTACTGTTGGACCGAGTCGCGACGGGTCAGCAATGCACATGAACAGATAATAAACCTGACCTTTACTTAGATTGCATCTCAAACTTGGTAACACCGTGTTTCTTTAACAGCAAATAAAACGTAATCTTATCTGTCTGACCATAAAATAAAAACAGCCATAGTATGTAAGTGTGTGAGGGGATGAGAGAAGTGATTGCGGTCAGTTTCAATTCCAACATTTTATTCTTCTTTATTTCCTCATTTTTTTTTCTTCTATTTTTTTTAATGTGTGCGTTTTTGGTGTTGTGCTGAATCATTTCAAACTGACTTTAAAAACAATCCAATATTCCGTTTCATTTTTCCAGTGACGATTGCCAGAGCCATCGAGCTCAAGCACAACGCCTCCCTGATCGCAGCTTTGGCTTTTGAGACGGCAAACTTCTACCAGAAAGCCGGTCAGTGTTTTTATACCGGCGGGTAAAAAAGACAAAAAAACAAATAAAAATGGCAATACGCAGCCATATTGTTTTGGCCGTGTAAAATGCTGCTGCCGTTTGATCCTGTGGGTTTATTCGTGCTCTTGATAGTTTGCGGTGAAACCTTGTGTTTATCTGTGCCGGCGCAGACCACACGCTGAACACCCTGGAGCCGGAGTGCAGCAGCAAGTGGAGGAAGTATCTGCAGCTGAAGCAGTACTTCTACATGGCTTATGTAAGCTGACACACATTTGTGGCTTTGCTTTGGATGGGTGGGTGGGTGGGGGGGGAACCACCAAAACAAGTTTAACCATGAAATATCCCAACGGTTTCTGCTTTCCTTTGCAGGCGTTCTGCTACCATGGCCAGACGCTGCTGGCCAGCGACAAATGTGGAGAGTCTATAAGATCCCTACAGGAGGCCGAGAAATGTACGCGCTTCTTCAGCACCGCGCTTTATTGAGAGCATACGTTGTTCGCGACCTTAGAGATGTTATACTGTAACCTCACACGTGCTATCATGTGTCAGTGAGCTACATGTCGCGGCGCTTCCTCTCCCTTTGTCATGTCTGAGTCAGAACCAGTGACTGCCAGGGATGTTACAGGTGCTTCCTGTGTGTTTGCTTCTTGTTTCCTGCCACTGTGTATTTAAAGGGGCAGTGTTATGTGTTTTCCACGCACGTGGTGCCATTTTATAGCAAAATTAACTGTTACCGTCTGTTTATCGAGAAGTGGCTCCTATCATGAGCTCAGCAGATGGGTAGCTCCACAAGGAGTTTGATAATTGCTGCTGCCGCTAGTCTGAAGGAGCTGAGTGGGGAGGGCTGCTCTGTGAGGCAGACGCTCTGAAACCGTCTCGAAAGTTGTGCTAGGTCCAGCCAGCGATTTGGTTGCCTTTGCACAGCCGAACGGTTGCTATGAGAGACTAAAGGACAAGCATGAAAGATCCAAGGCAGCAGTCCAGATATGTTTTTCTAGAGGGAACAGAACAGTTCCATAATGCTGCCCTGTTATGGACACATCCAGTCATGAGTTGTGAGAGGTCTTCTCCTCCCCGACCCCGCTGTGCTCCCTGTATGTTGTGGGCTTTAACACAGTGTGTGTTCAGGTTACTCCCGTGCGGAGGCGCTGTGTAAAGAGTACCGTCAGACCAAAGGGCCCGGCACCACGGCCAAGCCGTCAGAGCAGCTGTTCTTCCTCAAGCTGGGCGCGCTCATTAAAACCACACTGGAGAAGTGCCAGAGAGAGAACGGCTTCATGTGAGTCACGCGCACACATGCACGCACACATTTTAATGCTGACTCAGCTGCAGTGCACTCTGGTGGTCTGTCGTTGAAACACCTCCGACTGACATGAACCAGAGAGCACTGTTACATTTTGAGTTTGAGTTTATTAAATGTAGCACAATGAAAGAAGAAAACGTTATATACAAAGAAACAGAATTTCAAACAAAAGAGCAGCAATGAATAATTGCACTTTCAGAGGAGTGGGTAGAAACATACCCCTCTTATTCATTAAATTATCCAATTATAATTATAATTGTTATAATTATATTTATATATATAATTATATTATAATTATAATATATAATCATTATAATCATATTTATAATACAATTATATGTAATTATGTAATTATATTTAATAATTATATATAATTATATTTATGTATAATTATATCATAATTATAATTAAGTATAATAGTCTTTCTTAGTATTTGCTCATAAAAGTCTAAAACTTCTAAAATATAGAACGTTAGCAGCTTGCGACTGCAAAACTGAGTGAGAAGAACATGAACAATCCAAAGTTCTCCTGTTTTCCTTGTTTTGTTTTGTTTGTTTATTTAATGTTCTTCTGGGTGTTGCTCCACAGATACTTCCATAAGGTTCCTGCTGAGCCTCCCCAGCTGGAGTTGAAGGCCAGCTACGGTCTGGCGGAGCCGGTCCCCTTCGAGCTGCCGCCCCTCAGCGAGCAGTGCACTCCTGAGGTCTACGCCACCTTCGACCTCACCAAGGGAGCCAAAAATGACAAGGTGTGCTGTCGGTTTATGAATCCGTGCAGTAATCTACTAATACCCAGTCTATAAAAGCCTCGCTAGAGTTTTTGTTTCAAGATCATTAGAACTCTTTAGTCTTGAAAGGTGCAGCAGGAAACTTATGTACAAAAAAAAAAAAAAAATATATATATATATATATATATATATATATATATATGTATATACATTGCATATTTGTCACTCTGTCACTGTATCCTGAGATTAGATGAGGCAGATAATCGGTGAAAAAAATTGCGTTTCTGTGTTTTCGCTATGTTGTCCTACTGCCATCCGCAGAAATGTACAGCTCGTTCAGAAGGAGGGCCTCTGTGCTAATTTTCTTTCTTTATTTAACTTTCATTTAACCAGGTATGTTGACTGAGAACAAATTCTCATTTTCAACATCTTTCTGCTACGCTACAGCTGGTTCCACACAACGGCGTGTGTCGCGAATCGCTAAGGATAGTTAGCATAGCCGCTGACAATCAAATTAAGACGTCTGTACATGGGGTTGATTGACAGCTTTAAGATCCTCCTTTTTGCTCTGACTGGTAGTGGTGTATTTCTGCAAGTGGCAGTAGGACAACAAGGATTATTTCACATATTGTCTGTCTCATGTTGTCATGACATTTACAGCTTTGAAAAATATCTACAAAACACATCTTTGTAAAATATCATACTGCAGCTTCAGGTCACGTTATGCTACTACGGTTTGATTCAGACATGCTAAACAGCTTTTATGAAAAGCTGACCTGATACAGTGTTCATGTCTTACTGTGCTCTACTGTCCCACCAGGCCAAGCCCAAGGAAGAGGAGGTGAAGCCGGTGAAGGAGCCTGATTTGAAGCCCCAGAAGGACACAGGCTGTGTTCTCTCCTAGAGCCGCCTTCTTGGCATCGACCATGCTGAAGAAACATCGTTTATAAAGACAGCGTCTGTTTATCTTCCTCTACCGACTTTTTTTTTTTCCCCCCTCTCACTATTAATCCATGGTATTTTACATTCATGCTGAAACATGTTCTTTATATTTGGATGTGATCCACTACCAGAACAATCTGACTCGTGTAAAATCTGCTCCGGATGGTATGCTAGGCAGGCCCACAAGCTGCTCCTATCTGTGCGCTGAAACCTGCAAAAGATGGCAAGTTGAAGTTCTAGTCCAAGAAAAAGAAAAGCCCATCCCATCTGATTTTCCTCTGGAGTTGAATTGAAGGCATGCAGTGAGTGTGTTTGCCGTGCGTGTTGCCCAACGGGAATGTTGTGGCTTGTTTTGGGATTAGAACTTTTACCAGACGCAGTTCACTCTGTCCAAGACAGTAAATTCTCCCAAACCGGTTAATAGGAGACAGATGGGTGGACCAAACCACTCTGACCTATGAGGCTCCAAGACGAGAAACAAGTTTTATGTGTTCTGTTCTGAAACACGATCCAGAATTTCAACCCGAAGAAAAGCACATATTGCACTCCCAACTATGAAACATCTGTTTGGAATGTTCATCACTGCAGGTAGAAGTTACCCCGAGTGAGTAAAAGCATACGTACAATCCTTCTGAGTACTACCTGAACACAGAGTATCCTTGCTGAGGGGTTTTCCCACTATGACATTATCCAATCATTTATAATGACAAGAAGTCCAAGAGACGCCGGACTGTGTGTAGTGATGACGAATTGACTTTGTTTCAGCTGTAGTCGTAGACGATTTGTTTGATTTAGATCTCATGTATTGTAGTTTTTCTTTATTGTATGTGACAATACAATAAAGCTGTTTTCTACACGTACTGTTCCTTTAGGGAGACCCTACTATTGCTGGATATGGCTAAATATTACATTGAGGTGACAAAACTCAGACACATATGAGCCTGCTTGATATGCTTTGGTTCTTGAACGTTATAGGAGACAATCTAACACTTAGCGTAGAGTTCAGTGCAGCTGAACGTTTTTGGATGGGTATCAGAACCACGTGACCTTCTCATTAGCTCTTGCCTACAGTAGGCGCTGAGCGGGCGATGGTCTGTTATTGATATCACCGTGTTGAAACAGTCGCCAACATCTTCTGTTCAAACTATACCTACAGTTTGAAGTGCTTGTAGAGAGATGTAAAAGAATATCTACAGCAACCTCAGAGTTCCCCCTACGCCGCCTGTTGCTACGCACGGCTAACCGTCTAGCTTAAACGAGGTTGCTCTAAGAACAACTAGAAAAGTATCCGGAATTGTTCAACCTCCAGCCTTCTAATTTAAGGAACACCTAACGCCAGTCAAAACATCAAGCCAAGTCACATAACAATATGTCAAAAACAAATGGCGAGTCACTCTTTTTAAAACTTGCTAGCATGCTAATAGAAGCACGTACTGTTAGAGATCAGCATCGATGCCCGCTTCCTGCAACAAGCAAACTACTACTAATTTATTTGAGTCGCGTTTTCTATCATTTTCCTTCCGGCTATGTTTCAGAACATTACAAAGCGTTGGCGGTGACAGTATCACAACTTAGAAAATGATTTCGAAGCAGGAGGAAAAATTGTTTTAACTCAAAACGGCTATCGCGTTACGATGCCACTTTTCTTTGGAAATGTAACTTTGTAAATGTAAATGCCAGAGAGACATGGTATATTTTAGACTGGATCATCATCCCGAGTGGCTCTAAAAGACACAAACGGCAGAATCTGCCTCTGCAGTAGCTTCGGCTGCCCCCGCAGGGCAGCTTCGCCCCGGCTGTCCGACCTCTGCCCGCTTTGACAATGAAATCCAAACCAGTGAAGTTAGAAACCGCTGGAAAGTTGTATAGACTGTATAAAGCTGCTTCCATGCACTAACCCAACTCACCCTGATGTATTCATAGCACATTGGACCACCTCTGCACTTTATCCAGCAGATTTTAAAGTTGAGCTGGTTTAGACATGTAGTTCGTTTGCACTTGGAGCACCAGACTTGGCTTCTCGAGGCGCCGCAGGAGTCGGCCCGGTGCTAATTGCGCGCGTCCATTCTTCATGAGGGCGCCGCGCCAGTGCTGCGGCGTGAACACCTTCCTTCTCTTCTTCCTCCTCCTTATGTGGTGTCCTTCATGTAAAATGTAACCCATGTGGTATTAAATCAGTCAGAAAAGCTGCCGTCTGTAACGTGTCGTCTTTGCACATCTTCCTGCAGTCAAAACTTACATTAGTAAGTTTTGTTCATAGCCACATTGGCATTTTATGACATTTAAATGCATATTACAGTGACAGTAGAGCATCGCACAATAGTACAGTAAATACAGTTGTTTTTGAAAGTGTGACCTGGATTTACTTTCTATCCCCCACTGTAGAGTGAATTATTATAGTGTCTTTCTCGTATGTTTCCAATAGATTTATTTCTCAGTTGCATACGAGGGGTTAATTTTGTTTATTTATTTCAAACTGGCTTTCAAAGGAAGGCAAGAGAAAAATAGTTTACCGCTGCTTTTCTGTTTGCAAAAGAATATATATTTCAATATGTACAATATTTTGAATATATTAAATTATATGCCATATAATTTAATGAACTTAAATTGAACTTATTGAACTGTATTGTACATTCGGAGGATAGAAAAACAAGGTTGTGATCTGATTTGCCCTGCAGAGGTCTTGGCTGGAGATGTAAGAATCCTTCACGTTTGAGTCAATATCCGATGTCTTTGTTTTCTCTGCTGAGGCATGAATAAAATGATCAGATGCCGCCACAGATGTGTCCGGACCTTAGCAAGAGTGGAACCGATGACATCACACACAACGTCGGCAACGGCAGAGGGTGGAACGACTGATGGTTTATGTCAACCACCAGAACCTGGGTCTTGTATTCCTTTATGACCCCCGTGTTAAGTCCTTTTTTCTCTGCCGTGAGGAATAAAAGAGGGTGTGACTCAAACGTTGTGTGTCAGGCTGTTAGTTTCCAACGTTTGGCAAACAGACGTGACAGTAACTCTTGACATTCCTCAGCGATAAGCCCGGCCTCCTCAGGAGAAGAAGGAAACTGACAGCAGTGACGGCTCTCGTCGTGAGTTAAGGTTTGCTCTGTTTGTCCTCTCGGGTTTCAGGACTCATCCGGTTGGTTTTTCCTCACAAGACGCTCGCCGCTGATGGATGCACTCGGTGCAGCTGTGGTATTCCACAACGCTCCATAAAGACGGGGCCTCTCATTGGCTGAAGAATGAGCACAGGCGGCCAGCAGGAAGTGAGTCGTGTAATAAATGACCCGGTGTTTCGGTTTGAAATAAAAGTTCATGCAAAAATCTCCGTGATCCGTCAGGTTTCTCCACAGGACCAGGAGACAGAGTTTGACGGTCCACCTTCGCAAAAGCAGAAGAGGATCGTCTACTTCTCCAGCGGGGAAAGTCTGGAGCTGGAGGACTCTGAAGAAGATGAGGCAGAGGAGCAGAAGTCACAGAGAACCCCCTTTGAAGAGCCAGCGAGGAGGGTGGGCCCCTGTTCAGAGGATGAAATCTGTTTGGACGTCAAAAGTGGTAGATCATGTGATAGATGTGTCTTCCTTCACCCAGAAACGGCTGTCGTTCAAGAATGTTGCCATTCTGGTTGGGAGGATGTCACTGCTGGGTACGTAGCGCCGCAAAAGTCATCGGACTGATGACAGGAAGACTAACGAGACGCTTTTTGTCTTTCTGAAACCAGCTTGTGATTTCCTCGGGGAGAGACTGGCCGGCGCTCTGGGGCTGAACGGAGCCAAATATCAATACGCGGTGGATCGATATTACCGTGAGCAGAAGGTAAACCTGCAGCTCAGGAATATCTGGAATCTCATCAGTACGCAGCGAGATTTTTTTGTGCAACAGGCCGACACAAAGTATGAGCACAGCTGTGAAGAGGTGAATCTGCATCCAGCTCAGATGATCCAATACTTTATAAAACCAAATGTTGTGAATAAGATTGTCATGACAACGTCATAAACGTGACATAACACCTGTCATGAACGTGAGTAAGTCTTCATGAATAGCTGTTGTTGTTGTCATAAAGTGTCGTTTGGTAAATCCTGACACTTTAAAGCAAAGTTGACGTCATTCAAAATGTCATCGCTATGACAACTTGACATTAACCAAGGAATCATGATCTGACATAAACACTTTATGACAACAGTCATAACTATTCACAAAGACTTACTCGTGTTCATTCACAGGTGTAATGTCATGTTTATGACGGTGTTATGACAGTCTCGTTCACAACCCGTCAAATAAAGTGTCACCCAGCAGAACGTCTGTCACTGCCACACAGCGGCAGAGCCAGACATTTTCATATGGGTGTCCAACAACTGACTGCTGCATGAGCCAATTTGGAGCACTACATTTCCAAATAATTCACTAAGTGATATTTACAGATATATGCTGTGTAAGCACATACAACTGCTGCCACCAACTGTTTTGGAGGTGAAGTGCTTGTTCTGGGTCTGTGCCCTGCTGGTGAATTACCTCCCCATGGAAACCAACCATTTGCCAGAGTTGGGTGAAAGGGTGGCCAATGATTATGAGACATACCCTAAAAGTCCCTCTTCTCCACCCCGCACATCATCACACTACCACCACCATGTGGTAGCATGACAATGCTCAGAACAGTGTTTTCAGGATTATGTCTGGTATCTTGTGTCCAGCTCCATTAACCCCACGCACTCAGATGCTTTTAAATGATTTTTAAGGTATTTCACAGCCTACGTGGGATATTCTTTGCATTTCGGTGCTTGTAAGTCTCCCTGACGTTCTCGCAGACGGCAGGTCACCATTTGGAGGACCAGACAGAGAACGCTCAACTTTCCCATGGGCTAGAATGGGGTCACTATGGAGCCACGGGGGACGTAAGCGGCCCCTGTGATCCTGGCGAGAACCGTGACGACAAACCCCAAGGACGCCAGAACAGAGGACGACTTGTCATAAAGCCGCGGAACTGAAAATAGAGAGGAACGTGAAAACCTGACGTTGCAACGTGAATGTCGGTTTGATGCTTTACTAATAGCAAATGTGTTTCGAGAGACAGCAGACACTGAGCAACTGAGGACTGTTTCAGTTGCATTCCTGTGGTTCTGGAGGTACCAGAGGAAAAGCTGCCGAGTCCAGTGTTTTCTCTGGAGCAGCAAGAAAAAAAAAATGGCACAGATCTACCCCTCCCCAACCTGTTGCTGAGTGCAACTGGCAACAACAGGACTATATCCACTTTTTCGATGGAGAAGAGGAAGACAAAATCTTCATATGAAATTAAAAATACGAGTATGTTAACGGCTGACTAGGCAGGCTACCTCGGCAGATTGCCTGACTAATTATTTAGCTAATATTGGCATTGTTGTGCACAGTGAGCATTTGAAACTCCTGCTATATTTAGCCAGATGTATTCTGTATTTTTTTGCACAAGTTTGTATATTTGTTGATCCGTGAGAAGAGGGACAGAACATGTCGGCCGGAAAAATTACATACTTTGAATAAAATAGATTGAAAATATAACTTCTTCAAATAACTGAAGAAAATGACCTGCCAATGTCACCACAACAGTGAATGTTTTCATGGTGTTTGCTGAGTATTTTTTATTTTATTTTATACCATGCAGTAGGTGGATGGTGTTTGTTGAAGCCCATGTCCTGGAGCAGAACTCAATACATTATCATAGCTTAAAAGAATTCTAACATAATAGATAAAACCTGAAATGTTCTGTTTATATGAAAGCAACTGCATAATTAAATGCACTTTTTTGTTTTTGTTTTAATATCATAAACCTATTGTGTTTTTAATCATTGTTATCACACCATGTAAATCTTCTTCTTATAGTTATTAACTTTATTTAGTCTCATCGTTGGTGCGACTGCTCTGAAGTAAACCATTCAGGTTTACGGCTTTTTATGTAGCTGTGATACATGAGCGCCCTCTTGTGGTTTCCACAGGAAATGCTTATAATTGCAATAAATAAGGAGAGTTTGATGTCTTCCGTGTATTTCCGTGTTCTCAGTAAAACCTGATGAATGTGAACTGAGGAAAATATTACATTTTATCAAACCAACTAAAACCTATAAGCACTTATTTTAAGGTGACGTCGTTCCTCAGTAACTTAAACCTCCATAACACCACGGTCAAGGGAAATTGATAAACAAATCTCACATATGAAATTTAAAGTAGTTTGTAGTCACCAAAAAAAAAAAAAACCCAAACAAACAAAAAACTTCCGTGTGTTGCACAACGCGACAAAGTAGCGTTTAGGTAACGTCTCTGTCCATGAACGTCCGTGCAAAGCCGTGCGTAAATTACGTGATGACATGATGTCATTTGTTAGGACTTTGTTAGGAATTACCGGGACAGTAATATTTTGAGACAGCAGAGGGCGCCGTTGAACTAAAACAGCTCATTTTGATACACGCTTTTGAATGAAATGTAGCCACTTAAAAGATTTCTAAACTACTAGTTTGACTTGGATATAGATTTTTTTATATGACTTTCGACAAAAGACATAAAAGGCATTACGCAAGAACACGTGCAGGCCCGTATCTTTTTAAAACTTCTAATAGAACCTCCGGTTAGCGCAAATCATACGTACATTCATACGTCCAATAGGCCGAGTCCAAATAATGATGAAAAAAGGAAAAATCCAGTTTCGATTTAGACCGAAAAATGAAAAAGTTAGTGGAATGCGACGAGGATGGGATTCGAACCCACGCGTGCAGAGCACAATGGATTAGCAGTCCATCGCCTTAACCACTCGGCCACCTCGTCTTCCTGGCGACGTATGCACAACATCCACGTTGTTGAGTATTGAGACCCCGAATCACCTCCCCATGCTGCTATGACCATTATTTACTGACTAAACCTAAACGAAACTCTGCATGTTGTTGTAGCTAGGCCACATGTAGCTGGCAGGAGAGGCTAGCATGCTAGCCTGCTGTGCTGATGCTAGGCAAGTCCGGACCCAGCTGTTACCTGCGTTCCGTTTGTGTATTTAATTAGCCACCGAGTGCAGAGGGTTTTCTTATCTCTTTCTGTGTACAGTTTGGTTAGTCAATGACTGTTCTGTTTCTAAAATCAACTAAAATTGCCTTCTGAAGGCAAGAATGATCTTGCAGTCCGTCAAGAATGTCAAATGATGATCTACACCATGTTCCAAATGCAAGTGATATTTTCTCAGATTTTCCTAAATGGTCAATGCAAATGATCTCAGTATAATTTTCAAGTCATGAACTATTACAGTACAAATCAAATTTTACAGAACAAAGCTCCCCATGAGAACAGTATTTTTTTCAGATATAAAAAAAAAACAACTAAAAATGCACTGTTCCAAATGATTATGCTCAGCAGATTTTCTAAACATTCGATGGATTATAAAGAACTGCAAACGGTCACATGTGCATCATTAAGTGGTCACATGTACTGAAATCAAAAGTTATTTCAATCAAAAACACCTTAACAGACTGAGTTACATGTTAACATTGGACCCCTACTTTGATATCACCTGCACAATTCTTGCATCCGTTGAACTTGTGAGTTTGTGGAAAGTTTCTGCTTGAATTTCTTTGCAGGATGTCAGAATATCTTCCCAGAGCTGCTGTTTGATATGAGCTGCATCCTTGCAGCATTCATTGTCATGCATGAAGGTGATTTTGCTACTGAATGTGTGGCTCTTCTTTTTGAACCATGAATGAAAGTGATCAGTCAGAAAGTCCATATACTTTGCTGAGGTCATTTTCACGCCTTTAGGGCTGTGAAGGGGGCGACCAGCTCTCTCTCTCTCCCCATGATTTTGGCCCGAAGCATGACTCCACCCCCTCCTTGCTGATGTCACAGCCGTGTTGGGACGTGGTGGCCGTCCCGCACCAATCCACTACTGCATCCATCTGGACCATCCAGGCTGGCACAGCAGTGAACAGAACAAGTCTGTTTGAAAATGAATCTTCATGTCCGGCTGGGCCCACTGCCACCGGTTCTGCTTGTGAGCTGGTTAGGGGCCCAATAGTAGGTTTAGGTTCATGCACCGCAAGCCTCTGGAGGATCCTCCACCTTCAGGTTCCAGAGGCACCAGCAGCTTCATCCTTCTTAAGTAGATTTTCTTTAATTGAGCTCACCAGATAAACTAATCAACCTAGGTCTCTGAAATGAATTATAGTGATTCAAAGAGCCCTGACACACAACACCATCTATAAATTTAATAGCACAACAAAAAAATGTAAGATTTATGACACTTAAATCTAATTTGAATAATAATTTGGAACACAGTCTATAGAAGAATTCAAAGCCTCTACAAATTCCCAGTGTTTTGGAATTTTTAATTCGTTAAGTAAAAGGCTTCCGAGTCAAAAAGTGAATATAGGAACCACTAGTTTTCCAGGCATTTACTGTAATCTTCTAATCAAATACTTATCCTTTTTCACTTTTAAGCCATAGTCATCTGGTATAAGTTTCTTGTAAAATCGCCAATCGAAATCTGCTGAATCTGAACAAACTTAACCACTCTTACGGAAACTTCACCAGGATTTGCAAAGTCAGTTGGTGTTTTGTTTTTTTTTTTGAAAGTCACCCTGGAATATCTCATAATCTTCTTCGTCATCTGGATTTATGTTGCTTGTTAACATTAACGTCCAATATAAGATGCTAGCAGTTAGATTAGATAATGTCCTCTCGGACACAGTTCAATAACAAACAAGCAGGTGCGCTTGTGAGAAGCACTGTTCTGTAACAATCAGTAACAGCGTGAGTCAAAGTCCCTTGATTCATCATCATAAACCTGAACCCCTTCGAACACATCAGAGCGCACACGCAAAACCAGCAGCAGCATTCAGCCGCACACTTCCTATCGCAATGGAGAGAGGACTCTTTCTGCTGGGACTTGCGGTTTTGACTACGTCCTTCACCGTAAGTACTGAACATGTGCAGAATTCACAGTGAGCGTTGCTGATTTTCATTGCACTTGCTTTTTTCTGGATTTGTTTTGTTCAGATACCGCGTTCCAGTGAAGTGCATGGTAAGTAAAAAAAATGGGAGAAAACTTCTATTATGATTTTTTTTTTTTTTTTTAGAACAATAAGATGCAATTTGTCAGGTATAAACCCACGCGTTTATGTATTGCAGAAGTGTACAAGAATGGCGAAGATGAGAACCCCATCCTGAACATTGGTAAGGAGTGATCTTGTTTGACTTCATGACATTAGCTTGAAAGCAAAGACGTTGAATCGTGGCCACTTTTGCTGCAGATTCTGATGCCGACCTCTTTGAGGGAGACATTTTGCTTCCTGTAAGTTGGAACCAGATGACTTTTCTTTTGTTAAATCACATTAATGTCAGTGAACATTGAGAGAGCTGTTTGTCTTTTTACTCCTCAGAGACAACATCTCTGAGATAATAGTGTGTATTTTGATTGGGTGTTTTACTTACGTGATTTTATGTTGCAGAAAGAAAGGAACGCCCTGGTCAACCAAAGATATAGGTGGAAATTTCCAATCCCTTACATTCTTGGGGATGATTTAGGTGAGTTCATATAGAGTGAAGGGTACTCTCACTGAATGATTGGGTTCAGACATCATCACAGCTGACTGAGTTGAAAGAACAGAATTGATCAATTCCAGAGAAATAAATGCTGTCAAAGCAGATTAACATAAATATTGCTGAATGAAATGTTAAGTCAACTGGTAGCTTACAATGTAAATAAATGGAAATTTACACAGGATTTACTTTGCATGCAATACTAAGCATTATTTACATTGTGCTACTTGATCATCTTCTCGGTTCCTTTTTCCTTTGTTCAGATCTGAACGCTAAAGGTTGCGTCCACCAGGCGTTTGAGATGTATCGTCTCAAGTCTTGCGTCGACTTCAAGCCGTATGAGGGAGAGAAAACTTATATCAAGTTTGAGAAGAGGGGAGGGTAAGGCAGCAACTCTGTCTTTTCTGTTCACTCCATGTCCAAAATATTGAGCAAAATATATTCAGAAGCATTACGAACTGTTCACTGATGAGAGAAAATTGTGAATTTTCTCTCATCAGTCCACAAGCAAAGACCCCTTTCATTGTACTGTGACAGTATTTCATAGTTTTGTGCACAAAACTTTGTCAATATTCCGCTAATGTTGAAAAACAATTCAGAAATTGTGGTGTTTTCGTTTAATACAAGGCTGTAACTATGTGTTGCAAGTTACTGGAAGGCCTTTTGTTTTTTAGTGCTAAAACTAAAGCTGATGTCCAAACCACTAGATCACTGAGCGAATTTGGCATTTGCATTTTCCAAAAGAGATTTCAAAAAGCATGACCTGGCTGTTAATGCAGCATGCAGCTGCTGCTGAGTTATATAGATGCAGGTACATAAAGACAAAAAGGTGCAGGAAGACATTGGTGGGGACTGTCCCCTTCATGCCAGAGTTGGTGGGGACGTGTCCACACCAGTTTGTTCACACACTAAGTCATAAAAGAAACAAGCCACCCCATCATCCTCCTGCCACTTTCTGTCTTCGTCTTTCAATAACATCCGATTGTTGATGACGTGACTTGTGTGATGCAAAAACAAAAGTGTTTCCAGTGCAGTTTTACAAAAAATTACAGATTTCAATACAGCTAAAAAAAACCCCCACATCACTCTTGCACAAAAAACTGTTTATCAAAAACTTGTTCCCATTAAGCTAATTTATTTTGGTAATTCCAATTTGCACAACTGTGCGGCCAATGGAAACATTGGAGTGACATGTATTTATGGTACATTCTGTCTTTAACCAGCTCCCTCTACTGTCAGGTGCTTCTCATACGTTGGCGACCAGCAGAATGGCCAGATCTTGTCTTTGGGAAGAGGCTGCGACCATAAGGCTGTGATCGAGCATGAGCTGCTGCACGCTCTGGGATTTTACCACGAGCAGTCTCGCACAGACAGAGATGACTATGTTGACATTTGGCTGGACCAGGTGACACCAGGTACCACCAGCACCTGGATATGTGAAGAATGAAATGATAGCGTGAAAATTTGGTGTCTGACGTATGGATAAAACTCTCCTCAGGACTCGAGCACAACTTCAACAAATACAACGACGACTTCATCACCGATCAAAACACTGCGTACGACTATGAATCCGTCATGCATTACCGACCCTTCTCCTTCAACAAGAATGAGTCCATTCCCACCATCACCACCAAAATCCCAGAGTTCTACAACATCATTGGCCAATACCTTGACTTTAGCAAGATGGACACCCTGAGGCTCAACCGGATGTATAACTGTTGTAAGTATATTTTGCAAAGTCAGCTTCTTACGGACTTCCTAGCTCGAAATATAAATGCCCAGGAATAAACATTCAAGTTGCCCCTCTCTTTCACCATAGCTGGGTCTCTCACCCTTTTGGATCAGTGTTCCTTTGAGTATGCAAGCATCTGTGGGATGATCCAGTCTTCTAATGACGATGCCGACTGGGTCCATATGAAGAGCAGTGCGGGGAATGAGGATCATACGCTCCTGGGAAGGTGCAGAGGTCAGAGTTGAAGAAGTTCACTTCTAAAACCCAACAAAACTGAAGTTCAGACTACTTTAAAAGACTCCTCTTTCACTTATCTCCAGATGCAGGCTACTTCATGTACTTCAACACCCGGACTGGAGACCCTCTGCAGTCTGCTCTACTCGAATCCCGAACCCTTTACCCCAAAAGGAAGCTCCAGTGTCTGCAGTTCTTCTACAAGATGACCGGAAGCGCCCAAGACAAGCTAGTTGTATGGGCCAAGATGGACGATGGCACCGGCACAGTGCGCAAAATGAGGAAAATACATACCTTCGATGGTAAACAGGGGACATGTTTCACAGTCGTTACCAGGAGTTTTTCCTTGAAACTCATTGAAGCTTATCTAATCCGATTTGCATACAGACAGTACGAGCCAGTGTGAAACAGGTGCACAGGTGAATGAATATAGTATTCAAATTAAGGTATTTTTTAAAAACTCTCAAATAGGAGGCTCTTCTGATGGAACAACACCTACCTTGAGCTATTGAAACTCTTTTGGTGTGGTTTCAGAACACAGTGAACCCTGGTATACGTGGGATTTAGTTGAGACCCCTCCAAAAAATGCTTCTAATTGCTTATTTGAATGGTTGGGACTGTACAACTACCACAGACGCTAACATTGACAATCTTCCTTATCTCTGCTCTTGGGGACGCAGTCAGTCAACGCCAATGAAAATTAACAGTGCTCCTGGATTGGCTGCCGTACCATTCCAGGAGCCAAAAAGCATGACAAATGTTACTGGGCCTAGGTTTCCCAAGATGCATTATCTTTCTCTACAAAAGAAATTAAAGAATAGGCAAATTCTCCGCAAATAATTTGGAGTTACGTTCTATAGAAACATCTGAGAATAAGTGGAGGTCCACTCTCTGCAAAGTTTCATACATAGACATCGATTACAGGCTGATAAATAAATTTAACATGTAATACTTTTTTTTCTCACATTCCTATTTTGAGTAATCAACATGGATGAGTTAAAAGGTAAATGTTAATCTTTCAAATATGGATTTTTATCAACTGTTTCAGACAAATTTGCCCTTCAAGCTGCCATTAGACTTTATGCTAAATTAGGCAAATTGTTAGTGCTGGCTTGCATGCATTGACAAATTATAAAACTGACAACACATGATGGCTGATCACAGCAGCAACTTCTTTAAATTTCCATTTAGGTTAAGCTAACATAACAAGACCAAACAGGTTCCATTCCCCTTATTATTTTGGAATATCAAGCTAATGTCTTTCTGGGTCAAAAGTAAGAATCAATTCACAGATAAAAGTATACTTTTCACATTGTTGCAGAAAAAAAACCCACAATATTACTTCTGAGAAATAATAAGCCATGTTTGGTGTCTTACAGAAAATAGTTTCTACATTTGAAGTAGTAAATGTGGAAGAATATGTCCTGATCAGAACTGTTTGCTCAATATTGAACAACGTCTTGAAATTAACCTTATTACTATGCTATTTCTGAAACATTAACCTTTACTTTCTTCCCAGCCGATTCTGAACAAGCTTGGAAGATCGCCCACGTTCCATTGGAGATGGACGTTAAATTTCGCTATGCTTTCCAAGCCATTGCCGGAGACCCCACCGCTTCCACTGGAGGCATCTACATCGACGACATCAGCCTGACGGAGACGCACTGCCCAAACGCCGTGTGGACAATCCGTAACTTCTCCAAGATCATGGAAACGGCTAATTTCAACACTGTTCTTGACAGCCCTCGCTTCTACAGCCCTGAGGGCTACGGTTACGGCATACGCATCATTCCTTTGACCAATTACAATGATTACACTGGGAACTACGTAGGGCTCTACTTCCACCTGACCAGTGGGGAGAATGACGCTGTGATGAAGTGGCCAGCTGTCAACCGACAAGCCAAGTTGGTGGTGATGGACCAAGACCCAGACATTCTGCAAAGGATGTCTTCCGCTCGTAGCCTCACAACTGATTTGACGACAAGTGAGTATGTCTCTTTCCCCTGAGACCAACATTACGCCATGACAGTAAAAACCATGGTAAACACGGTGGAATTCCAGTGTAAGATGTACTCATACTGTGATTTTATTTCATCAAAGGAACATCAAAGAAACAACACACTTATTACTTACTGAAATCATTCTAGTGTCAGGTGGTCAGCATTTATATTGTTATTTTTCACTTTAGCTGTTGCAGAGGTACACCATGCTGCCAATGAAAGACCAATGGCACTTTGGGTGTAAACTTAATTTGCCAGCAGTAACTGGATAGCACTTTTGGGAGACAGCATTTACTTTGACAAGAAATGCTATCATTGATCTTGATACCTGCTTTCATCTGTAATGTTAGTTACCTGTCAACACAGGCTGTTCTACATCATCGTTCAAGATGTGGAATCGTGCTCCTCACTGTCTTTCTGTTCTTGTTGCTTCTAGCATCAGACGGACAGTTTTTGTGGGACAATCCCTCCAAGGTCGGCAAGTATGACCCCGCCTGTCAGTGCTACCGAGGTACATCATGGGGCTGGAGGAACTTCATCAAGTACTTTGACCTCAGGCGGCGCAATTACCTCAAGGATGATAACCTCATCATATTTGCTGATTTTGAAGGTTTGTTGTTCTTCTTTACTCTCAATCAGTAAAAGTTTGAGATCTACTACTCCCACAATGCAAACAAGACTTTTCCTTCTCTATAGACATAACATCACTCATCAAAACAGAAGTTCCTATTGTGTCGCATGACTAACGATTTTATAACACAACAAAGTGGTAAGTAATTACAAACTGTATCATTTTTTTTAATGACATCAATGCAGATATTACTGTGAAATGTTTGTTTTTGTTTGAAGGATTTGATTGGAGTACATGGAGCTTTAATGAGAAGAAACATCTGTGAAGATGTCGGCACAGGATGGATTAATGCATTATGAAATGTCAATAAAAGCCTTAAACAAGAATGTGGTTTGCTGTTTTCATGCATTTGTTTTGTTGCTTAAAGAAAAAAATTGTGTTTAATAGAAAAAAAAACAAAAAAAACAACTCAGTGTCAACCATTTGTGCAGCAAAAATGTTTTGTTTGCGCTGCTATCGTTTTAAAAATATTCAATGTTCACAGAGGTCATGAAACGTCAATCAACCCCTTCACTTTCACAAAATCAAACACGGCGTCCAAGAACTCTGCTGTTTTGTTTTGAAGATATTAAGGATATTAATGAACGTTTAAAGGTCAAAAGGTCAGCCAAATCTCACATTAACTTACTCAAATCAAACAAAACTGGTGCCTAATATTTATGGTTTTAACCACTTTAAATCCAAGTGTTAACCACATAGCATTTTTATTAATAAAAAAAGCTTCCTTTTTGCTTTTTGTAACTTTTTTGTATGTTTTAGTATTTTTATTTTATTTTTCTTTTTGTCACAGCAAACTTTTGGTTTCCAGTTTTGCCTGCTTCACCTGATTTTTCAGTAAACTTTTGCACTCTCAGGATCACTTGACTGTGATTGTTTTTTCAAGTAATTATAAGAAACTGAAGCAGAGGAACATACTGCTACTAACAGGCTATTGCAAAATCTCCATGTTTTCTCTGCTTTTGACAGTTTAACAGCGAGCTTGAGTCAACATTACCTGCCTAGACTCAACTGCAGCAATCATATTTTCTTCCTGTTACGAAATTGAAGGCTGTCAGTAGCCATTTACATAATATAATAGTAATAATACTTTTTATTTGCATAGCACTTTTCTAAATCCTCAGAGACAAACAGTACAGTAAGTACATAAATAAATAATGAAACGGGACAATAGACGTACATCAAAAGGTGTTTTGAAAGAGTGTGTTTCCGATGTGATTTGAATGTGGATAGGTCTATACTGTCACGGATGTGTTTGTTCACCTGACCGATGTGAAGCTGATTTCACAAGCTAAAGTCAGCTAAATTAGGCGGTAAACATGTGTCAAGCTCTTAGCCTTCTACCAATCCCAGTAGTTTTATTTCAATTCCCAGAAAATTTATGTTTCTTCTATAAGAAAGAAAATTATTAACAATAATTTTACGAAATCTCACCCAAGAAAACCTTTAAACCTCTCAAATCCCATCCTAGCAGTACAGACACCTAATAACTTTACTCACTCACCACCCGTCTGCATTTGTAACAGAATAACATCTAAATTGTAACATTCTTTTTGGGGACCTAATGTTTTTTTTGCTACAAAGTTTAAGTGCAGACAAGAAGTTGCTGCTTTGGTTCAAAATTTTATGAGACAAAAGTAGGAATCGGCTTTCTAACACCCGAAGCAAAACGCCGAGCAGTTTTAGTGGTCGACAAAAATCTTCGTATCGCTCCATCTCGCTGTAACCGTCACTGTCTGCACATCTTCGGTTCATAGCTTACAGTTTATGGCTGTTATCACCGCTACATGCCATGTCAGCTTTAAAAGCTATACAAAAAAGTTACTCATTAAAAAATAACAACCCTGATCAAAGTTCCTCCTCGGGCGCTTTCTTGACTGACATGTTTACACAGTACAGTCAGAGAAGCGTGTTTCTGTTCAACATGGGACCTGAAGGCAGACTGAAGAAAATTGCCGTTCTGATCGGCGCTTTTGTCATCTTAAAGGTAAGTCGCGTCAATAAACCTCACTTTTCTGTACAAAGTTGAAAGTAAAGTGTTTTGGATTGAGAAGACCTTCTCGTTGTGCTTTAGGTGCAGGCTGCTCCGGCAATAACGGGTTGGTGTCTAATTGTCCACATTAATCAGGGATTTTGTTGGCTACTTTTTGGGGGTCTAACAATGACTTTATCCTGTAGATGGCGAAGCAGATGCCGGTGAACTTCGGGATGACATTCTTGAAATTAACAGAGGTATCCTGTGTTGATTTTCTCTGCGCTGATGTGGTCTGAATGACTTCCACTACCTACTAAACACACAACTTTCATTTCACTGCCCACATTGCAGGGTTGACACATCTGTTTGAGGGAGACATTGCTGTCAATGTAAGTGAACGGAGAAGGATGTTTAGAAAGTATTTTGTCGAGAAGTCAAAACACTGACTGTTTTCTTGCACGGTGTCCTGTAGCCAAAAAGAAACGCCATCCTTGATGAAACAAGAAGATGGACGTTCCCCATACCTTACATCCTCACTGATTCCTTAGGTTTGCACACTTGGCGCAAATTGTCATAATTTGGCAAAACACAAAAGGACACAAATTTCTTTTTTTTTTCTTTCTGATTTAGATCTGAACGCTAAGGGTGTCATTCTTCAAGCGTTTGAGGAATACCGCTTGAGATCCTGCGTGGATTTCAAACCCTACGAGGGAGAATCCACCTACATCTCCTTCGTCAAGCTCTCCGGGTGAGAGAGAGCTAGCTTAACTTTTATGTGCCAGTCATTAAGTTACGCAAAGACACCAAAGACGCTCATTTGCCCAATAAGCGAAGTAAAACTCAACAGAACCAGAAGCGTTTACTTATTGCTCCCTCTGTGAACCGCGCAGTTGTTGGTCTTACGTCGGAGACGACGGGACAGGCCAGAACGTGTCCATTGGCGCCCGGTGCGACACCAAGGCTATCGTGGAGCACGAGCTTCTCCACGCGCTGGGCTTCTACCACGAGCAGTCCCGTTCAGACCGAGACGACTACGTCAGAATCTGGTGGGACGAAATTGAAGAAGGTGGGTGGAAAACAAATATCCGCTTTGGTACATAAATGTTTCGTTTTTCACCACACTGTCCCCAATTATTAATTCCCGCTACGGACTTTAGAACTGAAGTCAAACTTTGGCCGCGCTTCTTATAGACACACCCTACCACGGAAAGCTTTACCAAAATTGAAAGCACAATGTCATTTGTTTCACCTGGAAAGTGTTTTGCAATTGAAATCTTCTGTGTTCTGGTAGCCGGATGTGTTTGCAGTACTGTAGTGTGTATGAAGCTTGTAATGTTCAACGTGGCAAAGCAGAATAATAAAGGACATTAAGTAACTAAAAAGTGAACTTCATTCGCAATAATACTAAACCAAAAGGGTAATTGTGGTATACTATAATCACACTACTACGGTAATATATGAAAAATGCAATGCCAGTATACTGAAACTACATTCTAAATATATTTTAAATGTAATTCAATCACAAAAATGGTACACTCAAAGTATCAAGCGCGTTTATGTTATATAAAAAGCAATATACTTAGAGTATACTAAGTGTAACTTAAGTTGTTCCAAAAAAGTATGTGAACGTACACTTAGTACACTTTAAATTGTGCTTTGATACAATTTAAATACTATTACAATACACTAAGCACAAAATTATTTGTTCCAAAATGTCACAGTTTAAGTTAATCAATACCTAAGTGAACTTGAGCTATTCTAAGTGTAACTTAGCATACATTTTTTACATACTTTTTTTAGCATAAAAAAGTATGCTAAAATTTAACATACTTAGTATATTTATTTTTCACCAGGGTGTAGTTGAAACCCAAGAAATTTATGTCCTTGGGTGACTTTAAAGTTCCAGTTTATCTGTGGTGCCAAATGTCACCTCAAATACTATTATTTAATAAGTCAAAGATGGAATGTTAATTTAAACACTTTTCCATACCATTGGTGTGTCTATATATTTCAGAGTAGAAAAACTAAAAAGAAAAATACCTTTTTTGTGTGCACTTGATTGTCACAAATTAGGCATTTATTTTGTGCCATATTTTTTTAATAGCTTTCAAAAATGTATTAAATGTTGCTTCGGCATATAGAAACGCTGTATTATGTGTGTTGTGGTAGATTTTCTACAGTTATCTACTCTTCATACATTCATGTCGGTGATAATGTAGCTCTGTCCTTGTAGGGAAGGGGCACAATTTCAACAAATATGAAGATGACTTCATCACAGACCTGAACACGCCGTATGATTATGAGTCCATCATGCACTACAGACCATTTTCCTTTAATAAGAATGAAAGCATCCCCACAATTACAACCACCATACCGTACTTTAACAATGTCATTGGTCAGCGGCTGGACTTCAGCGAAGTAGACATCACCAGGCTTAACCGCATGTATGACTGTGGTGGGTATTTCTACTTTATTACTTTATCACACATTACAGATTTGCCTTTGTTTTGTTCTTTTTTCTTTTATTCTTTTAAAAGAAAACACCAGTTCTCCAATGTTTGTACGGATATTGAGAATTTTCGTCTTTATTGAGATTCCGTTTTGTTTGATGTCAAACATGTTTCAGCTGAGACACATACTCTGTTGGATCAGTGCTCTTTTGAGCTCATAAACATCTGTGGAATGATCCAGAATGAGGACGACGACGCAGACTGGGTCCAGACGCTGAGCAGCCCAAGCGACGGGGATCATACCCTGGAGGGACGTTGTAGAGGTACTGCGGAGGTTTCATAGTCATAAAGAAAATCTTAAACCAAAAAAAAAAAAAAAAACTCTCAGAAGAGATATAACAACATTTGTCATTTACTGAAGCGTGATCTCTTTCAGATTCTGGCTACTTTATGAAGTTCGACACTTCTTCTGGTGCAGTGGGCAGCAGCGCCCTGCTGGAGTCACGCATCCTCTACCCAAAGAGAAGTGAACAGTGTCTCCAGTTCTTCTATAAGATGACCGGAGCAGCCGGAGACAAACTGGTGATCTGGATCAGAAGTGATGATGGGACAGGAGCCGTGAACACCATCAGAAAGATCCACACTGTCACAGGTGTGTTCCCTTAAAAATGAACTTGCGTTAAATTAGGAACGCCCTGTGACTGGGATTAACAGATGACTAATAAAAGTAATCAAAGGATTAATAACTACTTGTTCACGTTTGTTTCTCAGGCGACGGGGATGATGGCTGGAAAATTGCTCAGGTGACTCTTAGAATGTCCAAAAAGTTCCGTTATATCTTCCAAGGACTCAGAGGATCGGCCGGCTCCTCGGGCAACATCTTAATCGATGACATCACTCTCACTGAGACCGTCTGTCCCAGTCTTGTCTGGCAAATACGCAACTTCACAGGCGTTCTCGCCGCAACTCCCGTCGGCGCGCCTGTAAGGAGCAAATGCGTGTATAGTGCGGAGGGCTATTCGTTCGGAGTCAGTCTCTACCCGAATGGAAGACAGAGTGGCTACCAGGATTACGTCGGCGCTACGTTGCATCTCTGCAGTGGGGAAAATGACGGAGTGATGCAGTGGCCAGCAGAAAACAGGCAGGCCACCATTGTAGCGCTGGATCAGGACCCAGATGTTACACTGAGGATGTCTTCCACAAGAAGCTTCACCACAGGTAGGCAGAGACAGGCAATGCTCAATGTACTGGTGGTTTATGACTCTCCAAACATGTCAGAAGTGTGTTTATCTGATGAGCTGTGCTTTCGCAACTTTTAGCAATTGGTCATCGCACTAATTGGCCTTTCACTTTTGTTTTGTTCCTTCTAAGAATTTGTGGTCCAACATTAATAAAGCATGGTGATTTTCTGAGTAGTCTAACCTGGACTTACTTTTCCTCACCAATTTTTCACTTAGACAAAAACACCCGCTGGGACAAACCGACCCCCACGTCTGGTGCAGTCTGGGACGAGAGCTGCCAGTGCTACCGGGGCCAAGATTACGGCTGGACCACGTTCATCTCCCACAACCAACTACAGCGGAGGAGCTTCCTCAAGAATGATGACCTCATCATAACCGCTGACTTCAATGGTTAGGATCCAAAATGCACTTTTCTTCTGAGGTGTATATTTCTGACACGTCTTAAGATGTTTATCAAAATGTCACTCCAAAAGATTTGACCCACCTGATCAAGACTGAAGTACCAGTGGAGCGCTCCGTACAAGGGAGAGGCCTCCCGGACAAGAAGGAAGGCCGTGCGGTGGAAATGGAACAGGAAGTGCCAAAGCACAGGGAGCCGCGTGCCGCCGACCTCTGCCGCCCTAACCCCTGCCTGAACGGAGGCGTGTGTGTGGAGGCTGCAGGCAAAGCCTCGTGCAGGTTTGTGCTTTCATGTTGGATAGGTACGACATCCGTGTTCCTGCAGCCATATTTTATTCCCTACAGAAGAGGATTAGGGCCACCCAAAAGCATAAAAAGTCAAATCTGACTTTAAGCTGAATCAGAATTGTTGAGGCTGTTTAAGTACCATGGGCTAAATCTGGTCTTAGTGCAAATCCTGTAACAAGGAAGAAACTGTTACATGATTATTTTCATAAGCGGTGCATGTTATTGTTTACGTCCAGAAGTTTCTTGCCTGAATACATTACAGTGAAAACAATAGTCTACATTAGTTTTAAAGTGAAAAAAAGAGAATTCTTGATTGGATACCAATCCATTAACACAGGACCAGTGTGGACCTATATGACTTTTTCAAATTTGGCATGATCACAAATCTATGACATTATATTAGATGAAAACATTTGTACGGGTGCTGTGGTGGCGCAGGGGCAAAGCACAACCCACATATGGATACCTAAGTTCTCGACATGGCCATAGCAGGTTCGTGCACCGCACTGGCGATATTTGCTGCATGTCTTCCCCCTTTCTCATCACCCTCTCTCCTGACTGACCACTTTCCAATAAAGGCAATTAGAGCCTGCAAAACCTTTGAAAAAACTGTATGACACTTGAATATGCTTAGAAATTCCCATTTGATTCAGGTGAGTTAGAGCAGGATTGGCTCTAAAAAACAAAACAAAAAAAAAAGAAACAGGACAGTGGCTTTTGAGAACTGAATGTCTAAAGAAGTTTGATCTGTTTCCACATGATCATTTTATAGGCTGACTTTAAACAAATTCAAGGTATTTTTGTTTCTCTGTTGCCACAACTACTTGGCTGTTATTCTTACCAACCCGATATGCAAAACTGGTATAATGTCCACAGTGTAGTCATTACACACACCAGTCCTGTTTATTTACAAAGTCTGGTTCTTTTGGGGAGGTTTGAATTGAACTCTTGATACGGACCAGAAAAAGGTTAACTCTGCGGTGAGGGGGTGAGAAAGGTTTTCAAAGTGTTTGGTTCATTTGACAGCAGCGTTTGAACCACACCAGCTGAAAATATGACAAATGTTGGAACTTTAGTCTCGACTCGAACCAGGTCTACTGGACTTTCAGGTGTGAAAACACCCTCAGTGACAGCAGTTCAAGGTAGAGGAAGAGAAAGCATTAACATATGAACAGAAGCGACTTGTCTCTCTCCTCAGGTGTGCAACGACCCAGGCCACCTTCTACTCTGGCCCGAGGTGTGAGGAAGTGAAAATAGACAGAGGCATCCTGGGAGCTCTCATCAGCGGCGCGGCGGGAACTGTGGTTCTAACGCTGGCCATCTTCGCTGTCATCAGGAGATCTCACACTAACCAGTTTTAAAATGTACAGGTTCTCGTTTAGCACAACAAAAGGTTGGACCAGTGCTGGTTCAATCTTTAAACATACGGAAATGTCTTGCATTTACAAAAATGACCTCTTCCGTTTTTACTAGAGGCGCTTAAAGACGGGAAAACACTGAGAACACTGATACAAATGGATAATTTAGCAGAAGTGGTTTCAAAACACTCATTTCAAAACACTCATTTGGTAAAAAAAAGTTTATAATTTCTGTTGCGATATAAGCTTCATTCATTCATCCATTTTCTAACACCCTTGTCCCTAGTGGGGTCGGGAAGTGCTGGTGCCTATCTGGGCGAGAGGCGGGGTACACCCTGGACAGGTCGCCAGTCTGTCGCAGATATAGGCTTTAATTCACTAAATTACTTTAATAATATTTTAGTAGCACATGTTGTTCCGGTGTCAGATTTAGCGAATAAAAATGTATGACGGCACTTGAGTTTCTAAACATCTTTATTTCACTATAACTTCTAATACATACAGCAATATACAAATAGTGTTTACAGCTTGTAGTTCATCAAACTATGTAATGAATTTTTTTAAATAAACCGATCACAAACAGACTTGATAAAATTGTACTTTGTTCTATATACATGGGTTTGGAACAGAATGCAAAAAATTGCATGAAGTTGCTGTTTGCACTGAGAAGCATAAAGTTTACAGCTGAACAGTCATTGCTCACTATTTGCATCAGTTAATTAGAATTCTAATAACTAAAAGCTCCACATTGACCCCAAACCAAAAAAAAGAAAAATTGGATATTTAAATGTGTTGCTTGTCTCATTGGTCAGAAACACATATGGAATGTACTTCTACAGTATATATATGCATCATTTTGGAAATGTCACCCACTCACTGCTAATTATCATTAGTCTTCTACTTGACTGGTTTTTGATTATGTTCTTAAAGGAACCAGCTACACATTTGGAACAGTCTACGGATCAAAATCTACCACATTGCAAACGTCAAGAAGTGTTCTCTCCTGGGTCACGGTGGCGCTGTGGTCACCAGAGCTGCTCTTTCTGTTTCCACTGTTTCTGTGGCACACAAATAGCAACATTTAAGACCAGAAAACAAACTTTAGAAGCCCAGATGCTACACATCCCAGCGCTGTCCCTCCTCCTTCCAGTTGGTCCGACCAGTCAAGCGAGTCAGCAGCGCTGTAGTTTCCATAGCTCTGGTGTTTACTGTGCCACTTTATTTTCTTAACCAAAGATCACCCCCATGAACCACATAATATAGTCTTTTAATATGAGCAGGCTGACCAATGCAAATCAAGTTCTCTAGAAAAACCGTATGTGATATCATAAAAAAAAAAAAACCATGCAAGCCTGTCGTCTAATTTTTAAACCGGTGTAGGC
Organism: Poeciliopsis turrubarensis; assembly: GCA_010277015.1. NCBI lineage: Eukaryota > Metazoa > Chordata > Actinopteri > Cyprinodontiformes > Poeciliidae > Poeciliopsis > Poeciliopsis turrubarensis. The sequence continues at coordinate 16,867,834 of VMRN01000001.1, forward strand.
ACCGTAGAAGGAGGACATTTATGAGGGTGAAGGAGAAAATGTAACAGTTGAGACGTAAGCATTTAAATGTGTATTGGTTTTTATATTTCATAAACATACTGAAATACAGCAGAAGACAAATTCATATATAATGCGTACAAAATGTTTTGTCAAAAATTTTGAAAGTATGAAGTAAATGTAGGTATGATTGGGGTTAAGATTTAATGGTTAAACTGACCTGAAGTACCGAAACATACTGGTCATTAGGAATCTTAGTTCATCAACAGGTGTTGGGGTCATGATATTAGAGATGACTTCATGTAGTCCCACATCATAGCACTTCCCCCAAAAACTGTACAGCAACGACTAAACATGATGGTTGTGTTACCGTTTAAAGACTCACATCTCTGGAATGGGGATAAACTGGAATCACCATATGGATCAGTGAAGCTGGCTGTTTCGAATAAATGACAGCATCACTGTCATTTCATCAACACTTTGAATAGTTCCACTTTTATAACTTATACCATTCTCCTAAGCCTTACATTCCGTAACATTAGCTTTTAATCGCAAATCGAAAGTCAATAATAGACCATGTGTAGGAGAGCTTACCTTCATCATTTGTCTTTTGTGTAGAGTGTAGTTGAACTATTAGTCAGTTTCTTGGTACTATCAGTGTCTCGTCCAGTTTTTACCTGAGGAAAGATCCCCAAAAACAACATGATTTCTTCCGGGTGTTTCCATCAGATCATAGCTTGAAGTAATCCAGCTGAATAACTATCGTACTTACCATTATGATTCTAATCACTTCCTGCCTCACCTGCGGATAACATAAACAGAACGATGGTAAAAAATCATTTTTCTGTACAGGGGACGTGGTAAAACTTAACATATGATCACTTTAGAGTCACTGGTTTTAATTTTTGGTTTAATTTCACCTTTATGTTTTCAGTAAATTAAAGCGCAAAGTGTCTAAAAGTTAAACTTACCTTCTGCTCTCCCACACAACCTGTTAGCAGAATGAAAAGGCCCTGAAGGAGACAAAAGCATATTTTACAAGATTTCTATCTGGTGCCATTAACTTCAGAACTAACCCTGTAGTTTTGCTTTCTTCTCTATCACTTAGCCTATAGATTCCACTGTGTCCATAACACACTCGCTGTCTTCTACCTTCTGACAATGCAGACGTTTTACAATTGTAATGTAAAATGTTCCCTGTTGTCTGACTGTCAAATCTGCCTCACTCTTCTTGAGTATCAAGCTGTTAAAAATGGTTTGTAATCACAAAATTAGCTGCCCCTTGCCCAGGTTAAAGCTTAGTTGAAAGACCTTTTTACTAAAATTCTATTATCACTTTTGGGGGCTTGTTACAGCTATCTGCATTCTGTATATCATCTTTGTAATATTAGCCTACCTTAGAAAAGTTCTCAAAACTATGAGATAGTGAGGACACGTCTGATCCACTGTCCTCATCAGATGAGTCTATTATATCCTATTTGGAAATATCCAAATAACGCTGGGTCAGAATTTAAGAAAGCTGAATCACATTGTGTTTGAGCAAAGCACAGCACTGGCTCAAGGGTGCGCAACATTTTCATTTGAATCGTGTCAGAATAAATTTCAGTCATTCTGGAAAAAGATGAAATTTTAACAGGGATATTTGCGCTTTTACCAGCTGCTGCACGTTGCTTGTAATCAATGCAACAGTTGTTTCCGAAATGTTATTTTCGGCTCTTTGTGAATATAGTGACTGACTGTTTGCTGATTTGCTTATTTACCATCAGATTACAGGAGAAGATACGTAGAGTTCTGACTTCATCAGTATGAATGTCATGTTTCCTTGACTCTTAGCTATTCATTGAAGACATTCTTTTCTTGGGATGAGTCAATAACACAACATACATCTTCAATGTTTCTGAAAACAATTAAATGTTAAGGTTCTAATTTAATATGGAGTTTTTCCTAATCCATAAAATGTTTATCTTGAAAATATTTCACTTGTCTGTGTGGACAGCTGCAAATTTCAGCCTCCCACACCTCTTCGTTGGGTTTCTAGTAGACCTGTCTTTCAGTCTGTGGTTGTCACCGATGTTGGACTTACAATGGAAAGAAAAGGCTTACATATAACATTTTTCAAATGGATCCCGTATGTATTTATCAATATGACTTTATGTATACTACTGACTGCAAGTTTGTCTGAATTGGCCAATTTTTGCCTAAAGACAAAAATTAGCCAAACTGTTATAAAGTTTGGGTTGATAACTGAAACCGAAGCCCATTTCACATCATAGTTCTGCAAAATACGCAAGCGCCAAAAGGCCTTCTGTGTCAGGACAAGATTGCTAGTGCTTTTAAATAATGAATTATCATCAACAGCGCCCTCGTTCGGATCGGCACTTCTGTCTTCGCAGTGCAAGATGGTGGTTTGCGCCTCAGCGTCAAACTGGCGCATTACAAGTGTCACGGCCAAACGTTAGCAGTTGGGTAAAATAATAAATCTTCGACAGAGTGTACGCCTCCAGCAAGCAATCATTCCTCAATAGCCGAGGGTCAAGCCTTTCTGTCCGAAGCAAAGCCAAGAACCAGGAGCAGGTTTTTACCAAACTAGCAACTCCCTGTTGTTCAGTCAACTGGGAGGAAAGCATTCAGGGCTTTAGGTACAAGCAAAATTGTTGTGGACCTTCTCTATCATGTTATTATTTGCATCAGATTTTGTGTTTTGTGCTCACATATTAGCCGTGGGGGAGTATTATTTATGTGTTGCTTTCAACCCCTCCCTCGCCCATGATTTGTTGATTTCTTTCAGTTGATCGTAAGGTGTACGAAGTGTGTGAAGGTCACGGATTGACACAATGACGTGAAAGGGGCTTGTGAGTTGCATAGTAAATTACCTGGAAAGAATTGAGGATGACAAAGGCGTACTCGAAGACCTCATGCAAGGAGCTTTTCTCCAGCATGAGTAAAGCAAACCCAATGATCCACGTTACTCCAAAGACGGGAGCTAGAAAGACGATCACTTTGAGAATGCTCTTGGCTGTTTCCTTGTCATCTGATTTGCTGCTGTCTGGTACAGAGGTCTTCACCAAGGTGACAATGACAACCACCATGGAGAAGAGATTTGACAAAAGAATGGTGCCCACAGGGAGAAGAAATGCGTGAATGGAGCCCTCCAACAGCCGGACATATGTTAACCAACAGGTCTTTCTACTGTAGTAGTCCTGTTCTTTGTATTTGTAATACACATAGCTGGTTCCCACTAGTCCAATTGGCACAACATAGCCTAAAATGCTGGAGAGGTACATGAAGACTCTTTTCCTGACTGGGCTGAAAACAAAGATGAGTTGGTGGACGAGCATCACGCTCAGACAAAGCATCCAGCAGAACATCGCCAGGTAAAACAGGTGCTTGCAGACGGTGAAGGTGAAGCACAAGGTATCGGAGAGCTTTTCGGGATCAGTCGAAGCCAAGAAGCTGCAGTCTGCTAGCAGGCGGAACACGGCGATGTTCACCACGGCTGTGTGACGGAAATGCGACAGGTTCGACTTTGTCACAGCCGACCACACCAAGGATTCGACGAAAAGAAAGATCAGCAGGCAGAAAACAGACACACCCAGTCCAATGTTTGTGATCATATCAAGGATCAAAGAATCCTTGAATTCGCCACTTTTGGACATGAGGACGGAGAAGGAAGTGAGGTGGTTGCATTCACAGAGTGTTTGGTTGTCCTCGGTGATGTTGGCAATACAGCCTTCGCTGGACCATCCTTTGGCAGATGTATTCCAGAAGACACAGAGACGTTCTGTGGCAGTTGGTTGCTCGTCGGGGAAGAACATTTTAATCTTAATATCTGAGTCATTGTTGCCTACGAGGGTGGCTGACAACAATATGCTGCTGTGATTTTTGCCCGGAAAGTTTTGCAATTTTTCCATCAGATTCTTCACGCCCATGGTTTTCATTGTTCCATTGGTCTTGTTCAAATTCACATCAATGCCAAAAACAGACATGCTGCAGTCTTCACTTGAGCAGAATTTGAGCTCCAGGTTTGTACTGTTGAAACCCTCACTGGTGTTGATCTTGATGTTCTTCACCAAATCCTCCACATTGGTAAGGTAGTCTGCAGACATGCTTTGGCGGATTGTGTCATTTACCTCACTCCAGTTTGAGCTGACCATATTGCTGGCTGCATCAATTAAATCCTGTAAGATATTAGGAAAACACACATGCACTTTATGTGGTCATCAGGTTAGGTCATTCTCAGTTTGAGAGTAACATAAAAATGGTAGCTGAAATTAACTCATATTTCTGATAGTATGACTAAGTTGGAATCAATCAAATCTTTGATCCATGTGGCTCACAAGACAACTGATGAACTCTAAAAAGAGAGTATTGTCCAAATGATATGTAGTTGTAGATATTACCTACTTTATGTCATCATTTTGAAGATCACATTGTTTACTAAAAACTACATGCATTCTTTGGCAAGCTCAAAAATATTGTGTTTTCTATGTTATGTATGTAAAACATTAGTGTTGTTTTACACTGAAACTGAATTATATCAACAGTAAATGATCTTACAGGCAACAAATCCTCCTCCAAATCGATGTTGATTGAAGCTCTGGCCATCAATCCTATAATGCCAATAGAAGCACCAATATCAGCAACGTCAGCAGAGCCATTGGAACTTAAACTAGAGCTGTTCTTGACTCCTTCAAATATGTCCTTAGCCACTTCCTGTGTGGCTCCAAGTCCAGTCAGAAAATTCTAGAAAAAAAACATCAACAGCAATGGACAAGCAAATATTAGTATATAAATCTTGTAGAAATGATTGTGATTTTCCTTTTGCATCCTTAGAGGTGAAAACATGAAGGAAGACGTTTCTGCTTAACATCTTCAGTCCTGACAGATGTTTACAGTTCAGCAATTTGCAAACATGGTTGGCTGATATTTTGAAAGTCTAATAAAAAGCATATGCATTCAATCATGTCTTCTCTTTGACTAGATAAGTGTGACATTCTGTGTGGGTGAATCCAAACTCACGTTAGCTGCGTTCGTAACTTTGCTCAGCTCCTCACTGATGCATTTGGAGAAAACCTCTTGCCATTTGCCATACATATCACACGTACGAGACTTGTACCCTATCCTGCCCGGTGGACAAGCCTGACTAAACAATGTCACTCCACCTGGAGTTTTTAGCCACTTCTCGTTGTTGAGAGTCTCTTCAATGCAGAATATTGCAGTTTCTTGAGAAAAAAAAAAGGACTGATGTCAGTCAAAGTAAAGGCAAGTTAGAAGTATTGTGTCAACTGTGTCAGGTTGAATGGATTCAATACCTCGAAACACGGGGATTTCCACCTGTGCAGACTTCGTCTGAAAAATCTTGTTTTTAAAAGTGATATTCACATTTTGTGTGCCTGTATGTTTACAATTCAGCTGAGGTTTGAAACTGAAACTCTGTTGATTAGTTCCTACAACACACAGGTATGATTTTTCTGTCAGGAAGCTGATTTAAGTTTAAGAATAGTAAATGTCCAAAAAAACTGTAGAATTCTCTTACCATTTTGCTCTTCTTCCTTGTTACTATTGTAGGTCCAAAAGTATGTGTATGACTCATCAGACTTTGGGATAGTTGCTGTGACCGTTACAGAAGGAGGAGTCCCGGCAGAACAATCTGCAATCATTGGGCTATACGTCATGGTAATCACATCCGGCAGGAGAACTACTTTTATGGGAACGCTGGCAGTGTTTCTGATTGTTCCTTTAGTAAATCCGCACTCATATGTACCTGATGGGAACACACAGATACATTTACACACAGATACATTTCAAGGTCTTACTTTTTCTCTTTCAAATTATTGCTCATGCATAGCTTGAGAAAATTTGGTTTGAGCCACACTTAAGCTTTTGTAATCTAACTGGTAATGTTAAAAATGACAGGGCATCATAGGGATGTTTTGAGGCTAATCTGAATTGGATTCATTAAAGCTTCAAAATGTTTCATCAACTTTGACCATAGACTTTTCTGCTTCCTCATGTTTTACTTTAACTACATCAAGAGATGCTGTTTCCCCATTTTGTCACCCTCACTGCTTGTGTGTCTCTGAAAATCAGGTGAACCGGCAGCAGGAGAGACTGAAGTGAAATAATACTGCGGGCCCAGACTGCGTCATCCTGTGTGAACCACCTCTCTGGGATTCTCAAGCATTTCTTCGTTATGACGTTTATTTTCCCTTTAGGAAACCTAATTACATAGTAATTACATACAATACACACTAAATTTAGTCTCATCTTAATATCAAAGCTGGTTTCAGTTAAACGTTAAGATAATCCAGATAAGGTTGGTATACTTGCCTGTCCATGCACCTGTTGCTTTAGTTACAAGAAGTTTCACACAGGATCGGTATTCTTCATTGACACAGTCCGTGGAAATGTCGGTCAAAATGCCTTTGCTGATTGAAAAGCGCTCAAATGGTCTACTTAGGTTCCACCCAGCGCTGCCTGTGGGTTCCTTCATTGTGCAGTTAAGATTAATGTTGCTCTCATACTTCACTTGAGTGCTTTCCACAGAGATGTGTACCATTTCTATGTCACAGTAGAAGACAGAAAGATAAGTCATATTAATAGACCAGAAATAATTCCATTCTTTGGTTTACAACCCCAAAAAAGTGCCTCTGCCATGCAGGGTTTGGCCTGAGTAATCAAGAAACAAATGACATATATAAATTAACAACTGCTAATGAATATAGAAAGCTTTTAAGAAAATAACTACAGACATAGTTAATCGTTTGAGATGTGAGAACTTTCAAAATAACCACACATGCTAGAAATTATTTTCACACTTCGGCCTCGTCCACATGTAGCCAGATAGCTGGGAAAAGTAACACATTTTCACTCGCTTTGGCCTTTCATCCACACAGGAACTAAAAGTTATTTACAAAAACCCAGACCAAAGTGGAGAATTGAAAAAAAGTCGCGGTCTGATGCATTATAGTCTGCAACAAGTAATGGAGTCAACAAGTCCACATACTTAAGCTTTGACATGATTCCCAATTAACACCATCTTGTGTTTTGTTAACTTTATATTTCAGTTGGCAAAACTGAAATATGAAGTTTTGTTTTGTAGTTTTAAACTACTATTTAAAAGTGCTTTAACCTACATGTCTTTCCACACAAACAAACATCCTGGCACCATGGCTAATTCCTAACAGGACGACTTGGATGTTTTGAAGCAATTTGATTGGCTGACACAGGTCTTAGCTTTGCCCTGCACTGCCCCCTATGGGTTTGGCATGTTCAAAATAATGCTGAGGGCTGGATTTATGCAGTTTCACGTGAATGAAAACATTTTCCTGAAACCAATGCAGAATTTTTCGAATATTTTTTTTTTTATGAAGACATGCCTACGTGTGTACAAGGCCTGAAAGTGACACCACTTTCAGGCGGAGAGAAGAGAGCAGTTCTAGTTCATGAAATATGAAAATGAAAGTGTGAAATTTACTGACGTTTAGTGTCGACGTAAATCGGGGCCGATGACAGGTTGGCAGTCAGACCATTCAGAATCTCTTGAAGCTTGTTTAGGTCTAATCTGACATAGACAAGCATCTCAAACTCAGCAATGAGCGGCTGTAACGAACTGCTGAGGACATAGAGAACATAATGGATAAAAGTAAACATATTGGTCAATAGAAACAGCTTGTTTGTTGGCAGAGAAACACAACTTCAAGGCACATAGTGCTTACATGGTGCTTACAAAACAAATTCAGTATAATTATTTGCTTCCGTCCTTCCTTCCTGTCCTTTTTGTCTTTTCTTATTCATATCTGTACTCCCTTCCATCAACCATTGCCTTCCCTCCCTGCCATCATTCCTTCTGTTTTTCTTCCCTTTCTTGCTTCCTCTCTTTTAGTCTGTATGTGTCTTTTTTTTTTATGGTTGCAAAATTCTATAGTTAAACGTGAGCACAGTGAAATGATCTGCAATTAGTTTGTAATAAGCTTCTGACTTTTGGATTTAACTATAGATGTGAAAAGACAGCTCTGTGAATCTGAGTCTGAAAGTGAGTCTACTGCACTCTTTCACTTCTCCACGTGAAAGTGTGCAGTAGACTCTGTGTACAGTCGCTAAAAGTACAGTGATCAAACTCAAGGAAAATTATCTCGCGATACGGGTCGTGTTGTAGCTGTCGGCGAAACGACAACATCCAGGTGTCCAAACCTCGGCGCAGTGATATTCAAGGATCCCACGCCATTCATCATCCTCAGCCCTTTTTCAAGCTTGAAAACGGAGAGAAGAGAGCAGTTCTAGCACTTAGCTGAATGTAGAATGAACCTCTTCCAATGACAAGAGCGACACATACCTTCGTGGTTTCCACAGCAGTCCAGGACCCCGAAGTCAGCTGTACGGATCCATTGATGGTAACTTCCAGCAAATTACAAAAATGAGAAAAAACAAGTTTTGATGCAAAATCAAAGCATATGCAAAGGGTAGCGTGGCTCAAATCCTTTGGACCTCCGAGGTTGCTGGCCAATTTTCAAAGAACTGTCAGAAAGGCCTTGGCGGGCCCTTACCGTCGAATCTCTCAACGCAGATGGATGAAGCCTGGGACACATTTTTCAGACATGGAGCGTCGGTGCAGCAGCTGTAATTGTAGCAGACTTCGTTGCTCCAGGCGTAGCCGGTGGAGCAGTTGCAGCTGTATTCCTCTCCAACAACCAGGCATTCTGGAGAGCGACGCAGAAAATAGATTTCCGTCACCAAAGGTGCGAGAACATCAGCTTAGAGCACATTGTCAAATCCTTTGAGAAAAAGTTTGAGTAATTTGATGATGTCCTGCATTGTTCACAGTTTTACAAATGTACAATTTGGTAAAATTGAAAGATTCAAAGACTCAAAAAGCAAAGAATAAAGTGAAAAAAAAAAAAGCCTCTAAATCACCGGCAAAACTCATTTTCGTTTTGCCGGTGCAAACTGAAAATGGTCTCTTCTGTTTTGTTGTGCTGTGTTTTTATCATGTCAATCTCTTTGAACTTCCTTGTTGGAGAAATGTGCTACACACATAAATTTGGCTGGACTTGTTGACGAGAATTGGGTCGGTTTCTGCTTCCGCTTTGACTTCTCAGGGTCAGGATCACGAAACCACTCGGACTCATTCGGGGGCATCGATGCTGCAAACGTGGCCGAATGCCAGCAGGAGTTCCTGAACGAAGTGTGACCCACTTTAACACGCCGCCCAATGAGGACCGGCTGGCCGTCTCCGCGTCAGGGTCTTGAACGTTTCATATTCGGTCCAACGGGTGAAATAAACGCAAAACTAAATAAAAAAAAAAAACAGTCTTTCACTCCAGACAGAGAGTACTTTCCTAAACCAGTAATTCAACGAGCTCCCGTCTGTCCACTGACTTCATTGTATGAGAACTCAAAGGGGAAAGCGTTGTTCAGATGGAATACCTGCGACCAGCTCGCTGCTGGAGATTGTCACCTCGATGTTGTTCACAGTGAAGGAAGTGGATGAGTTCCAACTCGCCAGGATGCTCTCTGACGTCAGCGTGACGTTGCTCTCCACCATCACCTCCGCAACGTAGACGTCTTGATAAAACGGGAAGAAGAAGAGTTGACAAGTAGACAGGTAGAATACGACTGACCGTCCTGATTAACGTAACAGATTGACAGTCTATTCTTTGTGGAATGACATAAATTATACAGTGAACAGAGAGAGGTCTTGAGTCATAGTGTTTGTGGAAAATGTGTTTTTTTGGGGGTTTTTTTTGCCCGTCTCCACTGTGCTGTCGACTCTCTCACCTTGCGAAAAAACCTACAAAGGCAAAAAAAAAAAAAAAAAAAAAAGAAAACGCCACAGTTAGTATCTGCATCAAATTGACCTGGGCTCACATTGTTTTCATGAGCAACACAATGCAGGACATAAAGTTGGAGAAGGAAGGAAGGTTGTCTCTACCTGGCACATGCTCAGGGCGCCGACCAGAAAAAGAATAGGTTTGGTCCACATTGTTCCGCTGATGGGAAGAGAAAGACAAAAGTTTTCAAAAATGTTCCAAGGTCTTCCTGTCCTGTCAAACACTGCGGTTTGTACAAGAACATACTGTCCATGCAGTATGTAACCGACGATATTTAACAAAACAACGTCCTTGGCCTTCACAAAGACAATAAAGACGTTCTTCTTAAATATCCCGGTACTGAGAGGTATTAATAATTTTCAAAAGTAGCCTCGACTTCAGTTTTACTTCAAAGTTTCTCTGACAAGCCTCGGCGCGTTGGAATTATGTGTGTGTTGGGGTTTTCCAAAGAAAAAATATAAAACAAGAAAAGTGCAGATCTCGTTTGGTGTTTTCCCTTCCTGACTGCAGCCAGAGGAGCAGGCGAAACCACATTCAAATGAGCAAATGTGAAACACATCATGACTAAACGCTGATCTTCTCTGCAACCAAAAGAAGTCGAAATGTGAAAATAATAAAGACAAATGTGAATTAAAAATATATATAAATGTGTCTCCTTACTTCTGCTTAACCAACCTGGGTCATTCTGTAGATTTTGCATTTTTTTCAGTTTCATATTTATAAGGCTCGCTTCCACTCTTTCATACGCCTTAAAAAGAAATCCTCCCATTCACTGAAGGGTTGAACACACTGTGTGTAGCAATTTCATCTCTTGCTTGGTCTCTGTTTTTTAGAGTTTCAGAGAAATGAAGATGATTTTTCTGTCCAAGCTTGGAATACATGCTGCTTTAAATGAACCCATTTAGTTAAAAACATATTTATGCTGCCTTGCTTTAGTAGACAAAGACTCCCAAGGATGAAAACTATTGACTATATGTTCTGTTTTAAAGCTACAACTCTGTTCATGTGTCCTAAGGGCCCAAAAGTCATGTTGCAAATGTAAAAATGTCATAAAAACAAATGACACGGTCATAATAATACAACCATTAATATGAGGGTCTTTCTTTTAGCCCTTCCTCTGATGCAGTATCATCTCAAATTGTACTTTCTCTTAAGCAGGAAACTTATTTGTGTGTTTTATTCTAAAATAGTTCTTCTGAGTCACTTTATCGAAGCTTTCACAAATAAAAAGCACAACTAAAATCATTTGCATTATAAACTGCCGTCAAAAGCATGCATTTGTGACTTGTGAATTTTTAAGTTGTTGTGTAAATCCCGATTAAAATAAATGTTACGTCATAGCATTGATCTATGACATAAAAATATAGATAAACGCGAAAGATTTTCTGCTTTCAAAAACCGTTTTGAAAAGCATGAACGTTATACGTAGCTACATGGGTTTTTTTTTTCTTTTTTCTATTTCAGGTTGCGCGGTGAGTATTTTCCTAAAGCAAGCACGTTTGCATTGCTTTGCATCTGAGTTCTGAATGTCGGTAAACTGGTGCTTTGTTTTGTAGTTTTATTATTATTATTTTTTTTTTTCTGATACAGGAAACTGCTAAATTCTGCCCGCAGAGGCAGTCGTTAAAAAAAAAAAAAAAAATTAAATTAAAAAAAAAAACCCCAGCGCAGTAAATCATCTAAACGCAGCGCATCCTTTGACCACAACATTTCCCTGTCAGGTGATGCATTCCTGCGGCTCGTCGTTTCTGAAATCTGTCCGATGACACGAGTTATTCATTTATTTATTTTTTTGTGTGACATCACTTCTTCAGTTATTTTTTTTAAATAAAAGCTTAAAAACAAGTACAGTAAATAATATCTTCTATAAAAAATAAAAAAAAAAACCCAAACAATATTCAAATAAATCTATGCTCTCAGAACATGATATGATATCTTGTAGCAGCTTTATCCCAGTTATTTGAAGAAAAAAAAAGAAAAAAAAGAACATTAGCTGCCACAGGTCAAAGGGCATCACACCAATTTACATGTTCGTTAAACAACTCGAACAAGTGATCAAGCATAAAAATGAGTTTTGATATTGCTGTGCATATTAAATTGAATGTTCACTCAGATTAAAAAAAAAGAAAAATGTGAAAAATGTTACAAAGTCATCCAACTGAATCTGAAGCAACTCTTACCTTTGTTTGTTTGCTCCCACTGTCTTGCAGAAAACCCAGCTATGAAACGTTCTGGCTTTATCTAACCCAGTGAGGATGTCGTCCCATGTCCACCAGCAGCTGATCGGCGATCAGAATCCCAGGAAGTGTGCACATCCGTCTCTAACGCTGGGCTTATGCTGAGCAGGGTGGTGCTGTTTTTTTTTTTTTCTTTTTTTTTTTTGGGAGGGGGTGGAGGAGTTGGACGCAGCAGCTTTCTGTAGGCGGCTCATTTGCATCCGTGGCTCGTCTCCAGTCCATCCGGGCTGCCCAGGGCAGGACCCGTGTCTTCAGGTTTTCCATGGACATTTGTCTACCAAATCAAGCCGTCTCCTTCAGGAGATTGTCTTGGGGTGACTGTGAGGTTCGACCTCATGACACCTTGTTATACAAAAATAGAGAGAGAGAGAGAAACACGTTTTCCCACATTTTTCCATTTCCTGAGAAGGTTACCCCTTTTTTTTCCTTGTTAGAGAAAACGAAAACACAAATTTGAATGTTTTTTTTTTTTTTTTTTAAATATTACTTTTTTATTACGGTTGTATGTGACTCAGCATTGTGCAACCGTGAAGTTGGAGACAAATTGGGGAATTACTTTGCAAACTGGACAAAAACTGAACGTAAGCTTTGTTTTCATTAAGCAAGAAATGAAATTGAAATCACACACGAGTGAGTTCGTTCACACGTTAAGTCATTAAAAATGATGGCGGGGACGGATGGACATGACATTTGATGTTCATTCAGCCACGGCGCCCACCATGTGTCAGCCAATCAGAAGTTGCTGTGTTTCCAGTAAGCAAATTTACTTTCGTCATTTCAATTTGTGCAGTGAAGACACAGCCAGTTTTCTTTCATTCTAAGCAACACTCTGTAAAAAAAAAAAAAAAAAAAAAAAGGTCCCGTGTGTCTGCACCAAGGAAACAGCTGAATTTGGACCATCTGTGGTGATTCATGTCAATAATGAAATCAAAATGCATTTTTAAATGTAAAACAAATAGATTATACTCATTCGTCTGTTAGAACATCACTGCGTTCATGTTAACTGAAATGGTTAGAGATGGAATTGATAAGTGGATACATGCATGTTTTTGGGAACATGTTTGGATTCTGACACCACCGGACGGTTTAACACTCCAATATCAGTGTTCAGTTTTCTCCACTCTGAACACTTTGCACACAGGCCATGAAGTTCCATTTTGGTATTTTTACCAATATTTCTGTACAGGGTCGGCCATAAGTTTCCACACTTAGGAGAATGTAAAATGTATATTTCTTTAATATTTTACATGCCCAACAGGATGGGCTTAGCAAAAGAGCAAAGAATTAAAATGACACTGATGGTTGGATCGGGAAGCAGTCGCATGGTCGCATGGACCTTTTAACAGAAAACACGGAACGGCACTGTGGCAAAACTTATTGGCAAGTTTCAGAAAACTGTAAATGTTGCAGATCAACCACGAAGTGGTCCAAGACGTGCCACAAAAAAAAAAAAAAAAAAAAAAAGGTTGTCCAAAATAAAATGTTTATTTTTTTCTATATATTGAAACTTATGGCTCGACCTATATGATAATATTCCACCCAATTCTCAAAAAGCAGGACAGCAAAAATAATCATGAATCAGCATCATAGTGAAATCAGAGCTCGTCAGTGCAGAAAGCTCAAGAAATGAATCCCATTTCTGTTGGAAAGAAACATAAGAGCAAAGGCACACACAGGGAATCTTGTGCAAATGATGTTTTTGCATTTTCTCAAGATTTACCTCCTCATTTTAATCTCCCGACTTCAGGCACGCCACATGGTCCCGAGATACCACACCAACCCGACGCGCTACGCCTTCGCATCATGTGCTCACAATAAAGCCTGGTTGGCGGCAGAGTCGGCATTCGACTTTGAGAAAGTTGCTCTCATTGACAAATTATTCATCAGCTGCTGGTTTTTATGATTCTCTGCTCGACTTCAGGTTGGCAAACAAAAAGCTCCTGCTGGGGATTTGCATGGCGGCACAGAGGACGCCATGGTGTTTGAGCTCTCTTACAAGCAGGTGTCCCTTAGCTGCAAGGAGGCCAATAGACCCATCAGTAATCAGACAGATGAAGCGAGACGTGTTGACCTGCAGAGTGACCGCTGGTGACAATTGACAAATAAAACAAACACCAGTGGAATCGTTCAAGGTTACCGTTTCTTGTTCTGCGTAGGTTCACGATGCATAAATTGACCATTCACTGACTTTTGTTTCAAAACTCTTTTTTTGATCACATGTTTTGGTGGGGTTTTTGTTTTTGGCCGTATCAAAACTGCAACGGAAACACATTCTTTTTCCCACCAAACGAGTCACACGATCATCAGCCGGATGATGCCGCTGGCAAAAACCACAAAGAAGAAGACGACAGGACGTGGTTGGAGCTGCATGTCTTTTTAATGACTAATCGCGTGCTTTTAATTGCGTTCCTTATTTAATGGAATCACTTTCGACGCCAGCGGAACATAGACAAAGATTTGTCACACACACCCAAACACAAATAATCCAAACAGTTTAAAGTCAATCCAAACACAGATTACTCTTCCATCGACGCGGCCTGCCCGGCTTGACGCCGGATCCTGTCCGGACTCATCAAGACAGTCACAGAATTAGGACGCCATCGTCAGACAGCCTTTTAGCAAAGCCAGTCAGTAACCATCATGACCAATGAGTTAAGCTGGAAGTACCGAAGAAACGACACCTAAAAAAATAAACAAGGCGCTGAAAATAAAACATTTGCATGAGATTTGCTGCTCATGTTTTCATAAAATACTTTTTCCTGTCATGCCTGCTAAACAAACGATTGTCGGAAGTTGAGGGGATTGCAGGTAAATCATTTTGTAAAAACAAAAAGAAAAAAAAAAAAAGAAGACCAGGGTTCTTCTTTGAATAGATTCAAAATGAATCCATTTAAAACCGTGTTTAGAAACAGAAAGTTGAACTTTGGGTGGATTCGACATTACCTCTGAGAAAGAAGGAAATAAGGAAAGACCGAAAGGAAGAAAGGATGAAAGAAAGGAAGCAACATAAGGAGCGACAGTAGCAGGTGTGAGGTTATCATTTTAAAACATCATTATAAAAAGTCCTGAAGGGAAGAAACAAAGAACACAATCAGATATTTCACAAGCAAAACGTGACATGATCTGAAGTACATGATCTTAAGTTCCCAAATCTAAATTCTGTAAAACAAAAAAAAAAAAAAAAACATTTTTTTTTTTTTTTTTGGGTTATTTTTTAAAGTCAGCCTAAAACTGAAATATTACATGACACATAACCTAAGTGTCAGATGTCACAACATTGATTTAGCAGTTAAGGAAATAAAAACACATGGAAAGCAGCCGACAGGTAGTGAGTAAGCCCAAAAAATGTAGCAGGTTATGGAGGTGAGTTACAGAACAGGTTCATCGGGTTCGACGGCACAAATATGGCTGCCTGGCTTCTGTCAGCCGCAGCGACGAACCAGTAGCTAGCCATCATCAATGAGCCCTGTGAGGTATCGGCTGGAGAAATAAAAGTGATTATGAATTCAATTTATTATTCTATTCGCTCACATTAATATTATTACTATTCACATTAATATTAGCACTGGTCAGAAATTTCTGTGCACAAGCACTTTGACGGAAGTTGTTTTATTAGATGAAGACGTACGTTCAACCTCATAATATATACGGATGTGCTGTTCAGTGTAAAGACATGTTTTTTTGAGAGTTTTCAGTTTTAATAATTAAGATTTTATGCCATTTAAATGTTCTGAGAATCAGAATTCTAGGTCTTGTTGAGCTGCAAGACTGACTGATCTAAGTGAAAGTAATAAACACTTGAAATGTGCTGCTGTAGATATAATGAACAGATGAAAAGAATTCAGTAATCAAATGAACCTTGATTATATCCCCAGTAGTAGAGATGGGAAGTCATCTTCAAAATTTTGGATTATTATGTTTCTTTATATATTTCCGATGTAAGGAAGCCATCAAAGGCAACCAGAAACCACAACGTATAATCGATGAAAAAGCATTTTTAAAAATTTTTTTTAGTAATTTCTTTGCGTCGTGCAAAGGCGATGAAACGTCAACAACAAAGCACAAACAAATTATGAATGAATTTTTTTAATTTAAATTATAAGAAACAAAAGCAGCCGTTTACCTTGAGACTCTTATGTGTCTGCAGGCCAATTTGACTGGGTTGGTCAATTTGTCTTCTGTGACGCAACGCCTTGAACAAATAAGCCAGTGAACAAATATGTCTGCGCCACACGGCCTCATTTGGTTAGCAAACTCAATGAAAAAGGAGCCATTTTGCATCGGCTTTGGTGGAGTGCCTGAAAAGATAAGGAAGGAAAATGTAAAGTTTTGTTCATAACGTCGAGTATGATGACCTGTCAACAGCCCGCTTGGTGACGTCGCCAACATTCATATGTGAGTCCATCAATCAGGTCACACTTGAGACTTGTGGAGCTAAGAATTCCAAAGAGAGCAAAGCCTAAGAACTAAAAGAATCGGCCATTGGTGAGAGTTTCGAGAAACGCACACAATCCAAACGGTGATGATCACACACACAAAAAAAAGGTTTCTTATTTCACTGATGTCAGACGGAGTCTTGATTCAGTTTGCTCTGCTGGGAGGCATGTGGGCCTGAATTTATTTGTTGCCAGTTCTAGGTCAGAGGAGTAGTTCCGGGTAATGCTTGCATTTTATGTCTAGTGCATGTTTACACAGGTAAATATCTCTCCCAGGTTTTAACCACAAGAAAGCTTGTTTTCACCATTGTGGCCGGTGGCAGGGTGATAAAGCAGAGTGTTTTACCCGCACACTGCATGAGCTATGAAATGTATGTGTTTTTGGACCTGTGAACATATTGCAAATCGATTTCCAGTTGAGGAAAAATAAAGGTACCATCGCCAATGACATAAAAAAAAAAACCTTTAGCCTAGACGCAGCTAATGACGGGCCTGACAAAAGTCCAAAAGCTAAAATATGTCAGACAATCTGAAAAAGTGGGTTTGCTCTGCTTTTTATAGTATAAATCAAATTTGACTGCACAAAGCTCCCCATGAGAACAGCATTTTTTTCCAAAATAAAAACAACTCAAAATGCACTGTTCCAAATGATTATGCTCAGCAGATTTTCTAAACATTTTGTGGATTATAAAGAACTGCAAACGGTCATTCTTTGAATGTGCAGCATTAAGTGGTCACATGTACTAAAATCAAAAGTTATTTCAATCAAAAACACCTTAACAGACTGAGTTACATGTTAACATTGGACCCCTACTTTGATATCACCTGCACAATTCTCGCATCCGTTGAACTTGTGAGTTTGTGGAAAGTTTCTGCTTGAATTTCTTTGCAGGATGTCAGAATATCTTCCCAGAGCTGCTGTTTGATATGAGCTGCATCCCACCCTCAGATCTTCTGCTTGAGGAAACTCCAAAGGTTCTCAATAGGGTCAGAGGTCAGAGGAGGATGGCGACCACACCATGAGTTTCTCCCCTTTTATTCCCATAGCAGCCAATGACACAGTGGTTTTCCTTGCAGCATTCATTGTCATGCATGAAGATGAAGATGATTTCGCTACTCTTCTTTTTGAACCATGAATGAAAGTGATCAGTCAGAAAGTCCATATACTTTGCTGAAGTCATTTTCATGCCTTCAGGTCTCTGAAGGGGGCGACCAGCTCTCTCTCTCTCCCCATGATTTCGGCCCAAAGTATGACTCCACCCCCTCCTTGCTGATGTCACAGCCGTGTTGGGACGTGGTGGCCATCCAGCTTCAATCCATTACTGCATCCATCTGGACCATCCAGGGTGGCACATCAGTCATCAGTGAACAAGTCTGGTTGAAAATGAATCTTCATGTCCGGCTGGGCCCACTGCCACCGGTTCTGCTTGTGAGCTGGTTAGGGGCCCAATAGTAGGTTTAGGTTCATGCACCGCAAGCCTCTGGAGGATCCTCCACCTTCAGGTTCCAGAGGCACCAGCAGCTTCATCCTTCTTAAGTAGATTTCCTTTAATTGAGCTCACCAGATAAACTAATCAACCGAGGTCTCTGAAATGAATTATAGAGATTCAAAGAGCCCTGACACACAACACCATCTATAAATTTAATAGCACAACAAAAACTGTAATCTTTATGACACTTAAATCCAATTTGAATAATAATTTGGAACACGGTGTACATTGCTGGAAAAACAGAAATGTAATGAAAAGGACTTACTGTATGTACTAAGGTGATCAGAGTGACCTAACTTACATGACGGAAGAAATTTTTGCACTGACAGCTGTTAAAGTGGTTGAACCACCGAATTCTAGCGATTAGGAGGGGTAGCCCTATATTTTTAGTGATGGTAGTTGAGTTTCCATTGATCAGATAACTGCACAGATTGAAATTACAAAAAGAAATTTGCTCAATGGTAACAGACCAATTTTGAGAAAACTCTTGTTCTTTAATAAAAAAAAAATTTCTTGCTAGAATAAGGTTTTTATTTATTTGTTTGTTTTTTACCTTACCAAAATTGTTATATTTTGCAAAACTGCAAAGGAAACACAATTTTTTGCAACCCGATGTTTCCTTTTACACAAAGGCGAAGAAGACGACAGAGAGCAGTTGGACGACGATGGCGCGGTGGGCTTTTAATGACTTATTGCTTGAACAAACTTATTCACGTGTGATTTTAATACGTTTCTTATTTAATGGATACACAACATGTGCGAAATAGAGGTTTTTCGATATTAGCCGAATATCTACAAAGTTTTGAACCCATTTGTGATGGAAAGTTTGACGTAAGTGTTAAAAATAATTGAAAAGTAAAGTAACATTTTGTCGCTGTTTTACAATAAGCAATGAATCAAATTACGTCTTAAAACATAAACTGAGTT
This sequence comes from Poeciliopsis turrubarensis, assembly GCA_010277015.1. Classification (NCBI taxonomy): domain Eukaryota; kingdom Metazoa; phylum Chordata; class Actinopteri; order Cyprinodontiformes; family Poeciliidae; genus Poeciliopsis; species Poeciliopsis turrubarensis. The sequence continues at coordinate 16,886,751 of VMRN01000001.1, forward strand.
CGTATCAGTGGTGAAACTGGAAGCTTTTATTGTTGAAGACAGAAATAAATCATTCTGATGCATTTAGAGCACATTCACAAAGCTGTGCAAGGAAACAGACATGATTTCAAACTTCGCTTATAAAACAAATGAAACATCTTCATATCAACAGATAATAAATGAAATGAATCGAGTGTTTGTTTTTCTGTTTACCCTGCTGTCAGTCTTACACATTAAGAGACTTCATCGCTGTAAACCAGCTGTTGGAATCTGTTTGACTGCTTTCTCAGATGTTGTTTTTGTTTTTTGTTTTTTTCTGTCATTTGAAAATATATCTGACAAGTTCCTGCAGCTTATTGTAAGCAGGAAAAGAAATAAAATCCCACTTAAACACAGCGCTTTCCATCCATACAAGTGTCATAATGAGCGCACACTGCCATCTGCTGGCAAGAATAGGTAACTGCCAAATTAGAACCGTGCATGCTCGAGCTTATTTTCTTGTGCCATAATGCAGCGGGGTCATTCAAAGGGAATAATATAAATATTTAATATTAAATATTTAATATTTATTTAAATATTAAATATTTAAAAAATATTTAACATTTTTAAAATATTTCTACACTGTTAAAATTTGACCTAATCATCTTTCTGATAATCTGTGTGCAAACATTACCAGAGCCACCAAATCATGGCGAGTTCATACAGACACTGACTTTCTTCTGAGTCACATCTGTGAACTGGTTTGCACATAATGATTCAGGATTTGCCACTTGCTTGTTCTAAATCAGGGATGTCAAAACTCCTTTTCATTTTCAAAACCCTGAATGTTCTTAAAGGGCGGGTGTGTCAAAATAAATTACTAAAACCAATTAAATCGTTTAAATATCAATAAATCGCTGTTCCTTCAGGATGTTGTGACCGTTTTAGTGATTTTTCAAAAATCAAAATCGCACGTTCTGTGGTGCCAATTTAGAAATATTTGTTAGAATTTTTACAATGTTTGCGCTAATGTATTACTCCATGTTTTTAACCAATTTTAAGAAAATTTGCCGTAAAATTTGAAAAAAAAAAAAATAAATGCGGCGATTTGTCGATTTTGTGTGAATTTTGTAGATTTGTGAAAAACTGGAGGGAGTTATTTATGTAATTTGGAGTCTAGGGGGCCACGTAAGAAGCTACGGCGGCCCAGATTTGGCCCCCGGGCCTTGAGTTTGACACATGCGTTCTAAATTGAAGATTAACCTCACCCATGGATAGTGTCGTTTCCAGAATCAGAACTACCTCCATCTGTATAATGAACATTGATTTTGCTCTGTTGACTCTGTGTTTAGAGAGTTAACGTCAGCTTTAATGGCAGTAGTTTCACTCGGAAAACCAACACAGCTCCCAGCTACCAGATCATGACTGGGCTGGTTAAAAAACACGGTAGCTGGAGTCTTTATAATGGAAGAAATATCTCCTGTGACTGCGTTGTCTGGGATAGAGACAAGATCGAGCAGAAACAGAAGGGCGAACTGGCAGCTGACAGGAGTAACTAGCAGAAGCTACAGACTGGTAGAGTCTGCAGCTAAATAACTAAATGTCCCCATATAAGGTCCTTGTTAGTATTTAAGACAAAATCTTATAAGTGTTCAGACAAATGATCTAATAATACAGAGTCGTTACCTGGATAATGACACATTGAATTGACCAAAGTTTAATCAAATGAGTCTGATTGAAAGATAGCTGCTCATGGACCAAATTTTGGAGAATGCAGCATTTTAGACGACAATGAGTTGAATCATCAATCTCAATATAATCCTCTTTCATCTTTCATCAACAAAGTGTTTGAGGTTCAATGAACCATATATATATATTTTTTTTTCAGTGTATCATTGTAAGATTTTTTCATGACTTGCTCTTGTTGCACATTTAGAGGGAAAGAGTTTCAGCATTATATTAAAAAATAGAAACACAGAAACATATACATTTGAGAAATCCTTATCTCCGGTTTTAAAGGAGAAACATGATCACACAGCTGACATCCAAATGAAGAAAATGACAGATGACGTTGATTAATTAACAGTGACTTTGAAAACTTTTCTGCAGGCAAATCACATTCAGAAAACGTGAAAAAATTTCACAAGTACCGGAAAATGTGAATAGTTTAGGCTGAATAAACATGGATTAGCTCATTGTTTTTTTTTTTTGTTTTTTTTTTTACTATCTCCACTGCAGCTAGAGAAGAAAGAAAAACTCTGCAAAGAGACTGTACTCAAACTGTTCTCAACTGCTGTGGAAGACAGCATCAACTTTCTTCAAGCAATAGAATCCAAGCAGAGTAAGACGTCCAACTCAATTCAACCAATCCTTCTACATTCCCGACGCATTTTGAGTGATGAATTGTTTTCTTTTTTTTTTTTAAGAATTTAAAGTTTTAAATCGACAAGCACCACCAGATCACATTCAGCACTCTTTACCTTCGAATTTTAGCTGTAAAATATAATGTTCACACTGTCCAGTTTACAACAACTCTTTAAGGAAAGTAATCCATGATTATTATTTTTTTTTTTAAAACAAAAGATTTAAAGCTCTTGATTTTACAACGGCAGAAAAAGGTCACAGAGTTCAATCTGGTCCTCATTTTGAGCACAAAGCTAAACCTGAAACACTTCTCGAGAAACGATTTAGCATATTCCATCCAGAGCAGCGATACGTCATCGAGCTGAACCACATTCAGCAACATTTAGTGCATAAGTTGCAACAAGGTTCATTCCAGTGAACATCCTGTCAAATAGGGTTAAAATTCACACAAATTTAAAATTCTTAAATGGTACAAGATTCTGCATGTATATTCATGTTATTTTGATAATCTTAGTGTAAGTACTGTAAATAGCAAAATAATTGTAGAGCAAAAATGTAATCATCATTCTGGTCTATAGACTCTGGTACAAAGAAGAACACGGTGACTGAAAGACCTAAAACAATGGCACCAAGTGCACTTTTGTCAGTTAAACCCACAGTTGTATGAGTTGATGGGTGGGGGTCAGTTGATGGTAGTGACATTCAGAGTTGCTACCAATGCTAAACTGCATTGCATTGAACTCACTTGATTTCCTGAACTGGAGCCAATAAAAACATAGATGTTCACCTAAGATTATGTTTGTCCTGAATTATATTTCACTATATTCCTGACTAGTTGTTGCAGCACTTTTGTCCAAAAATCCTGAACTGAATTCTCTTTTAGAAGTTCCAGAGTAATGCTCAGCATATATTGTTAAAGTTAAGGTGCATTCACGCTAGCCCCGTTTAGTTTGCTTTCATCAAATTCTGAGGTCCAATTCATACGGAGAGGTGAGAATGTGTGATTGGAACAAAAAAAAAAAAAAAAAAGAAGCAAACTCTGGACCATTTAAAAACCTCGGTCTCTGTTCAGTTGAAGTGAGCTCTGACACGGTTTTGAATGCATATGCGAACGGCAAATGGGATGAAGACTTCTCCAAAAACAGGAAGCGGATTATAGGGCAGGGCATTCTTGGTAAACACAACCAAAACATGCGCTTGCACTTACTGCTAGCGGGAGGAAAAGCTTGTGGTCTTTTACCAAAAACAAAAGAGAAATGCTAATACATTTTTGTTTACATTTCGTGATAAAGGGATTTGCTTCAGTGGTTCTCGGCGCAGCGTCACCAAAAGCGAGGAGGGGATCAGTTTTTTCAAAACATTTGACAGTGCGGTGTGAAAGTGAAACCCAGCAGGTGAAAGGATAACAAATGTGGCAAGTTTGGTCCCGAGGACGACAACGTGTGAAAACACACATATGGCTCCCATCGTAGTTCAGTGGAGAACAAGAAAAGAAAAAGTCAGACTATCTCAAATCTGACAGGAGCCAACAGTTCAGGGTGTAAAATGGCCAGTTAGCTGAAGTCCTGACAACTTACAATCTTGGAATCCAATAAGCCAAATGAAATGTCATAAAACGAGGGGTGATGAAAACGGTCAAACAATGTTCTCACAGAGGAACTCCTCCGGCTCATGCAGACTGATGAAGCAGTGTGACATCATCGACCAGTAACCGACTTATCCTGGGAGCTCAGATATTTTATCGTTTCTGATCGTACCTAAAAACAAAACAAACAAAAAAAAGACAATAAGAAAATGTGCGTTTTATCAGTGTAGAAATATTTGATTAGTCTGTAAGATTGAAAATGAATAACTTGTAATAATTCTATAACTCTTGATAAAGAGGCATTATTTAAAACCAATTACGAATCAGGTGAAAGAAAAACGAGACAAACAAACCCTTTTGTCCAGAAGTGTTCCAAAAACCCAAATGAAGCAACCCTGGAAGAGGAGCATGTGGTCAAGAAAAGGAAAATTTGACCTTTTTTTTTTTTAAAAAAAAAATAAACACTAGCACTATATGGTAAAGTACAGAGCAGTACAACAATTTCAATGAATTAAAATGATATTGTTACCTGCAGTGAATTGAAGACTACAAAAGCAAAGTTAACCTCCTTGTTTTTGGGGGCAATTATGGTTCCGATTCCCAACAACCACGTCAGTCCGAAAAACGGTGTGAGCACAGCCAGACTCCTGGCAATCACCACCAGAACATGCTGCTCTTTGCCTTGGCCTATAGCCTTCGTTCCTCTTCTGTTCAACATTTTATAAATCACTACTAGCAGGATGAAAAAGTTTATCGCCACAATCGCAAGTGCAGGAGCCAGAAAAGCCAACAGAGCTTTGGAGTCCTCCCAGTTCAGCCAACAGCCACCACTTTCTCTGACGTATTTATGTGACGGGACAGTCATTGCCAGGGTTGTTACGGCGATGACCAGCGGTGCAACGTACCCCAGAACAAATCCAATAGCCAGCATGGACACCTTGGACAATCCGCCCTCGAAGACGAAGACGGTGCGGTAGAGCAGCAGCAGGGCTGAGGCCAACATCCAGAAGAACATGGCGAGGTAGAAGAGGTGGATGAAGAAGGTCACGACTGCGCACAGCACAGGGTTTTTCTTCTTATCATCTTCTGAAATGTACGCTCCGACGATGAACCAGATGTTTGCGATCAGGAGAGAAACGGCGATGTTGATGAT
>VMRN01000001.1:16917138-16929144 GCA_010277015.1 Poeciliopsis turrubarensis
CATCCATCCATCCATCCATCCATCCATCCATCCATCCATCCATCCATCCATCCATCCATCCATCTTACCTGTGTAATCTGATTTGATGAACTCTATAACGTAGGGTCTGTTGACAGAGCACTCCAGTGTGATTGTATTGGAAAAATCACAGTTCATGATTCCTCTGACTGGTTTAACATGAATCACTGGGATTGCTTTGGATATGAAGGTTTCTTTCTGTTTGAAAATGAACTTAGTGCTTTTCAGTTTACATTCATAAAAACCTAAGAAAAGAAGAAAATTAAGGTAGGTATTTTTTTTTAAATTAAATTTATGTACATTTGACAAGAAAATGGAATGGCTTATTTTCTCATGTGCATGTTTTCCAACAAACTAAAGCATATGTGTAAATTTAACATCCTGTAAAATACATGTTGTTGAGTTTATTCCCTCAACAACCTGTGTTTTACAGGATGGATTTAAATCTACATTTGTGTGGCGTTTGAACATTCTTGGGCTTGAGTTATGTTTATATATAGAGCAGAATATGGCAATAGATAAAAACATGAATGTTTTCAGAAACCAATTTACTTTTTCTAGGAAGTTCAAGCTTGACCATTAACACATTAGTAAAAACTCAGTGATGTCATAATTATCTACATAGTGACTGTTCTGCTTACCGTCATCAGTTCGAAGAAACTTGGACACTGTCAAAATTGACTTCCCCTCCATGTAATTGTTGGAGATGCTATGGGTTTCATCTGGCTCAATAACTACACCATTAACTCTCCATTCAGCGTCCCACTGGACGCCCAGATTGAGAGTGCTGGGTGGGGGACCACATGTCACAGTCACACTTTCCTTCAAGAATATTTTTCTTGGATTAAACTGCAATTTTTTCTCACCTTTACAGGACAGAAGGACACACAGTCATTCATTAAGATCATTTAAATTACAGTTTATGTAATCATTTAAGCGTGTCCTAAATTTATCGGGCCTTTCTTACTGACAAACTCCATTGTGTAACTTTTTGCAGCTAGTTCATTAAGTACCGCAGATTTTACTCTTTTAACTTGGTCATCATCAATAGCTGGAGCTCTGAGAGCGTAATCAGCAACAGTACTTCCTTCCCTGTAATGAAGAATAAAATAAATCAGTTTAAAATAAGCAGTAGAGCCAAATACAACAGAGCATCTAAGCCAGGATTAGCTGAAATATGGCAAATAAATAACCTGTAACTGGTAAACGATTGGTCAGCTGGGTGAAAGCGTTCCAGTTCGAATCCAACTAACTGGAATGTTTGTTGGGTTGAACTTCAACAGGTTGCTGTTGAAGTTCTTTCAGTTACATTGAATCACATAAAAGTTGCTCAATTCTTGAATTAATTTAACTTACCGTAAGGTTAAGCTCTGCACTCTGCAGTGTTCTGACACATAGAACTGACACTGCTTTTCAATCTGTGTAAGACAAACAGCTGGTATGTAAACCATCAGCACTTCAGGACTTCAAGCAGATCAGGACTTACCGCATCATGGATGTCTCTGTACACTCTGCTGCTCTGGTCTTTGAATGATTCCTGAAACGGCATGTTAATGGTGAAGTTGTCTCGTTTGACTGCAATGGTTGTCTTTGAAGGGGATGTTAGCTCTTCTGATGTCATGAATCCTTCTGTCCATTCCTCAGAGTTCATCTTTGCTGTTTGTCTTTCTGGTGTGAAGTTTGACTGTCTGGTCATTGTTGGTTTTGTTGAATCAGCCTCTGTTGCATTTGCCAAGGCTGCCATTCCTGCATTGATATCAGGAATTAGGAATTGAAACGGGTTTGTGATTTTGTTCTGTGGTTATAGTTGGTGGTATTACTGTTATCACTGCCAAAAAAAGGTCAAACAGGATCATTAATAAGAAGTGAATTCACCAGCTCATATTCAGAAAGCTGGATTACCTTGATTGGTGTCACCCCCCAAAATGGGACAAAAGAAGGGGAAAAATGGCCAACTTTGGAAAATCCTGGGGGGCTAATCAAAGGTCCCAAGAGGTGGGACAAAGGTCACCTGACAGATCCATCCCTCCTTACCTCTGTGAATCCCCATTTTGAATGTTTTTTTACCCTTGGTGACCCTATGAGAGAACCCCAGAGTTGGCTTCGGACACCAAAAATTTTTTAGTGTACTTTTTAATGGGCATTTTGGGGATGGGATTTTTGGGTTAGGGTGAAGGGAAACTTGGGATAAAATTGACTTTTGGGAGGACTGACAATGGGGAAATTTGGGTATTTTTTTTAATGGACATTTGGGAGGATTTGCCATTCAGATATACTTTTGAATGGGATTTTGGAGTCAAATGGGATCTAATGGTGGATTTGCCATTTTCAAGGGGCCATCCCACACCCAGGTACGGTTGTGGGATTTAGCTTTAAGAAAGCTAAATTTCTGAATATGAAATTTAGTTTTCATATTCAGAAAGCTAAATTACCATGAAAAGGCAACAAGTTATTATACTTACTTCTGATTGGTTGACAAAACCTGCTATCACAACTGAGTCCATATCTGTGTGAGCAGATCTGACTGCTGGAATTACTGGATGTTTTAGTGGAGTTACAGGTGTCACGTTTCCAAGCAACACTATTGTCATTCTGACACCGCAGTCCATCAGAGGGGAGGGACGTTGGACAGCAGGTTGTCATGGATACTTGGAAAATAAAAACAGAAAATACACAGAAAGTAGTTTCAATGGTCATTACTGCAGCTCTTTGATTGGCTATCTAAATTCTAGATCCAGATCTAAAAGAGGTCTTTTGTGGACGAGGAGGTTATCAGATTTATACTGAATATAACAAAATGAGTTTTGGTGAAAAAAGTATAAAAACGGCAATTATGAGGAAAGGCATCATTTTTTTTCATCTTCTTCATTCATCTAATGAGGAGAATAAACCATTTTGTCTCACTTAAAAAGAGAAATTTAAAAACATTAGAATCAACAATATGAAATGTTACACAAATTTCCCAGGATGAAAACAGAAAGCTGCGTTGAACATGTGACCTGGCGACCTATTTAGATACAAGTCTTGAACCACTCTAATAGCTGGTGTTAAGTTTTTTTGTGGGAACAGCCAATTCAGAGCACAACTCACCTGGTCTCCGTCCTCCAACGTTCACAACCAGCGCTTCAGTCCCAGTCACTTCCTGAAATAGACAAGTTGAAGTTAGCTAAGAATGCAAACCGTACCTAACAACAAAGGTAGCAGGAATTGATGTGCATCTAAACCAAAACACATTGAGTGTCACATGGTCCGACGCAGTCAGGATGATTTTCATGCTCACCTCCACAACAGACGCAGACTGTCTGAATCCCAGTTCATCCAGTCTGCAGCTCAGAACCAGCAGCATAAAACTGAACCAGGCCACATTCGGTGAAGCCATCCTGACTGGACAGAAGACAAAACCAAACATCAGTAACACAGTTAAGCCCTGATTTACTGAATCATGCAATTAAGTGAAAAAAAAAGATGAACTGTGAGAGATGCAGCATTAATAAAGTGGAATTTGTTTTTCTCCTATCATTGATTTTTATTTATTTTTTAAATTTCTACTTTTAGATGCATTGTAAAGCTTGGGAGTGTTGTTTTCTTATTGCAACGGGAGAAACTTCAAGTCAGACATGCAAAAGTCCATGGAAAGTAAAACTGAAAACTACTTTGCTGTAAACTGAGAAGTCCAACATGTTAATGTTCTGCTCCCGTAGCCCATTTGCCTCAGTCTGACACAAAACGCTTTAAGTCATTTCTACAATCATTCTGTGAATAGGAAGCTTTTCTTATCTTAGCATGAAGTAACAAAATCAGTTCAGACGACATTTTAAACGAACTTCAGGATTACTTTACCTCCTCTTGTCCTCTGATGACTCACCGTGTTGGCGCTCACCTCCTTAAATATCGTCCACGAGCTGCAGAAACTTGTCAGTCTGGTTCAGCAACTTCATTTCTGACAAGAACATATGCAGGACGTGCACTGCTTAACCTGCAGCAGCATGTGACTGAGGTCAGACTGACCCCTTCAATTCTTTGCGTTTAGTTTTGAGTAATATTTTATGTTTTGGTTTAAATTCTGATAATCTAATTATAGATTTCTGCAGTTGATAGTTGCCTACAAGCCACAAAGTATTCAGTGTTGATTTCGGAGATGAGAACAAACATAAAAACTCAGTGCCAACTTGAACGATACCAGATACTGATGCACAACAGCGTTCAGCAGACGGGCTGAAACCCTTTTCATTTCCTTCATGCGATACTGAAAGTGCTTCAGTGTCTCTGTTTGAACTTACACCTCAGGTATTTCAGTGTCCAGCAGCTTTTAAACTGCTGGATGCTGAAGATGCCAGGGTGTTTTTTTTCTCTTGCCAAGAACTGCAGGTAACCAGTTATGTGAGTTTACTCCTCTAACTTTGACTCTTACCAATGAATTTATTAAAGAGAAAAAACAAAATGAAAGCAGAAAGGCGCGAGAAATGACATTTCTGTACAAGAATATTTAAGTTTGGGAAAACATTAATTAATAAAATATACAGTACTTTTATAAAAGTGTAACACACACCATCCTGTCAAAACAGATTTCTACACTCTTCATCCCAATGCACACACACACATACACACACACACACACACATACACACATGCATTTTATGAAACAGGGAAGAGTCAACAGTTACTCATGGAATAAAATTTATTACTTCACATTAATATTAGAAGAGTTATGTTACATTTGAGTCATTATTGGACTAAGGTGATTTGGGAAACGTTGCAAAAATGCGACTTTTCTCCATCTTTTTTGTACATTATGTGTTTATTTAAAATAATCTGATGTAAGTTTCTCAATATTTAACATGATTTGCACTTTTTTTTGACTATAAGAAACACAAGGAAACATTTTTGTCAGAAGTTGCGATTAAAAATGTTTACAAACAGATATTACTGCAGATTATTATACATTTTAAAAAGACATGGACACATTATGTGAAGAAAGATTTATTATTACAAGTAGCAGCTGCTGAAAGCTGTGGATTCGGTTTCCTTCATTTGTTCACAATCCATTAGCAAATCAAACTTGATGAGAATGAATCTAATCAAACAATAATATGAATTTGCTCGACTTTGCATTGGATTAAGTGTTGGAGCCACCAGAAGACGTGTGGTAGCCCCTGGTAGAACCTGCAACAAAAATAGGTTTCATTTAGTTTGTGGTGTGATTTTAAAATCTACGTGATATGACCAAAAGAGAACTATCAAAAAGGTCATCATGAAAAATAAAAATGACGTACGTCTTGGTTTCTTCAGCTTGCTGAAGAACTTGCTCACTCCACTGGAAAAAGTTCTGGCGCTGGTGCTCTGAATCAAGAATAACAGAAAATGTCAGAAGCCTGAACTGTGGCTATTCAACGAGATGAATGAATTAAGAAAACCTCTTACTGTTGTCCTGCTAAGCGAGGAAGATCCCTGAGATTTGGTCATCGCTGAGCGCACCTAAAAAGTTATTTCTGTTGGTTAGTATGCAACTGAAAACCCGACAAATTATGTGGGAAAAGGAAATCCTACATAAATTATAACTTTGAAAGTTATATAACATGAAAAATGAGATGTTTGCGCTTTCTGTGCTTCAAGTCTACCTTTTTACTGTATCATTAGCAAAATCCTGACAGATGAGACAAACTCACCGTTTTGTCCAACAGTGTCCCAAAAACCAGAATGAAGAATCCCTTTTAAAAAAACATCAAATAAAAACATCAATTTTCTCACATTGAGAATCAGGATAGGAGTATGAAAAGGGATTATGTACGTGAAATGTTACCTGGACTGAGTTGAACAATGCAAAGGTAATGTGGATCGCTCTGTTTTTTGGGCTGACCATGACGCCGACTCCCAAACCCCAAGTCAGTCCGAACAACGGCGTGAGCACAGCCAAACTCCTGGCTATCACGTACAGAACGCTCTTCTCTTCTGCTTGGGCCGCGTTTGCTCCGCCTCTCCTGCTCACTATTTTGTACAACACCACAATCAGAATGATTAAGTTTATCACCACTATCAGGAGAGCAGGGACCACGAAGGCCAGCAGAGCTTTGGACTGGTTCCAGTTGAGCCAACAGACGACGTTTTCCCGGATGTACTCGTTCGAGGGGGCAGTTGAAGCTATAGTTATGGTCGCGATGATCAGCGGCACTCCGTATCCCAAAGAGAAGCCGATGATCAGCATGGTCAGTTTCGACAGCCCTCCCTCAAAGACATTGACAGTCCGGTAGAGCAGCAGCAGGGCCGAGGCTAGCATCCAGAAGAACAGGGCCAGGTAGAAGAAGTGGATGAAGAAGGTAGCGGCTGTGCAGGCCGGCGCACTTTTTGTGTTTGAAACGGCCGCTCCAATAATGAACCAAATGTCTGCAATCAGGAGGGATACTGCGATGTTGACGATGGAGACGTGACGCAAGTACGACGTTGAATGTCTTCTTATTTTTCTCCATGCGATGCCTTCAATGATGAGACATACAACCAGGGAGCCCATGGACAAGCCGACTCCAATGTAGGTTATAAAGTCCAACACAGGATCCTGTGGGCTGTCGGGTGACATCAGAATGGAGAAGGAGGTGGTGTGGTTGCATCTGCACCTGACTGTCCCGTTTTCACTCAGTACAAATGAGCAGCCTTCATCGCTCCATCCTCCAAGACCATCAACCAGCTCAAAATCCCAGAAAACACACTTGGGCTTTCCCAGGGTCTCATTCAGAACATCAAATGCTATCGATATGTTGTTAATGTCTGATTCTGGCTGAATAAGCACCACCCTGCCGTTGATGACGCTGGACGATGTGTTCACGCTTTCTCTTGCAGGAAGGACGTTGTCCATGGAAGCAAATAATATTACTGCGACCGAATGCCTGCTGCCCTCGGCTTCTGGTATGTCTATTTCCACGGAGGAATTAAAGTCGTCCTTGAAATTGTTTGTGAAGTTAGTTTTGGTGAAAAGAATATACTGTGTTTCGATGGTTAAAGGTTTGTTGACGACGAGGGATGTTATCACTTCAAAGGCGCCCAAAAATGAAGAGCTGGAATTTTTGTTTTCTGAACTTTCATTTCTGTTGTCATTGTTCAGTGTATTCCATGTGCCTTTTGCAGCGTCAGTGGTGAGAATGCCCGCACTTTCCAGGATATTCTGGATTAAAAAACAACAAAAAAAAGAGCAAATATATCTATTTTTTTTTTCATCAAAAAAATGGATAATTCATTTTTTTTCTGCTGTCTGTGCAATTCCCTTTTTAATACTGGCCCGGGCAACTGCCCATACAGTCCTGCACAACTGCCACACAAATCCGCACTGCCTACCTTTGTAGAGTCCTCAGATAACGTGATTTTTAAAGAACTGGCCCTCTGGCCAATATTTGCAAAGATTTTCACCATGGCGCTGATGGTGGCCGGAGAGTCAGTTATGGTCTTAGAGTTGTTGATCGTTGCACCCTTGAGGTCTTCCAAGAATACTGGCAGAGTAGCCACATCCAAAGCCTGTCAAGGTTCACAAACAAACTTTATATTTACAAGTTATAGAAATACTGGCATAAAATGCAGAAGTTGTATCACTGCAGTGATACAACTATCTATCCAAATTATGGGCTCATGCATGTATCATGAAGTTTTGTGTGCTTAGCTTAACTTTTGCTAAATGTGGGCCAATTTGGTTTTGGATGTAAGAATCTAATATTATAGTTCAGCTTTAGAATGTGTTCAGTAAGGTCAGGAGATGGTATGATTGGAATAAAATGTCATCAGAATTACATAAAATGGTAATTTTATTGTTAAAGGACATCATATATTCTCATATTTCTTGTCAGTCGTCGTTATGTATTATACTCCCCATTTCCCGGAATTTTGTCTGTTTGAGGGCCGAACATTTCAGTAAATAAAATGTGTCATGAAGAAGAGACCAGACATGAGATGAACCGGTTTACCTCCGACTCACTGAGCAGATTCTGTATGACTTCTAGAACACAGTTGTCTTGTTTGTCTCCGTATGTGCCGTCCGCCTTACAGACGGCTGTCACGTTTCCCACCTTGCCCTCTTCACAGGATGCAACAGCCACAAAACCCAGCGATCCGGCACTGAATCCACCGTCAGCTTTACAAAGAACTAAAAAAAAGTAAAACATTGTGTTAATTTTACCAACCTCTTCTGATAGAAATAATATTATTGTTGTGGAGAGGCCCGTTCAGAGTACCAGCCAATTAAAACATGCAAAAAGTTGTTTGGAGATTTTGAGTATGATTTGACTGCCATTAAATGAATTTGTACAAACTATTGAGATTATATATATTATCCCAGTATATTTTTGGAGAGGCCTGTGTCACTTCTAAGCTGTGACGCAGTTGTACACGTGACCTGGTTTGTATTTTATTTAGCTTTTCAGGGTTCTGTTGTCTGGATCAATGCCCACCATCTTCGATTAATTTCAGAGTTATTATTTTAGAATCCTGTGGGTTTGATGTCACTTGGCAGGTTATCGTCTCTTCCCGTTCGGTACATTCACCAGGGGCTGCGTACGTGTAGCTGATATCCAAACCAGGAACTAAACAACGAAAACATAACACTTTGCTTAGAGTACAGTTCATCATACATACTTAACGTGCCATAGGGTGTTATTATAAAGCATTATAATAAACGTGCCATAGGGTGTTATTATAAAGCATTATAATATTTGCTTCTTGAATATTTACTTGGAGGATTCAGGCCTTTAAATTGAACCTGGTAGCCGGTGTTAACAGAACACTTCACAGTCACAGAACCACCACATTTCACCGTTCCTCTGACTGGGCTCACGGTAATCTGTGGTGCTGGTTTGGACGTTAAGGTGAGGCTCTGTGCGAAAGTGGCACCGTCTTTCCGCTTCATTTTACACACATACGCTCCTGAAAGACAAAACCAAAGCCGTCACTGTCGCCGTAATCTCCTAAAGCCGGATGTTAAATTACACGTAACCATCCCAAGCTGCAATGTTTCAACACATTGACGTGGACTCCTACCATCATGAATTTTCAAAAATGTTGGGATTGTGTATTTCGACGTTCCGTCTTGGCTGGGTTTGACTGTGGCCAGGAGAGTTCCAGAACGTGTCCACTCCACCGTCAGGTCTGAACCCAGATTAGTCGGAGGAGGTCCACATGTCAGGGTGACCGGAACCCCAGCAATTATTGTCTCGGGACTAACCGATGTAGTTAATTGTTTAACACCTGCGTGACACAAAGATGGGGGGGGCGGGGGGGGAATTACAAAAAAGCTAAAGATTTTCCCCACCATACTATGTATAAATTTATGTGAGAACATGTGAAGACGGCTGAAACATGGTCCAAATTTGTTGAGGGTCACTTACTGACAAAGTCCACAGGATACTTTGTTGCCAGTTGATTTAACGTGGCATCTTTTGCTAAATCAAATTGTTTTTCATCCCCAGAAGGACTACTGAGAGTATAGACAGCGATGGTACTTCCACTCCTGGAATACAAAATTATATCTGGATTCAAATTCAGTCCCAAAGTGAAGTGAAGTTTCACAGTCTTAGCACTTCATTATTTCTAAACCTGATTCTAACAGAGTTTTTGACAGTTTGTGGCAGATATTGTTCATATAAGCTGCAATACAGTTTATTGTTATTTTTTACTGTGTAAAGTCTGAGAATTTTATGGTTATTTTATATTGACTAGTTATTGTCCGGCCCTCTGACCACAAACCAGCAGGCAAGGTTGGTAAAGTGTCTTATCCAAGGAAACAACAACTAGACAGACTGTGCAGGGATTCAAACCAGCAACCCACTGATTATAAAATAAAAAAGTAATTTTAAACTTTAAATTCTAATGATCTCTATGAATCATTAGCACATTAATTTTACATAGTAAATGGTTTATACTTAATGTATTTATATAGTTCTTTATCAAGTCCAAAAGACCCCAAGGTTCTATTTATTACATTCAGCCATTCACGCACACATTCACACTTTAATGCCATGTGGTTCTGAAACATATATTTCTGAAGTAGTATGACAAACTATAAATTGTGACTCACCGTAAGGTTAGGCTCTTCACAGTACAATCTTTTGACACAAGCTCCTGACACTTTGTTTTAGTCTGTTTGGGACATTAACATGTTCAAGTAAATATTATAATATTACAATTTGTATCACAAGTTCATCCATGTTGCTACAAAATTGAAACATAGAAATTAAATGTGACTTACAGCATCATAAATGTCTTTATAAACAGCACTGCTTTCATCATTATACGACGCTTTGAAATCCATGTTAAGAGTAAATGTCCCTCTTGTAACAGAGGCTACAGTTGTGGCAACTGTTGGGATGTTTTTTGTTGTCACTGTTGTCATCATTGATGTTGTATTTGATACTGTTGTCATTTCTGGTGTTGTTGCAAATATTGTTATATTTGTCGATGTTGAATGTGTCACTGTGGTTATTTCTGGTCTAATTGCATTTGTCACTGTTGTCCTTTCTGGTGTAATTGCATTTGTCACTGTGGTTATTTCTGGTGTAATTGCATTTGTCACTGTGGTTATTTCTGGTATAGTTCCGTTTGTCACTGTTGTTATTTCTGGCATTGTTCCGTTTGTCACTGTTATTTCTGGCGTTGTTCCGTTTGTCACTGTTATTTCTGGCGTTGTTGCGTTTGTCACTGTCGTAATTTCTGGCGTAGTTGCGTTTGTCACTGTCGTTATTTCTGGCATTGTTGCGTTTGTCACTGTTGTAATTTCTGGCGTAGTTACGTTTGTCACTGTTGTTATATATAGCGTTGTTGCGTTTGTCACTGTTGTCCTTTCTGGCGTAGTTGCGTTTGTCACTGTTGTTATTTCTGGCGTTGTTGCGTTTGTCACTGTTGTTATATCTGGCGTTGTTGCGTTTGTCACTGTTGTTATTTGTGGCGTTGTTGCGTTTGTCACTGTTGTTATATCTGGCGTTGTTGCGTTTGTTACTGTTGTTATTTCTGGCGTAGTTGCGTTTGTCACTGTTGTTATATCTGGCGTTGTTGCGTTTGTCACTGTTGTTATTTCTGGCGTAGTTGCGTTTGTCACTGTTGTTATTGCTGGTATTGTTGTTGTGTTTGGCACTGTTAAAAAAGAAATTGAAATGGTGACTTCAAATGTGAATAAAAACACAGAATTGAAAATTTTGGTCAATAACATAATCTTCATACCAGGACACAGAGCGATTTCTGTGGAGCAATGAGAGGAGTCCAAAATTATTTTTTGAGTAGTTTATGCAGATCCCAGAAAACAATGCGTTAAAACCTTACCTGTGATTGGCTGACAGTACTGGTGTACAAGAGACAGCTCATAAATGCATGTACAGGTCTGACTGTTGCCACTACTGCATGAATTGTACCTGTTGCACATCTCACATGGCCAAACAAAACCATCCTCACATTTGCATTCCAGGCCATAAGTGGAGTTTGGATGACAGACTGTTAAAGATATTTAGCCTAATTTTATCTTAAAGTATGTTTATTTATTGGCATGAAATTTTGTTAAATATGGAATGTGTAACTTACCTGTTGTTGTATTTAGTTCTATAACTTTTAAAGAAGATGTGAGGGTTACAGGGAAGCTTTCATTTTTGAGTGCTGCTCTGAATAAGTCAACTGTGTTTGGTGGTGCACTGGCGACTGCGATGAACAATTCAAGGAGCACATAAAGTTCCACTAGAATGTCAGAGAAGCACATGCATTTCAGGGTTGATGCTAAAACATGGAACTGTTTTACAGATTGAATTTATTTACGACTCATTAACACTGCGTGTTATCTGAACAGAACATTTCCATCCCAAATATTTTCCAACCTTTCTTAAAAATACTTTTTTTAGGACATGCATTAAGGTGTACTGTATGATATATTTCCCTTACATTCTATGGCCAACATATTTAAAAACAAGCTAATGGTTTTAATATTTATCTTTATTAGCAGTACCATTGCTGAGTCATCAGAACTGATAGCGATAC
>VMRN01000001.1:16929154-16944133 GCA_010277015.1 Poeciliopsis turrubarensis
GGTTGGAGTGGCAGTCGATGTGGTTGGAGTGGCAGTCAATGTGGTTGGAATGGCAGTCGATGTGGTTGGGGTGGCAGTCGATGTGGTTGGATTACATTTTACTCAATGGTGGGACAAAAGAGAGAGTTCTTAATGATGCAATGTAGAGCGTCTTACATGGGTAATAATATTAATGTACACATAGTCAGATTATGTGAGCAAAATGCAAACACTCGTCATTTCTTCTTACTTGACCTGGGAAAAAACCTTGCAATCGGTTTCATACCATAAGGTGTTGGAGATGATGGAGTTGACATGACGATCAATGTTTCTGTAATTAAAAAAAAGATCTTACAATCATCTCAAATCGGTTTCAAAGGTCCGTATAGGATTTAAACAATTGGTTAAATTGTTTGCTTATTCTGAGTTCTCTCTTTCCCATGGCGAGACATTTGGTCTTTGTTCTCCTGCTACATCTAAAAATGGGAATTTCAAGATCCAAGTCAGAGAAATTAAATATTACCGCCTAACATTTAGTGTATCGTACCATAAGGTGGAGGAGATGATGTGGTTGTCAGGATGGCTGATGTTTCTATAAAAAAAAAAAAATATGTATATAACATTTTATATAGAAAATGTAAACGTTTTCATATATGTAATTCTAAAATCCAGTTTTGTCAACCCTTTGATTAAATCACTTTGCCGTCAGGATGAAAGACTCCATTTTGCCTGACCTCTCAACCTTTTCTGGTTCCTGGTTTTCTTTTCTTCCAGATTTTTCTTTTGAGTCATTGCTTCAAACTATCAAAGTCGGTTTTGAAATCACTTTCTTGGACCCAGGTGTATAAAGCCCAACACCTCGGCATGCAGACTTACATGGTGAACTCCAGTATGGTTTTAGTGGCTTTGTATCAAAGACATCACAAAGTGACAGGCTGTGTAGAATCACCGACTTCGGTCAGAAGAGGGCAGCATTGTGCATATAAGTCGCCGATGTCCTGCATTGTCACTTGATGCAAACCAGGCTTTCAGATTAGATCCAGAGTCATGCACATTGAACTTTATGGAGGTCAGTGAACAAACCTTCCAACCTTCATTCCAATGCCAGGCATCGGGTGCAGCGGTGCTCTCAACCACTGAACTCTGGAGCTGAGAGACAAGCTTCCTGGTGTGAATCATATTTTCTGGCTATCCAATGAAACAATCTGTGTTTGGCAGCTGCAGGGAGAATCACACTTGCCTGACTGCATTGTGTGGAGTGTGCACTTTGGTGCAAACAGGATTATGTTACAGGTCTGTTTCACATCGGTCGGACTTGCTCTTCTGGCGTTGTTGCATTGGCAAGAAAAGGGCAATTGAGGATGTTTATTATTTATTTATTCTTTTAGAAAAATGGTTTTAAAAAATCTAATGGACATAAATCCTTAGTCCTTGTAAACAGGCCTGTTTTAGATGCAACACGAAGCAACAGGTATATCAAAGTGTTTAGAACAAACACTTTTTATTTTATTTAAGTTCTCATGTGTGAAAATACAAGCGAGCCAATACTTTTGGCAATCAGAGTAATTTTATACCTACTTTTTGAAGTACAGTAATTAGGACATAAATAAGAATCTGCACTAAAAAGCCAAGCTTTTTAGCTTTAGACTAACTAAGTCTAAAGTTAGTCTAAAGACTTTAGACTTAGAATTTTAAAAAAGGAACAGAGAAACCTTCACATCTGGAATTAGTTCAGATCAATTAAATGTTTCTACTTTATGTTTTTAACTCTGGGAGTTTAAGAAAAATACAGAACTTATTTCTTCAGTTTCCCCACATCAGTCGCTGACATTTAAACACATCATCGTGCTTCACTTTCCTGTGCAGATCTATACGTCTTTTTAAACTTACACAAACAATAAGATCGCAGAAAACCAGATTCAGAAATGCAAACATATAACTTTGATCATTTTCTCTTCGTCATGTCCTTCGCTTCGTCTGCAAAGCAACAGCGATCTTCTCAATCTCGCACCCAGGACAGCATATTCAGGGTCATACCGTAATTCGTTGGAGGAGATGATGTTGTTGTACTTGGCATGGCTGTTGTCATCGTCGTCAATACTGTAATAAAACAAAAAAACGAATAAAAAAAATCAACGCACGTTATTGACTTTACATTCTTTCCTACATGAAAATATAGTGTGACAACGCAAACTTCAGTCTGAAAGTAAGATTGTTTAAAATTACTTATAGTTGGTAAAATGCTAATCATTTCAGACCTTCTTCTACCTTTTTATGTGACATAATAATAATAATGTATTCCATAACATGTATATATCCTGGTAGCTTAAAAGCAAACAAGTCGGTTTCACGTTGATTCAGAGTTTGTTTAAACTGTCTTCAGGACTCGACTGCAAACTTTAACGTCTTTATCCTTCACACACCTGGAGGTGGAGTTGGGCAGAAGGAGTTATCTGTGGAACGACAAAAATGCAAAACCTCAAGTCATAATCAAAATCATATCACCTAGACACAGTCGCACCATTCAAATCAAATTGCATATGTAGAGGGTAACACATACATATCAACTCAATACGATTTCGCTTACTTGTGATTGGCTGGCAGAACTGGTTGTCAGGGGGAAGTCCATATATGCACGTACAGGTTTGACTGCTGACGTCGCCGCATGAGTTGCTGCCGTTGCACTTGTCACACGGCCACGCAAAACCATCCTCACAGTCACACAGCAGACTGTCAGTGGAGTTTGGAGAGCAGGCTGCGTGTTTCACACAGGGAGGATTGTTTGTTATATAATCGCTGTTTTAACTATTCTAAACCATTTAGAACCCGAATGCGCTGTTAAATCTGTGATTGTAGAACAACTAATGAATCAGTATTGGAGGTGATGGGCTGAAGACGGGCAAGTGGCCCAGGAGCTTCCTGCTACTTTCAGATTTTTCTCTGGTCCAAGTGAACAAGAGGCTGGATTATTTCTTACGTTCGTAGTCGGGTTCTAGAACTGTTATTCACCTGACTGTCCAGCCATGGTGCGGAGAACCAGACACGCAAAAAAAGTATCAAGAAGTTTGCGAGGACTGCACTCACACACTCATGGGACAAATTGTTGAAAAAGTGTCACCTGTGGTTAACAGCATCTCTTTCACTTCCAGAGACGGTGAGACGGTCGCAGGGAAGGTTTCGTTCCGCAGAACGCTTCTGATTAACTCGAGTATGTCGTCCGGAACGCCGGGGAGCGGAATGTGGAGGTCAAGGGTCACATCGACGTCCACCGGCTCTGTGGATGTGACGGAGGAGGACACAGTTATACAGAAAAAAGCAGATTTACAGCAGCGCACACATCACTATGTATGACTATATAGTGGGATGGCAAAGCCCAAGATTATTCATAAAGCTGGTAAATATAGAAAAAAAAGCATTTAAATTCAACTTTGAGATTAGATCAAATGGAAAAGGAGCATAAAAAAACAAAAACACATGATCCATAATATTCATACCTGGAGCTGTTGTAGAGGACGGCGTTTGGGTCGTGACTGAAAGTTTTACACATTGTTATTAGTAGAGACAAGACACACTTATCAACATCTGAAGTAAAACTATTTTCTGCTGCAGCTCAAACAAAAACATTGTGCATAAACATTTCTGCTTCAGGGTTGAGGGAATGAGAGCATTTGACATAATCACTTCCTCAGCCCTGTATAAACTGCTGCTTCTTACTGCAGTCAAATTCAAATGTTGCGGTTTCAAGAAAACGAGTCCGACGTGTGTTGAGTCCAACACATTCTTCCTCTTTTGCCCCACAGGCATGGAGGCATCCTCATTCCTGTTTCCTGCTTGTGTAAATCAGAGCTCAGGGATCATCTTTTAAAAACTCTACTGAACAGACCGGGGAACCAGCTGCAGCTCTCGCCTCGGCTCAGCTCACACAACTACATTCCTTGCTGACGAGCATCTGGAGAAGCGGATAAAAATCGTTTGGAGGCCGAAAAAGTTTTAAAAAAGTCATTTGAATCAATTGTAACTGGAACGGGAACAGTTGTCCCCGTTGAGTTGCAAAGAAGCTCCAGTTCTAACATGAAGCATTCAACTAAGACCAATCATTGCCAGACACTGTACGAAAATTACATGACCTTTGTTCCCCACTGAAGTTAATCAAGCAGTCAAGCTTATTTGTATAGTATATTTCAGCAACAAGGCAGTTCAATGTGCTTCATATCATAAAAACATAAAGTCATCAATGACAAATGATGACTCACAGAACAGCCCTCTGCTCTCTCAGCTCCTTCAGACTAGCCGGCAGCAATTAGCAAAGACCTGGAATGAATGATGAATGTTGTCTATGAGTTTATTCCTGTTTCAGATTAGCTGAAATTACAAATTACTCAACGCCAGAATGAATGACATTTTATAGATTGGTCAAAAGTCTACATAAACTTCCTTAATATTTGTCAGAACTACCTTTAAACAGTGATGGAGATTATACATTTTAGATTGACCTACATTAGAACAGAGCTGGTGTAAGTCAGGTGGAGCTGCCAGTTTATCAGCTCTGAAAATATATCTGATATGGGATGGAAATCAGGACTTTCTGATAACACAATCAAGTAACTATGTTACCTTCAGTTGTTATGAAAATACTGTATATATCAAATATGGCTAAGAAGAATTTTGACTTCTTAATTTAGCACCTTGAAATTAAGTCTCTGTCTCTTTAAAATCTCCTCTTTCTGATAGTCTGTCTCCAGGAAGCCATCACAACATGGCTCCTCTATTAACTCTTTAACAACGCTTTTACCGGCGTCATTCTGAGAAGGAGCTCGTTTGATGAGCTCACCGGGTCTTTGCTAATTGCTGCCGGCTAGTCTGAAGGAGCTGAGAGAGCGGAGGGCTGTTCTGTGAGGCAGAAGCTCGACGTGGAAACGGCAGCTCTGAGGAGGAGCTTCGTCCTCAAAGGCGGAGCTATGTTCACCCGGGTGAATGGTTGCCATGGAGATTAAAGGATTTGTCAAACATTTGCCTGAAAGAAGCAAAGCAGCACTCCAGGTATGTTTCTGATGAGGAAATAACATCATGATGTAAAGCTCACAAAAGTCTAACTGACATAAAACTGCCTCTTCAATGGCAAACTTAAAATGAGTTATATGTATTAAATGTTACTTCCATAATACTTTGGATTAAGGACCTTTTTGTCCTGACATTCCTGAATATGTGACAGAGTTTCCAAACCTACCTGCTTGGCTGCTGTTCACCTGGCAGAACTGACCGTCAGCTGGAAGCTCGTTAATGCAGCCACATGCGCCACCGACGATGGCGTCACACACTCCGTAGGTAACACAGCTGTTATAAGACCAGGCAAAGTTCTCCTCACACACACACTGGTACCCACTTATATTTCGTGAACACACTGTGGAGGGGAGGGGAAAAAAAAACAAAAAACATCAGCACCCAGTGGAAATTGTAAATGTTGTTTTTTGAGAGAGGAAGAGACATCCATCATCATGAAATGACTCATCTGACCCCCATTTCTTTCACTCACTTAAAATGTTCACCAAATATCCACCTACAAATATCAAATCTTTTTGTTTTCTACGTGGCCTTGTTGCTCTTGAGACGCAGGTCTTACTTAGTGAGGGGGAACAATGGCTCATCGTTTCAGAAAGGTCGGTGACCTTGGCGCTGAACTGTACCGTACCTGTCGTGGCGTCGATGTTGGAAATCTCACTGGTGCCGTTGATGGCGATGGGAAAACTGAGGTTCTTGAGAACCGTCTGAAGAATCTGCAGCTCGGAAAGACTTAGAACGACTTGGAACTCGTAATCAGTGAAGTTCGCAAAAGCTAAAGTGAACACAGGCAAAGAAAGACCGTCACACGTCCGAGCCAATCATTCTTCATCCAAAACTCACACCGATGCGTAGATAATAGCCGTTGTGCATCGGAGTGACTCACTTTCTCTTTTCTCTCTGACACGAATGCTGGGCGATTTAACAGCCGTCAGTCCCTGTAGAAACACACAGATCAGCCCAGAACTTATCAACGTCCAACTATTTACGGCATCAAAAGGAAGCGTCATTGGTTTGTCCCACATTTACAAATTTTACTACAGCTTGTTGCATAACTCATTTTCATGCTGACCTCAAAGAAGACGGACACAGAGCGTCTGAATCCAGGCTTGTCCAGAGCGCAGCATATAACCAAAAGAACAACAGCCAACCGGATCACCTTTGGTAAAGCCATCCTCGCTGCGGAAAAGTTCAACATCACCATTACAGAAAAAAAAAAAAACATGTTATACCACTAAGTCTGATACGTGGAACACTGTTCACATTGAAAACGAAGCTGATTCTAGGAAAAGCTACAAGGAAATAATGGAGATGATTTCCTTATGTTTTCATGTGGTTATTTATCCCGTTTGAGAACATTCCTCTGAGACAGCACTGCAGGCTTCGCTTTCAAAAGGTTTCTCACTCAGGCGACCCCACCACTATCACCCCTGATACCCTGAATGGCGATAGCCACGTAGCTCTGCTGGTAAGTAGTTACACAGTTAGAAGCCAACAGTTGAAAGACAAAGACTTACAGACTGTCACCTATTTGGTTGAATGTTGTTTCTTACCAGCTTCTAACAGTGTCAACATTTGAATAAATAAGAATTTGAGACATATCGGCTCAAATTCTAACAATCTGACCAAACACAGGAGTTTTATAAGCTGTTAATTTGCTGGCGATTTAAGCAGCATTGAGAAGCCGAAAGATATCAGTTTTCGGATAAAAGGTTGTAATTAACCAGGCGTTAAGAGATAAAAGTAGAATAGAGTTGAGTAGGATAGCAGCAGAATTGGATTATTTACCTCTCCATGCAGCCTGGCTTCCAGAGCGGCTGGTGTCTTAACGGCACGTCTATTTTGCTGCTCTTCTTCAAAGACAAAGACGTAAAGTATTCCAAACAAGTAAAACACCTTTTCTGAACTTCCTGGAGTCTTTTTTCATGAATGCACAATCTCTGCCAAACACACCCTTAATTATTTTCGGTGTCCAAAAAACCCCAAAACATTTAGCGACATTTTATTTCCTGTTTGCAGAAATATTTGCTCCATTTTCTAGTCAGTTTATGTTCTTGTGACAAACAAACACACACAAAAAAACCTAAACACAAATTTAGGCAAAACAAAGAAAAGAATTCTCCATGCACCCACATGCACAATCACAATGCTCAAAGAATGTTGCACAGCATCTGTCCACCATAGTTACAATGCATCAGAACAATCAGACCACAAAAGAGGTCTCAGGTAGTTCTACACCTGAAGATCAACAGTATGTAAACTGGTTCCATCTTGTAAGTATGAACTTCCTGAAGACGATTTCAGAGAGATCTGTTCATCTCTCTCTCTCTCTCTCTCTCTAGTGCATGTTTGAACCAGATTTTAGCATTCTGACTTTTAGGGGAGCGATTTATGAATATACATGAAGTTAAAAATAGCTGCATAAACTATAGCTACTTTTTCTTTAAGGTAATTTCTGTAGAGGTTTGGTTGTTGAGACATTGGTGCAAACATAACTGGTGTCTCTTAAGAGTAAGTGGACGAGGAGAGACGGTTCACTTCTGGAAAAACTAGCAGAGCTTCAAGGGAGGCTTGGAGGTGATGACGAAGGTATTATGTATAACGGAGTGTCCTGAGTCTTCTATCATGTTGTGACGTTATTCCCTCATCAAAACCAGACCCGGAGGACGTTTTGATTCTTTCTTGAATGTTTGAGGAATTCTTGAATCTCCCATGGCAACCATTCAGGCTGCCAAAACGCCTGGTCATTACACAAGGTGCCGCCTGGTTACCCAAAGCTCCTTGGAGTTCCCCACAGAGCAACTCCCCCACTCAACTCCTCCGGACTAGCGGCAGCAGCAATTAGCAAACACCTGGTGGAACTGTGCTGGTGTCTGCTGATCTCATCACACAAATTATTTCTCAGTGCAAAGCTCCTAAGGAATATCTGATGTGTATTGGTGACGGCACTAGACAAAATATCATGTTTATTTTTGGTTTTCTCAACTGCTGAGCATATCATGTTTAGAATGTTCATTCTTATGTATTCACAGTGTGAAGTATTGTGAGCTGCTGTGTTGCTGAAATGTGCTATGCAAATATACTTGATTGGTGATGATCAGAGGGCCCAGCAGGTGGCACCGGGGCAGCTGTGGCTACTATCCAGTAGCTTGCCGCCAGTAATGTATGTGCGTGGTTGTGTGTGTGTGTGTGTGTGTGTGTGTGTGCTTGGGTGAATGACTGTGAAGCGCTTTGGAGTCCTCTGGACTTGATAAGGCATTATACAAGTACAAAGCCAAGCCATTTTATTTATTGATTGACAAGAACAGTTGTAATCAGCAGAATGGAGGAACGTTGTAATGACAAGGGATTGTAGGAAAGAGGAGGAGCTTAAAGAAACAGGCACAATTTAAGGGGTGTAAAATTTCTTTTAAGTCATATTTGTTATATACAGCATTTGAATAACTAAAGGTAACAATTACTTGACTGTACTATAAAATGGCATCATATTCCTGGGAAGAACATAATAAACCTCCCTTTGTAAGGGAGGACATGTAAGTATAGAAAATAAAAAAGATGTACTTTATGGAAACAGATCTTACAGATTGAAACTTCCAAAAATAGGTTACAAGGTTATTTGAAGAAAGACTTTATTGCTCTTGCAAAAATTTGCATGAAATAGTTATAATTTATAGAAAGGAAAATGATCAGTCAGAAATGAATGGGTCAAAGCTCCCATGTTTTACTACTTCAACAAACCATATCATCAAAAGCTTGAGCATCATTTGCTTAAAAGTACAAAAAAAATCAAAAAGGAAAAAAAAAAAAGCAAAAAAACAGAAGAAAGCACATCATAAATATTAAGTACCTCACTTTCAGTTCAAGTTTCCATAATGTTGAGGTAATAGAATGCAAACATAGAAATTGCAAAAACAGAAGCATTCACTTCTCAACCCACTTTGACATTTAGCCAAACACGTATTCATTTACCTGAAACAACTGATTCTGACAGACTGTAACAAACAGGCAGACGTAGCAATGCTCTGCCATGTTTGGTGTCACCTTCAACATAGACAACAAGGAAACACATCAAGCTTAACGCTTTAAGAACATATCAAAAATTAAACTAGTGCTTCCATCACTGGGACTTTGAGGCTGCTTGGCTCAGACGGAGGCGTCATTAGTTGTTGGACGATCAATGACAGGATCCTTCAAAAGACGAATGGTAGCCTTTTTGGGAAACTGTAACAACAAAATGTTTATTTATTTATTTTTTTAAAAAGGTTTGCAAAATCATTGTGGTGAAGTGACAGAGGAAAAAAAATAAACAATAACTGACAGAGACCTGTAGCATCATATAAACAGAGATATCTGAATGTTGATTAAATACAACACATAAATAATTACTTCAAGAACAGTGCAAACAAACATAAGTGCCTTTTAAAGTTACAAAGTATGAATGAAGATTGACATTTTCAAATGTTCTACAAAAACATGCTGGTAAGTCTGTTTGTTTTTTTTTTTTTTTGTTTGTTTTTTTTTGTTCTTGGAGTGCCACCTAGAGAGCAAAATGGAAAACATGTATGTATTCAGGATATAAGGTGTGTTTCTAGATCTACAAACACAAACCTGTGTGTTTATGTAGTATCTACAAGAACACAGAGAGGACCATTGTAACATTTGTCACCAACAAAGGGAGGCCATTGTGGAAAGAGAGAGAGGACATTTCCCTCTTCTTCACTTTTTTCAATTGGAACGCACTCTACAAGTTAGGTGTAGAAGTACAGTTAATGTAGTAGTGCAGCTGTTGACGTGCCTGTCTTGAGATTATCATGGATGGGTCTAAAAGTTGTTTCCTATAGACATTTCACTAACAGCTCAGTTGAGCAGAGCTCAGTGGAGCGTCTTTGTAAAAAAAAGGTTCTGCGTGTGAGTAGCAGCAGTCAAGACGCTTTGCGAACTGACGTACCTCTGGACCTTCTTAACTTCCATAAAAACCTTCCCAGAGTGAAGGATGCTGAACTGGCGGTCTGAATCCAGAACAAGGAAAAAAAAAAAAAATTAGAGGACACCACATGAAGTACAAACAATAACAGAAATGGAAGTTTATTGACCAAACTATTCTTACCTTTGTCTTTCTCTGGCAGCAGAATTTCTTTGCTAGCTCTGATGTTACCTAAAACGTTAGTATAAGTTGGTACACTGCATGAAATGTTTAATGGAAATATTACATCTTATTTGAGTGCAGTAACTTATGCATAATACTTTTGGCTACAACCAGTCTGACAGCCAAGGGACACAAACCTTTTTGTCCAACAGAGTTCCAAACATCAGAATGCAGAAACCCTTTAGAAACACATGGATAAGGAAGATTTAACACATCAGAATGGTTTCACTGACAAATTGCAATTCCAAAATCCTGTAATTATTATTACCTGAAGTGTATTTAATACTGCAAATGCAACCTGGAGTCCAAAGTTTTCCGGGGAAACCATAGTTCCGATCCCCAAAGCCCAAGTTGCACCAAAAATGGGTGTTAGTACAGCCGAACACCTGATGATAACCAACAGAGCATGCCTCTCTTTTGCTTGAGCTCCAATCAGTCCGACTCTTCTCCTCAACATTTTGGATATCACCACAATCAGGATTATGACGTTTATAGCCACTATAGTGAGGGCAGGGATCACAAACGCCAGTAACGGTTTATGCGTATCCCAGGTGAGCCAGCAGACATTTTTTTCTCCAGTGTAGTGATTTGAGGGAGCAGTAACAGCTATGGTTATAGTCACGATGATCAGCGGCGCTCCATATCCCAAAGAGAATCCCATGATCAGCATGGTCAGTTTCGACAGCCCTCCCTCAAACACATTGACAGTCCGGTAGAGCAGCAGCAGGGCCGAGGCTAGCATCCAGAAGAACAGGGCCAGGTAGAAGAAGTGGATGAAGAAGGTAGCGGCTGTGCAGGCCTGAGGATTCTTCTGGTCTGCTTTTGAAATGGCCGATCCAATGAAGAACCAAATGTTTGCAATCAGGAGGGACACAGCGATGTTGACGATGGAGACGTGACGAAAGTACGACGTCATGTTGTCCCCGATTGTTTTCCAAATTATGCCTTCAATGATGAGACATATGATCAAGGAAGCAATGGAATGTGCAACTCCGGTGTATGTTATGTAGGTTAATATGTGATGATCAGTCCTGTTGGGTGACATGAGAATAGAAAACGAGGTTGTGTGGTTGCACTGGCAGCTGGTCATTCTGTTTTCACTGGATACCAGCGTGCAGCCATCGTCGTTCCATCCTCCAAGACCGTCAAAGAGGTTGAAATCCCAGAAAACACATTCGGGATTTATCATCCTATCGACAAGAACATCAAATGCTAAAGAAATATTTGTGATTTTGTTTTCGGGCCAAAGAAGTGTAACCTTTCCATTGATGGCTTTGGATGACGAATTGCTTTTATCCCTCGCAGGAAGCACATTATCCATGGAAGCAAATATTATGGTAGTTATCGAGTGAGTTTGTCCATCGGCGTTGGGTATGTCTACTTTCACCGAGGAGTTTAAGTCGCCACTGAAGGCGCTCACGAATGTGGATTTGTTCAAATGCGCATGGGGCGTTTCAATGCTGAAGGACTTGTTAACGAGACGGGATGTGATTCTTTCAATAGAGTACAGTAGTGAAGAGCTGGCACTTTTTACTTTGACGCCTTTTTTTATTTCGTAAGCGTTTCTTGTGTTGTTGTTGTTGTTGTTGTTGTTGTTGAGGGTTTTCCACGATTCCTTGCCAACAGTGAGTGTGCCTGCAGTTTCCAGGATGTTCTGGAATGACAGAAAAATCAATATATCAAAGCTGAAAAGTATATTTCTCTTTGAAAACAACAACAACTGACAACTACATGCCTTCATGGAATCTTGTTCTATTTTGATTCCGAAAGATGATGATGAATTTGCTACATTGGAAAGGATCTTCACGATGGCATCAATGTCGGCTGGAGAGCCAGTTATTGCGTCGGTGAAGCCGACGGTCACATTGCTTAGTAGCTCGACGAACAGTGGAAGAGTGAACTCATTCAAAACCTGTAACATATAACAAACAAACAAAAAAAACAAATCAGTCTTTTTAAAAAGATGTATTTTTAATATGATCTGAAAAGGAATCGAAATGTCGGTATTTTTATTTTGTGCTGCACACACACTGAATAAATCCAAGCTAGAATAAAAGTAAAGCAGAATTCTCAGCAGCATTTCGGAGAATTATTAGATTATTGTTCATTTAATAAAATGCAGTTCAGCAGGGGGATGAAATGATTGAGGGTCAGGAAAATCCAGAGAACAAGATGAAGATCACCTCAGACTGATCCAGCAGGTTCTGCACAACTTCTAAAACGCACTTGTCTTGGATCTGTCCATATCTCTCGTCCGACTGACAAACTGCTGTTTTTTCTCCCACCTTCCCCTCTGCGCAGCCCACCACGGCCAAAAAACCTATCGGTCCGTCACCGTAAGTGTCATTGTGACATGCAATATCTTTGGAGAGAAAAGAAAAAAAAAGTTCAGTTGTGGTTAAAGTTGTCGTTTCTTCTACGTTTTTGACTGTTATTTGGCATCGATTAAAACTCACTCGCTGACGGATTGAACATCAGTGTGATATTCTTTGTAAATCTGGATGAGTTTTGTGATTCACAGGTGAAGATCTTCTCTTTAATTGAACAATTTTGCACCGTATATTCAAGGGTGACGTTAGAAGCCGCCTCGACATCTGCAACACAAAGTTATCAACGTTACATTAGATCCCACTGGAGGGCTAAAGTTTCGTTCAAGAAACTCTGACAGAGAGGGGCCTTAAAAAAGTATCGATGTTTCTCATTGTGTCACACAATAAACAACAAACTCCAATGTTTAGTGGGATTTTGTGGCAAACCCAAAAAAAAAGTAGGTGAACATGTAAGGATGAATGAAGGTGACGCAAGGTTTTATTTTTTGTTAGAAAATAAAAGCATTTATCGTATTTAACATGCGTATATTTTGCTGTAGTTTCAATTAGAGGATGGTTTCTTTGTGTAAATCGTCACATCATCGTGACAGACCGGGAGTTTTTTTTTTTTTTTTTACCTTGTTAGATTTTACCTGTGTTTAGAAATGTAACCGTGTGGCCGTTGTTGACAGAGCAGTTCAGTGACACAGAGGATGGTGAATCGCAATCCACCGATATCTTCACCGGGTTCACGTAGATTTGAGGGATCGGATCGGCTTTGGCATTTGTGCTCTGTTTGAAAGTTGAATTGTCCCCCCGTTTTAATTTGCAGACGTAAATCCCTGGTGGAAAAAAAAAAAAAGAAGAAAAACAAAATAAAACGTTTCACTGTTAACGTTGTGATCAAGGCATTATGGTGACGAAACAAACATGGAACACGTTCATACAGAAAACAGCACTGCAGTATGTGAATCCACTCATCCCTGCATTCGGACACAGACTGCATGTGCTTGTGGAAGTCGGTACCAATCAACATTCGTTGATGCACTGGACTGCAGGCAGCACAAAACTGAGTTTTTGTGTTTGAGAGTTTGATCACTGGGTCAGCCCAGAACATATTTGAAGGAACTGGGAATATCATAGATGTCAACAATGGAGAAAAAAAAATGAAGGAGGGACACAGCGATGTTGTGTCTTACCGTCATTCAGTGGGAAAAAAGAAGGCAGCGTCAGGACCGACTGTCTGTTCGTCAAAGAAATCCCTTCCTCAATGACTCTTCCCATGTGTGTCCACTCCGCGCTTGTGACCACAGTGAAATTGAGGTCTTCAGGAGGAGGGCCACAGGTTAATCTCATCTCTTCCCCAGCAAATACACTCATGGTATTAACTTCTTCCACTTTTTTTTTTTTACATAAGCAGAATATTAGAAAACAATTAGACGATCCTCATTCCACACAGGTCATTTGTTAGAAGAAGAGCACGTTCTCCAGTTTACTTACTGACAAACTCCACCGGGTATGATTCTGCCAGGCGCTTTAACATTTCGTCTTTTGCTAATTTAACTTGTGAAGCGTCGCCAGAGGAGGCGGCGAGGGTGTA
The DNA here is from genome assembly GCA_010277015.1 of Poeciliopsis turrubarensis. Taxonomy (NCBI): domain Eukaryota; kingdom Metazoa; phylum Chordata; class Actinopteri; order Cyprinodontiformes; family Poeciliidae; genus Poeciliopsis; species Poeciliopsis turrubarensis. The sequence continues at coordinate 16,943,247 of VMRN01000001.1, forward strand.
GTAAGCGATGGTGCTTCCACTCCTGCAAACGACAGTCAGAGATGTAAAAATTGTTTGAAACAATGAGGATGAACATTCCATTACTGATATTTACATCCTCCAAAAACGAATGGGGACTATTGTTTTTTTTAATAAAGACTAAAACGTTAATTTTGTTTAATCCCCCAAAAAACAAAAAAACAAAACAAAACAAAACAAAAAAAACCTCTTGTATGCTAGAAGGATTATATGGTGCCTTTTATATTTGAAATATTCTGCTTTCACAGACGACCGCTGTGAATGGCTTTATTTGGAAAGTTTTGACAAATTTCTAAACTGCTACGTTTGTGCAATATTATGTGCACGTGTGTCCAAACATGCATATTTCAAATGTATATAAAAAACAAGACTTACCTGAAGGTCAAACTCTGGACTGCACATGTTTTTGACAGAAATGTCTGACAGCTGCGTTCAGCCTGTTTAAGACCAAAACAAAAAGTCAAGCCACAAATAAAAATGTCTCTCTTTACCTAGAAATTCTTCAATGATGTTATAATAATAAAGATGGATATAAAATAATACTTACCGTACCATAGACATCTGCATAAACTTTACTGTTTGGATTGTTGTATGAGTTATCAAAATCCATGTTAATTGTGAAGGTTCCATAAAACTCTTTTAGTGTTCTGTTAACCATTCCTGGTGAGGTTGCATCTGCTAATTTTGTGTTTAACATGGTTCCTAATGAATATGGATGTATTGTTGTCGTTATTTCTAGTGTAGCTGCATTTGAAGTTGTCTTAACTGCTGTTTGTGTTGTGATTACATTTGTTGTGTCAAGCATTGTTTCTGGTGAAGTTGCATTTGCCATTGTTGTGTTTTGACTTGGGTCGACTGTGGCAGCATTT
>VMRN01000001.1:16944143-16958004 GCA_010277015.1 Poeciliopsis turrubarensis
TTTATTTGTCACTTTTGTGCTCAGGTTCATTCCTGATGAAGTTGCATTTATGAACCTAGTATTCAGTGTTGTTTCTGATGAATATGTATGTGTGTCTGTCGTGTTTGGGATTGTTTCTTTTGACTTTGCATTTCCCATTGTTGTGTTTTGACTTGGGTCGACTGTGGCAGCATTTGACATAGTTGTGTTTGTAACTTTATCGTCTGGAGTTGAATAATTTTTTGTTGGTGTTGATGTCACTGTAAAAAAAAATAAAAAAAAATCAAAGAACATTAAATTAAAAACAGGTTTTAAGTAAAAGGAAAAAACAATACAATTAAAAAGCTAACAGAAGCAATTGATTGTTTTCAAGGATTTGAGAGCAAAAATATTTCAATGATAAATCAATAAAATACAATATCTTTCACACACAGTCAGAACATTTGGATGAAACTCAAGAGATGAATTATTTTTTCTGCTGTGCAACTTAAACGTAATTGTCACCTGTTCACAATTATGCACTTTTTTTTTACTTCACTCAACATCAACATACACATTTATGTAGATTTATTACATTATCACATTAAATACAAAGAAAACACACAACACTTGCTGATTTAATGTGGCAAAATAAAAGTTTGCTTTGCAAAAATATGTTTTTATGGCATAATCTGCACATGAAACATCTGAATTTGTCAAAATGTGCAGGTTTTGACTGATGCAACTAGAAGTTGAACCTGTTTGCTGAAACAAACTCTAAGCTCTGTTCATCTGTTGAACTACAACTCAGATCTCCATGTTTTTTCATACCTGTGGGAGGTGCAGGAGTTAAATCACACGTAGTGGTATCTGAGGAGTGAGAGAAGAACCAAAACTAAATAAAAGCAACACATGTAGGATCATTAGGACTAGACTCTGTAATACAGATTTGCAATGAAACAAACAAGGTCTCTACAGCCGCGATTCCATTCCGAATGTTTGCAAAACGTTGTCGATGTTCTACTAATGTCCTCCTCCTACCACTTCCTGTTATCTTCTTCGTCTTTTCCACCAGTAGAAACATTCAGCTGTTGATCAGTGACTCGTGTGATGTAAAAAAAAAATGTTTCCATTGCAGTTTTACAAAATACACAAATTTCAATGTGACTGAAAAATGCACTCATCCTAATGCAAAAACTTTTCATAAAAAAAACAAGATCTTTTTTTTTTTTTCAATATTGCTGTGTTGTCATTAAGCTAATTTATTTTCATAATTCCAGTTTTTGTGGATATGGTAAACTGAACACAACTATTGATCTTGGATAGATGTCTATTTGATTAACACTCACAAAATTTATTAAAAAATAAAAAACAGTGTTCTTACTTGAGACTGGCTGACAGAACTCATCATTGGGAGGAAGTCCATATAAACATGTGCAGGTTTGATTGCTGCATGAGTTGCTGCTGTTACACGTGTCAGACGGCCAAGCAAAGCCGTTGCTTCAATGATGTCATGGGAAACTTCTGATATGTTACCTGACCTAACTGAGTTCATTGGAGACGCAGCTGTGGATGTACTTCAAGGCCACTGCACCAGTAAACTGCTCTCTGGTTTGACGCCGTGGGAAAATCAACAGAAATCAGCCAAGATGTCAAAAGCAGAATTGATTGTGGAGCTGAATGATCCTTGGGAACAATTTTCAGAAGCTTGAAGGCGCAGCATTAAACCTGGGAACACCATCCCAACTGTGAGTGGCTGCAGCATCATGCTGTGGGGCTGTTTTGGTGCAGGAGGAACCTGGTGTTCTGGGTGTCGTTTACTCTTTTCGCGGCTTCTACTTGACATCGCCACCAGAGGGCGTATAGAAGTTGCACGTGTTGAAATGTCAGCGTTTGCGTCGTTAACCCCTCTCTAAACCTACCTGTTTGGCTGCTGTTCCGCTGGCAGAACTGCCCATCAGCTGGCAGGCCATTAATGCAGCCGCATGTGTCACCAAGCATGACGTCACACACTCCGTATGCAATGCAGTTGTTATGAGACCAGGCAAAGTTCTCCTCACACACACACTGGTACCCTGTTACGTTAGGTGAGCATACTGGGGGAAAAAAAAACATCAGCACATAGTGGAAATGTTTAATGCCACACTCGCTGAAAGGCTTCAAATGTGGATCTGTAAACCGAGCAACACCTGTTGTGGTGTCCATACTGGAAATTTGACTTGTGCTGTTGATGAGGACGGGGAAGCTGAGGTTCTTCAGAAACAGTTCCAGAACCTCCAGCTCAGAAAGGCCTAGAACAGCCTGGAACTCATAATCATTGGTATTTGCTGGCACTAGAGTGGAAACAGATACACACATTAAAACCTCTACGTTGATTCTGTAAGGCATATTTCACAAATGAATAATGAACATTGTGCTCTGCAGTGACTCACCTTCTCGTTTCTCTCTTTCATAAAGCCCGGGTGGGCTGATTTCCATCAAGTCCTGTGAAAGTCATCAGATTAATCCGACTGTGAAACTGATCGATAATTGTTTTTGGTATTTATTGAATGGGCCACGATGCCTGGTGGTTTAGTTTTCAGTGCTTACCTCATAGAGGGGTGTGAACCCCGGCTGGCTCACAGTGTAGCATAAAACCAGAGGAATAAAACCAAACCACACTGCTTTGATTGAGACCATTCTTGCTAAAGAGAGAATAAAAATACAAATCATCATCATCATAAAAATAAATAAATAAATAAAATTATCACCTGTGACAGTGTTTCACACTTTTTTTTTTTTTAAAGCTGGCTATGAAAGTCCTATTGGCGAGTTGATCCCACTACATTTGATAAATTCCCACTATCAAATGTAGTGGGAATTTAAAATGAACAGAACTACTGTCATTGACTGGTTCAACATGCCTGACTAAATTTGTATGAAAAAACTCCCAAAAAAGAACCGAGGTCTGGTGGGTGACACATGGATTCATGGGAAATACTCCACGACGCCCACAAACGTTCCAACGTCTCCGTATTGGAACATGAGCAGGAAATGGAACATTAAATCCTGACACAACGTCCTTGGACACATCAACAGGTGAACCGTCTTATTTTATAGACACAAAGGTGATTCTCCATCTTGCCAAGAGCTTAGGCAATAAAATAAAAAGAAATGAGATAATCATTCCCAGGGATCTTCTGAAAATATTCAGATAGTTTCTAAATGACTTAAGCTCACTAGAGAAAAGCTTATTCAAAATAAAGTTACCGTCAATGGTTTAATAATTGATTCTTCATCATCCTCATACTAACGGATATTACACAAAGCAAAATCAGGCTTAAGTCCAGAATGTGGAAACACATTTAGCGTTTCTGTAAATCAGTGACTTGTACTGTTTTTCATGTGATTGAATTTATTTTTTGCCTATAAATTCTAGGGCTCAGTGGAAACATTTGGGTGGACAAACCCACCCAAATCTTACGGGGATTCGAACCGACACCCCAAGCCATTAAGTAGGAGTTCTGTCCATCTCAGGTGGTAATGCTGTTCTCCTTACAACGGAAACAAGTTACTCAACGGGATAAGCTGAAGTAAACTTCGGTCTTCACTTCTTACAGATGTCTTATGTTTCATTGTTTTTTTTTTTTTTTTTTTGTCACTTCACTTTGTTAGACTTTTCTCTCTGCACTATCTGGCTGAACGACAGGAACCGGAGCTGCTTGCAGGAACAATATATCCCCTTTTAGAAGCGCTTCATTAGGAGCGATTCAAATGGTTTTGAATGGCCACCAACCGTCCGCCTGCTTGCCTGTACTGGCAACGCTCATAAATAAAGGCTGTTATGTTCATAAGTATGGAAACATGGTTCGCCTGTTTCCATACAGGTGAAGCGTGAGAGTTTTGAGGTGAATTTGGTTGAATAATTTGCATCTCATGATACAATAGGCCACTATACTTCGGAAAATGTAAATTTGTTGTACATCTAAGAATATTGAACCATTTTGAAAAAAAATGTATGCATGCAACAGGTTGGTCACAGAAACAGGATTCAAACATTGAACTGAGAAATAACTAAAGGACGGCAGAAAAATCTGCTTTGATCACTGTTCTAGAGTTATTTATCATATAACTGCTCTCCTCTTAATGCCTTGAAAATGCTCTCACTGGACTCTTCCAGTTGGCAAACTCCCCCACACACAGACGACATCTTTAATTATTCTTACCAGAACTCTAAAATATTAAATTGAAGCAGTAGCGCTCATTTTAATGCCTGCAAACACTCGGTGAAGCAGCTCTCATATCAACAATCTTATTCTATGGATTTAGATTCCCCCCCCCCCCCCAACATTTCAAAGCTTTTGATTGTTTCTAATTAACTTCACGATAGATTTGTGGCACTCTGAAATCTTTTAAAACTCAATGGTCAACTGTCTGATATTCTGTCATGTCTGATAGAATGGGAACGCAATGCTAAGCCAAGCCAGAATGGTTTCCACGACGATTTTTGGATATTTGTGGTAGGAATCAAACAATACTTTGTTTTCCCATCAGCCGAGTACAGTGATGCGGGTCGAACTCACCTATAGTCCTTGACTAACCGGTGAAGCGGTTCCCACGTCGTCGTCTCTACCAGCTGTTGCCGAGTAACCACAGACCTCTGTTTGCTTTCTCAGAAAAAAGAGAAACCGATCATTTCATCTCAGAAATAGTACATTTCTGGAATTTTTCACCCGAAATTCAAAATGTGTCACAATTGTTACCTTCATCAAACGCAAACCGACTCCAAAAAAAGGGGAATCTTTTTTCTTTTTTATTGATTTTAGTATTTAATCTCTTGTCTCCAGTAATGTTTTGTGTTGAATTGTATAAACTTAAAGCAAATTCCCAAAAAAATAATCCAAAGAGAAGAAGAGCTGCTGTTATTTTCAAAAGATATTTTATTCTAGTCTGTCCTGTAAACACAAAAATGACAGCTGGAGTTCAAATATGTAGTCATTTCTTAAATACCAAGCTGCACTAAACATCATGAGGTGCTGCAGTAGATTGTAGTTCCATGCTGTGAGAAAGGCGTGTGAAGTAAGACGATTACCCGTCACTGTGTCCTGGATCCAAAGGAGTTGTGTCAGACCTGAACGTTACTTTTCCTCCTGACGTTCAAACACACACATGAGCCGTTTGTGTTTTCCAGCAGTCACATGCATTATCTGCCATTATGCAGTCAAATGCTCGTTCCCTGCTGAGCTATTTCAGGTTGACTGACCCTGCTTGTTCTTCTCAGACTGACTCAGACTGACGTCAACACGCTAAACATTTCAGCAGGACATCTGGATGTTTAGGACTGGCTTTGAATGGGGAAGTGTTATGTATTTTCCTGGCCCATAGTGACACTTTGTAGCTCAATCAAGTAACTATGTTACCTTCAGTTCAAAATATATCAAATATGACTTCAATAAAATTCAACTTTGCTTATAAATGGGTTGAAATTCGACCTTCCGCCTCTTTAGCTCTCATGCGGTCTGAAGAGGCGGAGTCCAGTGGACTCTGCAAGTTTAGCACCAAACTGCAGTGGAGATTTCCAAAATGTTCAGATGCTGTATTTACTGCCACCTAGTGGCAAACAGGAAAATTGCCAGAACATAATTCTGGTAATTTATTGCTATCTATCATCTATTGCATATAATGATTACTCTGTGTGTAGTAATTATATTACACACACTGCAGTATGATTATTAAGCCCAGATAGACTCAGACCTGAACCTTCAGAACCACATAAAGACAGTTTCTCTAAGGATTTGTTTTTTTTTCTGTGTGTGTTTATTGAGCCTCCCTGTTGTCCTGCTGCCCCTTGATTGAGTCTCGTTCCCTGAATACCTTCTGTGTATTTAATGCCATCTGTGTTCCATGTTCTTTGTCGGGTCCTTGTTGTATCTGTCTTGGCAAAGCTGTCTGGTAACATCTGTTGCTACCGTCCATTGAGTTTCCAGTTGCTTCCAGTTTTGGAGCCTTAGCGTCCGCTCTTTATCTGTGCTGCCTGGATTGTCGTTTTTTTCTGAATTGATCATTAAACCGTCGTCTCTTCTTTTGCTGTATAGAGTTTAATGAAATGTTTGTTAATGGTTTCTCAGTCACTGTGTGATGCTTTTCATACTTTATTTTGAACTGCCTTGCTGTTGAAATTGATGATTTCAACATAATGACCAACTGCAGACAGACGGTCGAAAGAAGAGGCTTTATCGCAATACTTTATTTTGATATTCAAGAATGTACAATCATTAAATTGTTTTTCAAAATAATGTGATATATTCAAGAAAGTGATTGCACACAAAAATAATCATTTCCAAACAAAATCTTAATCATAAGCTTGTGGACGTTTCATTGAGATACAAAGGAAACATGTCTGCCTTAGTTTACAATCAAAACACGGATCGTAAAGCAAGATAAACACGTTTTTCACATCCAAAAACACCAGAGGCTCTGTGGAGATGAGTTGCCGAAGGTTTAAAGAGGATTTGTTTGAGGGGTGAGATTCAGTTCTGAGTTTTGCGTCGTGTCCTTTAAGGACTCACGACGAAAACAGAAATCCCAGAATCCTCCCTGGTCCAGTGCAAATGTAGGAACGGTAAATGTTACGCATTTTTAGCATCCTGTTGTGACCAGGAAAGACTCAATACACTGTTTCACATGTAAATAATATTAGCCATCAATATAATACGACAGAAAATGCTTCTTATAAATGGCTGTCATTGCATAACACACCGATTACAGAGACGTTATGCAAACAAAGTGAAGTAGCTGTTCAATACAATGATTATCATTGATTAATAACTCAATTCCATTTTGGGGATTTGACCTTTTGCAAGTTACATAGTTTAATAAAAAAAAAAATCCAAGATATTTTCCAAAGTTTTTGTGGATATAAAAACATGACATTTAAACTAAAAACAACTTTTTTTCTCAAAACTTACTTAAATACTATTCCATCTGAGGAAAGTAAAATATATTACTTTAAAAAAAAAATTTAATTATGTAATATTACATCATTGTGCATTTCCCACAAACAAAGGTTCTGTAATATTAAAATATTGAGCTTTTCTGCATGACACACTTTTGAAAAGCTTTCTACAATGCTGCTTTTACAAGATGGCAGAATTAATGCTTCCTTCATTTTTCAAAAAGAGAATCGAGCGATGCTCTTTCAGGTTATAATGTCATAACTTAAAGCTGTAGTAACGAGAGAAAAAAAACTGATTTGTTTGTTTCCTGATATGGGCACGGTTTCCTGCACGTTATGTGTTGAATGAGTCGCTGGATCCACTTGGTCCAGAAGACACATTGTACCCACTCCTGGAGCCTGCAACACACAAATACACACACATATGTAAAATCTTAAGCATTATTTCAATTTTTATACTCTCCATTGCAAAAAAACAAAAAAAAAAAAAAATTAAAAAAAAAGGGGTTAATTTTTTTTTTTTTTTTTTGCCATTTGGTGCTTTAATTCTCCTTAGAAGTAAAATGACCTCAAACATTCAAATTATTCTAGGGAAACCCAGATTTGTAAGAGGAGCGAGATAAAAATACAAAGCTTTCCAGGCCATGCATATGAAAACAGACTGATTTTATTCTACTTGCCGCACAAAAAGTGACAAAAAAGGCCAAAATCTCTTGTAATCGGTCAAGAGGTGGATCGTTTCTCTAAAGCTCTCTAAAAAGAGATGCTTTTAATGAAGTAACATACCTCTATTTCTTCTCATTCTCTGGAACAAGTTGCTCAGTCCACTGGATGATGTTCCAGCACTGGTGCTCTGAAAGCAGAACCAAATTCGCAGTAAGAATTTGTAAAAGAGAATGAACGGAACAACGCGAATGAGACCAAAACCTTTAACACAGAAACTTTTCTTACCTGTGTTCTGCCCTGTGACGTCAGCGATCGTATGTTCATTGCCGACCACACCTGAAAGGTTAATTCCCAGAGGTTAGCGCACTGCTGCTGATGCGTCATGACATGTGAGAGGTCTCCATCACGAGCTTCTTTTTAAGTGACAAACTCACCTTTTTGTCCAACAGTGTTCCGAACACCAGAATAAAGAAACCCTGGAGAAACACAAAGGAATAACTTTAGTTTCACTTTTTCAGTCCATCATTTTGGAGCAAACTGTCAAAAACCAGAACATAGAGCTACAGAGTAATGGGCAGAAAAGTAAAAATTCCTACCTGCAGTGAATTGAAGAAAGCAAACGCAACATGGATCCCAAAGTTTTGGGGATCAACCATGGTTCCGATTCCCAAACCCCAAGTCAGCCCGAAAAACGGCGTGAGCACAGCCAAACTCCTGGCAATCACATACAGGACGTGCTTCTCTCCTGTTTGGGCTGCACTTCCTCCGACTCTTCTTCTCAATATTTTGTACAACACCACAATCAGGATGATAAAGTTTATCGCCACTATCGTGAGCGCCGGGATCACGAAGGCCAGCAGAGCTTTGGACTCGTACCAGTTGAGCCAGCAGATGACGTTTTCCCGGATGTACTCGTTCGAGGGGGCAGTTGAAGCTATAGTTATGGTCGCGATGATCAGCGGCGCTCCGTATCCCAAAGAGAATCCGATGATCAGCATGGCCAGTTTCGACAGCCCTCCGTCAAAGACGCTGAGAGTCCGGTAGAGCAGCAGCAGAGCCGAGGCTAGCATCCAGAAGAACAAGGCCAGGTAGAAGAAGTGGATGAAGAAGGTAGCGGCTGTGCAGGCCGGAGGATTCTTCTGGTCTGCATCTGAAATGGCCGCTCCAATGATGAACCAAATGTTTGCAATCAGGAGGGACACAGCGATGTTGACGATGGAGACGTGACGCAAGTACGACGTTGCGTTCTTGTTGATTTTTCTCCATATGACCGCTTCAATGATGAGACAAATGACCAGGCAGGCCATGGAAATTCCGACTCCAATGTAGGTGATGAAGTCCAGAATGAGACTTCTCGGGCTGTCGGGTGACATCAGGATGGAAAAGGAGGTGGTGTGGTTGCAGTTGCAGCTGACCGTCTCGTTTTCAAAGTAAACTAACGAGCAGCCGTCGTCGCTCCATCCTCCAAGACCCTCGTAGAGGTTGAAATCCCAAAAGACACATTTGGGGTTTCCTATCGTGTCATTTGTGTAATTTATGACATCAAATGTCAATGAAATATTTGAGATTTCAACTTCAGGACGGACAAGAGCAACCCTTCCATGGACGCGGGTGGAGGAGGTGTTGAGCTCGTCTCTTCCAGGAAGCACATTGTACATTGAAGCAAAAATGATTACGGTGATGAATTTTTCGTCTCCACCGGCCTCCGGTATTTCTATTTCCACCGAGGAGTTATACACACTGCTGAAAGGGTCTGTGAGCCTGGTTTTGTTCAGGATGATGAAATCTGTGTCGATCTCCAGCGTGTCATTGCCAATAAACCTTGGTAAGGTTTCGAAAACGTTCAAGAATGCGGAGCTGGAGCTATTTTTCAATAGTTCATCTTCCGTTGTATTTCTGGTGTCGTTGACATTTAGAAAACCCCAAGACGCCCTGGCGTCGTCAATCGTGAGCAGGCCGGCACTTTCTAGGAAGTTCTAAAGGAAAAAAAAAGAAAAGCAACACAAACAGCATGTATTAACATTTTAACAGAGAAAAATACATGTAGCTTGTGATTGTGAGAATGCATGTTGTGATGTGTTTTCTGCACGTTCGAATTATTTTTGTCCATTTTTCTACATTGTTGTTGTTTATAGACTTCAGTTAAATGATATTCTCTGCCCTTTGAATATTTTTTGAGATTTGGGTGATTCTATACGTTTTGTAACTAATATCTGATTGTTTAAAGCTGTGGCGCTTTAGGGAGTGCGTAGACACCTCTTTCATCTCTCTCTCTCCTCCGCCTGCTCCATCACCGCCAGCATGCGTCCCACCTGACATGCGGTCGCTTCTGTTTGGCTCTTTGTTTGTTCATTGTGATTTTGGTCTCGTGGGGCTGGCTGCCCCGGTTTCGATGGCGAATGTTTGAACCCTTATTTGTGAGCGTGTGTCCTCAAATACATTGCTAATAAAGTGCGTCTCGACTCTGTGCTGTGCCGCGGGCGTATGAACCCACACCTGAAGCCCGTCGCCTCTTCGGATGGAATGACGTTTGATTGTACACATGCACCTACCGTCGTGGAATTTCTCCCCAGATTGATGTTTAAAGATGTGGATGTGTTGGCGACATTTTCAAAGATCTTAATCATGGCAATGAGGGTCGCCGGAGACTCAATGATCTCAATGTTATTCTGCACAGTCGCATTTTTGAGATCCTCCAGGAACACTGGAATAGTCAACTCATTCAATTCCTGCCACAAGAAAGAAAAGAGATTTTCTTGTTCATGATGATCACATGGCTCTAAGCAGATGTTTATGTATGATGTCTCTGTTGTGAATGTGCTGTACCTGCTATTTGACAAAACTGAAAACAGAATCATCTTTCTTTTTAGTGCTTGTTTATGTTTGTAATAAGTCACTGTTCATTATAGCATGGCTCAGATTCACACCCTCTGAGCGTCTCCTTGACTAGGTATCAAGTGAGCGACTACGACACACTGACATGCTTCGTGTGTGACTTCTTTTTAAAATTCCTAACATTGAAAAAAAAAAATCTAATAGGTTCAAAATAAAGCAACACAAGTGTCTGTATTGAAAAGCTCAGAAAAAGCTAAAAAAAAAACAACAAAAAAAAGAGATAGAGAGAGAGAGAAAAAGATAGAGAGATAGAGAGAGAGAGAGAAAGAGAGAGAGAGAGAGCGAGAAAGAGAGAGAGAGAGAGAGAGAGATCACCTCTGATCGATCAAGTAGGTCCACAATCACTTGTAGGACACACTTGTCTTGTTCATCTCCATAGTTACCATCTTCCATACAAACTGCCGTCTTTTCTCCCTCATAGTTAGGGTCACATTTTCCAACACCAATATTCCCAATTATTGCATTTCCATATATGTCACTTGTGCAGTCAAAGTTCGCTGGAGGAAAAGAAAAGGTCATAATTAATGAGTGCTAGTAAACACGACTGGATTTTTTTTTTTAAATGCAGGGAAATACTCTTGTTCATTTAATACGCACGTTTTCTGGTTAGTACCAGTGCGATTTCTTTTGCACTGTCCCTTCCCGTCAATTTACATTTGTACGTCAACACAACACCATCATCGCACGAAGCAGGGGGCACAAAGGTGAGGCGTGTTACGCCTAAATCTATCGGTGAAGAAAAAAAAAAAAAAAATGAAAAACCAAATAATCTTTTTTTTTTTTTTGTATTGTAAAGAGTGTCAGAAATATTTCACTCATGTCTTTGTGTCACACTTACCCACACCATTTGGATCGATCAATGTAGCTTTCAGATCAGCTACTTCGCAGGTCAGGTCTCTTGTCCCAGAACACTTCACTGTGTCTCTGATCGGAGTCGCGGTGATCAGAGGCAGAGGTCTGGAAGTCAGCTGCCGCGCCTGTGTGAAAGTTGAACCGGCTCCCCAGGTTACCTTACATTCATAGGTCCCTGGGGAAAAAGATGAAAAGGTAGTGAAGAAATGGCTCGATGGCTCCTGCCGTACCAAAAGCTTTGACGCTGCAAATGACTCTCAGGGTTTAGTTGTTGTGTTGACAATTTGTCATCGTCATAATTGATTGATTGTATATATTCTGATATGCTGCATAAGGTTAGAAATTCACCTTATAAATAAGAAGGTTTTTCCCCTAAAAAAAAAAAAAAATCAATTAGAAAACTTTTCTTTTTTTTTTTTTGGCAATAAATTGAATTTTATTTTAATTAAATCCTCAGGATTTAATTAAAATGTCACGTCTGATCAATGTCACGTCTATTCCTGAGTTTCTGTGCCATGATGTGGCGACGTTAAAGTCAGTCAAATAAAAATCCCAAACGGTGATGACAGGAAACAGGAAATGTGAGCTATTCGCAGGGAAGTTGGGATGCGTTTCACTCTGAAGTAGAAAGGAGTTAATTTATTCATTTGGCTAATTTAGGCAAAATAGAAAAGCCAGAAAAAAAAAGAAAAACAAAACAAAAAAAAACAATTAAGGTTTACAAATAATGTTGCTCTGAGCGCAAGCTGAGTTTTCAGAAATATTAAAAACGCAACGGAAATCTTTCTTTTAAAAAAGACTGAATACGGCAGGAAACAAATAGCTGATGGTAAAGTAACAGCTGTTACTTTAAAAACATTTTCTGTAACTCTATTGGTTTATTATCATTCTTTTTTTTTTTACATATATTTTATGTTCTTGTGTTTATTAAAGCTTTCCCTTATTTTCTGACCTGTTTTAAATCAAATCACACCACACACCAATCAGGATCCATTCTTTATCGATGCTTATTGAAGAGTGCAACAGAAACAATATTTGCTGTTCCTCGCTGTGTAAGATAGACTTTTGTCCCATTTCTCCTTGAATCCTTGTATTCATGGGTAAAGAGTAGAAGGAGACGGGAGAAAATGTGCAATTTAACTAATATCTCCAATGAAACCATGTTCTTTTTGAACACAGTGCATACGGGCGCTAACACAATGTCTTGACATTATTTCCAGTTTTTGATTTTTCTGTTTGCTCCCAACTGGCAGATTTCTTTCTTACCATCATCATATTTTGAAAATTTAGGGATTCGGATTGAATATTTATCAATAGTAGCTTGTTTGGGAAGGGCTCCTTCTTTTCGTGTCCATAACACTGTCTCGTTTGTAATGGTGAGGCCAGTTGAGGTGAGGTCAGACGGGTCACAGGTCACTTTTATACTGTCCCCGACGTAGAGTGGAGTTCGATCGACAGACAACGCCTTCGAACCTTCATAGAGACAAGAACATCGTTAGCCAGCTCTCCTCAAACATTTTAGTATTAAATGGACATTTGAAATATTCCCCAGCCTTGTTGAGGTCTACTTACTGGGAATGCTGACAGGGTATTTTGACGCCACTTCTGATAAAATTTCATTTTTTGTTATCGTAACTTTGATATCTGGTGGTGGGTCAGATGAAAAGACATTAAGCTCATAAGTAGCAATTGTACTCCCGGGCCTGCAATGAAAAAAAAAAAAAAATCTTCATTTAAATCTGCAAAATTGTTGCAAATAAACAGTTACATAAACATACACAAACACCATGTTTGTGCGATGGTGAGTAGTTTTTTCTGAAATGCTATATATATATATATATATATATATATATATATTTACTCACATATACCAGGATTCACACCTTGCAAAATGTTTTCATGTTTCACATTTCATCTCCCCACATACACACTCCTCCATCTATCACTCTTCTTTTAATATTGTATGCTCTCCATGAAATGCATAATTGTCTATGGCTGAGTCCATTAGGTACTGATGGCACAAACCAGCTAACAGCACTTGTGGTGCCACGAAAATGAAACTGAACCAAAGGATCCATTTGTGTAAGTACAAAGTAAAAAAAAATAAATAAATAAAAATTACTCTTTCAGTAAACTTCTAGTTAATGTAAAAGCAAATTATGCTTCTGTTTGATTTCGATAGGTAACTTAATTCACGCAAAAATGAGTGTCAAATTTCACTTACTTGAACGTCAGATTTTTAACCGCACACTTTAATAAAACACTCGTACACTTTCTCAAAGTCTGTTTGAGAGAATGACAAAGACAAGAAATAAATAAAAGTACTTGCTGTAATTTCAACGCTATGTTGAGAGAGCAGAAAGACAGACACGTTAAGCAATGATGACTCACAGCGTCATAAATGGTTTTGTAAACTTGACTGTTCTTGTCATTGAATGAGATGTCGAACGGCATGTCTATGGTAAAGGTGCCTGATACGTTTTTAGGCGGCGTTGTAGGTTCTGGCGTTGCTATGGTTGGCGCTGGTGTCGGTTCTGGCGTCGCTATGGTTGGCGC
>VMRN01000001.1:16973004-16989479 GCA_010277015.1 Poeciliopsis turrubarensis
ACACACACTGATATCCATAAGGGGAGTTTGGATCACAGACTGTTGAGAATATTTCAAAAAGATAAAAGAAATCATGCAGCGTTTTATTCTCAGGGTCAAACCAAAAACAGGAAAACAAATAAGGAGTAAGTAGAATAAGTAAGCACACACTCTTACCTGTGGTCAAGGATAACTCTGTGATGTTTAAAGACCTTGACAGTGGTGTGAGGAAAGTTTTGTTGTTCAGAGACTCTCTAAACTCATCCAGCATATCAGACTGGTAGCTTGAGAAGGGGATGTGTACCTCCAGGACTAAATCAATCTCTGTCGAGGCAAATAGATGAAAATTCCAACAGAATTAAGACGACTGACAAGTTGTGATAGACGGTCCACGAAACTAAACCGTATAATCTCTGACCACTGAGCAGAAGAGGGAAAATGATGGAGACAACACAAATACTTGTTTATTATCGTGATATTTGTTTTATGTTGTCGTACCATAAATCGGTGAAGGAGTTGTTGAGAGCGTTGTCACTGGAAATGAAACACAAAGAAATTAAAGAAACACTGGCATTTGCAGAAGTTGTCTTATGTTTAAATTTCACTAATTCTTACAGACGTATACCAGAGAGGAGGGAACCTTTAAATGTATCCTCTTTTGTTCAAATAATCCACTTGTAGACTATAGAAATGTGACCTCATGCCCACTTATGCAAGCTGATGCATTTCCATTTACCCACACAGTTCTCTCTAATTTGTACAAGATTGTGAACAGTTCATCTCTTTGGACAGTGCTGGGAATCTACCTGGTTCGAACTAACACACACATGAAGGATGACAGCAGATGTCATCAAATGACATGAGAACTAATCAGTGAAACCAATCATCAGAATGCAGATCAGCGAGGTGAGAAGCTTTGAGTAGCCGAGGGAAAGGTGACTAACGAACATCGGAATGCTCGCATATAGATCAAAAACACGGATGTAAAACTCCCTTCCTCGGGGGCCTTTAGATGCGTCTCTGTGTCAGCACTACTGAATCACATAACTCGGTCACTAGGAAGCCTCTGTCGGACTTGAATTTATTTCCTGCGTGTTGGACTTGGGACACACCAGAAGTTGAATAACCTCTCCCCTCAAGGACTGGAGTATGGTAAAAGGAATCTCACCCAACAAAACCATCATGATCAGTATTAAAATGAGAATCTGAAGCGATACACACTGACCAGAAGTCAACACTGAGCTAAGAAAAACACCACAAGAAGTAACCCATAAAAAGAGAGGACACCAAAACATAACATCAAGCCAAAAAGATCCAGGCACAAAGTTCAGTTAGAGAAAATGCAAAGCCGTAGCGATCATGATCAAGACGTTTCAGAAGCAGGAAGCATCTTGTGTAGCAGTCTGTGCTCTGCTGGCTTCAAAGAAACGTCTGGCATGAGAGACTCTTGCTGAGTCGCTGCATTGTGAAGGGGATGATCCAGAGACAAATTTCTCTCTAGTCAGAAAATGCAATGCTTTTCAAGAACCCCGGTGTAGCACTCTTAGTGTCTCTTCTCAGGCTGTGCTGCAGTTGTGCCTACAAGTTGTCTAGACGTCGCACAATGGCAGATAATGTGTTAAGAACACATTCCAGGAACAACACAACCACAGCTGCAAAACCAGAATGATCTGTTGCTCTTGCAGCTCTGGGAGAGGAGACCAAATGCCTCTGCCTTCTGCCTTACGCCTCACAATTCAACTGATATTCACATCTACCACTTTTATGGAACCAACACAAAAGCTGTGAGAAAATATCACAGCGTTGACCAAATAATGGCGTTACCAAATCTTGGGTTCTGTTTGGACTCTGTAATCAGTACCTAGAGAGGCTGCAACCGACTCCAATCCAACCTGCTTTCTAATTATTTCAGCGAACATCTATTTTGCTGCAAGGGGCCACGTAAAGACTATGGAGTGTTGAACTTTCATGTTCAGACGGTCAGGCATTGAAAAAGGGTAAATAAATTATTTACTTTATCCGTGCACCAAAAGATTTGGTGGTAAATGGAAACAAATTGCATTCTCATCTTGCCAGCTTGATGGCAGAGCTTAAACAATTGACTCACGAAGTTTGTCGAGATATAATTCAGGTGGATTTTTCTTTATTTGGTTTCTGGAGCAAATTACAAATGTGTTAAATTATAGCTGAATTGTTTTTTTTCTCACATACCTGGAGTAGGAGTTGGGCACACAGAGGAATCTAAAAACGAAGAAAACCGTTTTCATATTTCAGTCCAGGAAGGCAGAACTGAACATTCAGGGAGAACTTGCAAGTTCTTAAAGACGCAAATATGAAACATAATTTATATTTCTGACGCTCTACAGCCCCGAATTTCATTCACAAAATAAAGTACAAAATCCAGTTTCCTTACTTGTGATTGGCTGGCAGAAGTGGTTGTTGGAAGGAAGTCCATTTAAACACGTACAGAACGGATTGCTGGGGTCACTGCATGAATTGCTGCTGTTGCACACGTCACACGGCCAAGCAAAACCTTCTTCGCATTGACAGAGCAGTTCATCGGTGGAGTTTGGAGAGCAGGCTGGCAGAGTTTTTTTCAAAAGATGGAAAGTGTATACTTTAAAAACATCGATCCTGATGAGACGGATTAATCGTTAGATGAGCTCTTACCTGTGGTTAACTCGACATCTAAAACATCGACAGACGGCGAGAGCTCAATGGGAAAGGTTTCATTTTTCAAAGCTGCCCTGAGCAAATCGAGTAAGTTTGACGGCGCAGTGGTCAGTGGGACCTGCAGGTCAAGGATTACTTCAATGTCCACCCATTCTGTTGACATGAAGACCAGATTTACAGTGGTTAGCAGTTGTCATGAGGACAAAAACTTTCTACCTGTAAACGGCCATGTCTACTTTCACTTTACATTAACATAATACTTTGTGTTGATCCATCACATAAAATTCCAAGAAAATGCACAAAAACTGGTTTGTAAACACATTTTTATGATACATGTCATAGTAACTTCAACATCTGATTATAATTGGAAACATCCATCTTTTCATGGCATGATTTTATTTAAGCTCTGAGTGAAAATGTGCAGATTTTGCCAAATGCATCTTAAACTTGAACCTTTCTCTAAGGTAAGTTCAACTGTTGAACTATAAACTCAGTTCTTTGTTTTTTTTATTTACGTGTGGGAGGTGTAGGAGTTGGCTCGCATATAGTGGCATCTGGGGAGAAGAAGAGAAGAGAAATAAGTTTTAAAAAAGCAACTAATGTTGCATCATCAGGACTAGAATCTAAGACACATATTGGCAGCAAAACAAGCAACATCTCTATGATCCTCTACAGCCGTCTAATAGGATAGTAGAAACAATATTAATTTAAAAAGCAACAAAACAGTGTTCTTACTTGAGACTGGCTGACAGAACTCATCATTGGGAGGAAGTCCATATAAACATGTGCAGGTCTGATTGTTGCATGAGTTGCTGCTGTTACACGTGTCACATGGCCAAGCAAAGCCGCTCTCACATTGACACTGGAGCCCATTAGCAGAGTTTGGATCACAGGCTGTTCAAAAAAAAAAAAGCCACACGGTTTTTTTAATTCTCATCCAAATCAAACCACTCAACCAGCAGACTCTCTCACATACCCGTGGTGAAGTAGACCTCTTTCACTTCCAGAGACTGAGAGACGCGTATTGGGAAGGTAAGATTTCGCAGAGTGCTTCTGACATCGCTGAATATACTTGGTAGAACACTGGAGGTTGGGATGAACACGACGATGATCACATCTGTGTCCACTAGACCGATGGAGGGATAAGAGAAGAGTTCATTGCATTGAAAAAACTAGGCCTAGTGCTATTTGCAGGAACAACCAATCAGAGCCAGCGGGAAATGCTTAGAATTGTCAGTCACACTTTGCCTCCTGTACATGGAGCTTATGAGACTGCCAAGATTGTTGGTTTGGTGCAGCTGTGCTAACTTAACATTACAGAAAAAACTGTTTATCTGCCATCGTCAGTGGCCATGCTAACTAGCCCTAGCATTCAAGGCAGGCTCTGTTGTGGTAACTAGCAAATAGTAAGAGAGAGTAACCGTCTTCCCGGCTCTGATTGGCTATTTCTGACCAAGTGGTGTATTTCTTCAGATGGCAGTAGGGCCACTGGGAGGCGCTTGATTATTTCACACATCATCTCTTATTATACTGCCAGGTCATAGTGGCAGTTTTAACAAATATGTAAAAAGAAAAAAAATAAATAAATAAATTGTTTTAAAAGTTGCATACTGCAGCCTTAAGAGGCCAGGTTACATTTATAATTGCATGAGCACAATGTTAGAGATTATTTATTCTTTTCCCAGCCAGACTAATTTGACTCCGCGCACAAGAAAAAATAAACCGTGTCATACCATTTGCTTGTGTAGAAGATGGCGTTGCCGTCGTCGTCACTGTGGAAACGAGACACAAAATGGGTGGGAGTCCATCAGCTCAACGCTGTCATAGCATACCAAGAAAATTTCCCTGATGCAGCAGATACATGATGTTTTTTTTTTTTTTTAAATAGAAGTCATGGTGGTAAAAGCAGAAATGGAATCTCTTCCAAACAGATATGAGGGCTCTGAAACAACTAGTCGGAGAAAACGTCTTTGTTCTCGCAGGCGTAGCAGAATGCACTTCCTTGTTTCAATTTTTTTGTGAGGTAAAGAATGCTTAAGTTAAGCACATGTGGGTTCTTGTTTAAAGGAAAAGAAAAGCCACAATTAAAAGGACGATCATCTCCAAATGTATTCCAGTCGCAAATAAAACGCCGAGGTTGGGAAAAGGTTTTAGTGTAATACCTACTCCTTGCAGTAACTGCATCATTATGAGTTTTCAAATACTCGACAGTGTTTTATGATTTTGGGAATTGATGTAACATTGTCAAAATTTTGGAAAAAGCCACTGGTTCAAATTTTCCAGAAGGGGGGGAAAAAAAAAAACAGGTGGCAAAAAAAAAAAAAAAAAGATTCTCAAAACCATTCTTTGTCATTTTTGCTAAATGAAAACATTTAGCTTACCCCAAATACATTTTTCTGGATACATTTATTTGGTTGTTTTATAAAACTTTCAGTCAAAGTTTGAGATTCATGTTGATGTTTCAGCGTCCACTAAATACTGCATTAGTGTGTTATTTGCTTCAGCATTAGTGGAACTACATTTTATGATTAGTGCTTTCGGGTTAGCGCAACTAGCCTTTCAGTTAATGGGGCCCACCACAGCAAAAGAGGGATAAATTAAAATATTTTCAAAATGTCTTTATTTTGCACATTTGTTCCAGTAAAAAAAAAAAAAAAAAAGGTTCTGTTGTCGGTTGTGGTTATAACCTTAACCTCTGATAAACCGCCCTCCACAAGTTAGTGAAACTATGAGTCCACGAAACAGAAATGACGTCGCAGTTTCAAGAAAAAAGAAAAAAAAAAAAAAATTAAACCAACAATATAAATAACAAATTTTATAAAAATTGCTCCTCTTGTACTTTCACAGCCTCTAGATGTCCTCGCTCACCTCTGTTCTTTGTTCCCTTTTCATCATCTGTTCCTCACACCTCCTTATCACCCACATGCCTCAGTATTATCGCTGCGGTGGTTTCCATCTTGCATCTGCCAGCAACATACTTGCATACGCGTTCTCTCTTCACCTCGTCTCTTAGACTTGAGTGGTTAAAGAAGTGAATATATCCACACTATTTTAACCAAAAATACACACACAGTCTCTCTTTATGCTCTCCGTACAGCCTGTCTGTCCTCAGGTCAGTGTTTTGAATGACATTAGTTCTTTTTATTTTTGCAGCGATATGTTGCTATATTGTGATATGACTTCATGACAGTGGTATATATTTTACATTTTTACAGGTTCACAGTTCGATATAAAGCTTGAATAAAACTAACGCTCTACTAAATGACGAATGCTGGTTTTTCAGGCCCACCTGTTTGGCTGCTGTTTGACTGGCAGAACTGGTCATCAGCTGGCAGGCCGTTAATGCAGCCACACGTGTCAGCAATAATGGCGTCGCAGACCCCATACGTAATGCAGTTGTTGTAAGACCAGGCAAAGTTCTCCTCACATGCGCACCGGTACCCAGTTACGTTCGGCGTACACACTGTGGGAAGAAAAAAAAACAACAACATCAGTTCAATACAAAGGCTTAATTTTGTTCCCAGAATAGGAGGCATTAATGTACAGCATTAATGTTTGTCGAACACTAAGCCGGGTTGTACCTGTTGTGGTCTCGATGCTGTTGACTTTCACCGTGTTGTTGATCGCAAAGGGGAAGCTGATGTTGCTGAGAAGCTTCTGGAGACTCTCGAGGTCAGAGAAGGTTATGACAAGTTGTAGCTCGTATTCAGTAAAGTTTGAGAGAGTGGGAGAGGCTGCAATAAAAAAACTTCCTTTAACGACCGTCCCAACAGTGGCATTAATGAGACATTTGCTCTGTCCAGAAAGGAGCCATTGTTTTCCACAGTGACTCACCTTGTCTTTTCTCTCTGGCATGTAGGACGGATGATGTGGCGTCCCTCAGATCCTGTAAAGCATCAGCACATCTGCTTATCTTTGCAATTTTGACCAATGAAAGCAACCATTTACGTGTTTTGCACTGTGAAAGGACAATCTCACGTGGCGTGGCGCTATGATAAGTTTGGTAACGTGTCAGGCTCACCTGAAAGAAGACAGACACAGACTGTCTGAATCCTGGTTGGTTGAAAGTGAAGCAGATAACCAACATCAAAACACCGAACCGCAGGGCCTTTGGCAAAGCCATCCTCACTAAAGAGAGAATAAAAATAAATACCTTCGTAAAAATAAAATCTACAATAAGACCAGCAATTACATACATACAATGCTACTGATTTAACGTTATAAATCCTTGTAGTTGTTGGACCTGTACAACTACACGATTAAGCTTCACTTAATCGTGTAAAGCTGAGCTGTTGAATGTTCCCGTCCCAGAAATAGACATAAATGCTGCACCCATTTCAGAAGAGACCAGTCATACCTATTTGGGTTCAACCATCAGTGTTTACTTAGAAAGGGTTGTCAGAATAATTTAGGAATGGTGAATGGTTATTACAGTTTGGTTTATATTTCCAGTAGTTTGTTAGAAGATCAAACTCAAACAAACGAAAGAAAAACTTGTCTTGGCAGAAGATGTTTGTGCAGCAGAAGAGAAAGTGAAACCACATGTGTTGCTTTATTTATGCCTTTGATTGGCTCAAGCAAAACTACACTACGAACTTTATTCATTTCCCCGCAAAATTTTCACTGCCTTCCTCATCCAGTGATTTTAAGGGAAGATTAGATTCTGGTCAACTAAATTCTCTAACAGCAGCAGAGATGATCTCAAACGGGAAACACGGCCCTGGCACTTATCACCTCCTCCATGTGACGGTTGCTCAGAATCTGAATGACAAACACGAGTTTCACACATTTCTTTCGGCGGAGAAAGACAAAACCCTTGCAGTTAACACCATAACTGTGAGAGCGATGGGTTATGGCTCATGCAATGCATAATTTCAAGCATGATTTCAAAATGTAAGGATCAATAAAAAAAAACCATGCTGTGTCTTTTAAATTGACCAGGTAAGTAAACTTCGAGCTAACTTGGCCAAATGATTGAGCGTAAAACGTCTATTTATCTTAAAATGTTTACAAAACCCCCTGCAGACATGCATGCAACGCTGATGCAGCTCATATCAGAAAATTACGAAGGCATTTAATGCCTAATGACAGCAATAATGGTAATTATGGTCAGTTTAGATGAAACAAACACAGCTGTTTACGTATCAAGAAATATTTTAAATAGTTATAATTATTTAATAAAGGACTAAATGCCTTTGGAGTTAATTCCAACCATAGATGCAGAATGATTACGATATACCACGATTAAAAGTTTCTTCCAAACCTGCTACAGAGGCCATGATCTTATAAAAGCACTAAAATCTTAGCAGGGGATAAAAAGTTTTAAGAATTCCTCCAGGTGATGCAGAACTGAAGATGAGAGAGGATCACTCCTCGATTTATAAATGACATTATGACAACATCAGGATACAAAATGCAGTGTTTGCAAGTTTTGAAAGGATTGCTTATTGCTACATGAACATAGTCGATCTCCTCAGGAAGGTGAAACTGTCAGCATGTTTTGCTTTAGTTTTTCAGGTTTTCTTATCTGCCTTGTTCGATGAGTGAATGTAAGTCATCCGAAGGATAATGTATGTGAACAAAACTAACAATGTCTCCACTGCTTTGAGGTTTGCCCACGTTGGTAAAGAAAACCACAGACACAAACGTCTGACTTTTCACTCCGACAGGCTGCTCTTTATAAGTGCGCAACGTACACATAACTTAAATTCCTGACAACTAATGAAGTTCAATCACCTTTCTCTTTATGATACAGAAAGTATGGCTCTGCTCCAAAGAGCTTATGCCATGTTTTGTCTAGGACTGGAACAAACAGGCCTCAAGGAATTCCAAAATGGTTCTGAGTAGCTACACCCAGTTTAGAGTCTCAACTGTGCTTTTTCATATGGCTGCGCAACAGTGTTGTGTAGATATCTATTTATTCCATCATTTAATTCATAAAAAAAAATTCTGATGTGGAATCCACCAATTATGGTGTTTCTTGCTAAGTTAGTGAAACTACGGCTTTGAAGACAGACTAAAGAAAACTACTGGCTGCAACATCATACTGTAGTCCAGTGACACTTGTCCAGTGGTGGAGATACCCTGTTTTATCTGCAAACTCTTTGGACACAATTGTTACTTTACATAAAAATGGAAAGTTTTTATGTACAAAAGCCTGAGCATTACTGTTTCAATCTTAAAAGAGTCATTGTTATTAACCACATTGATTTTATCCATTAAAATGGCCCTATTTCATGTCATTGACCAACATATAAATGATGCCTTTCTAAAGTGAAACAAACCTACGACTTGCGTAACTCTACAGAAGTTGTGAAACTGGTTTCTCTATAAATACACAAAAGAAAATACAGCTGACTGCATGAGTTTCATTGTCTGGGCAATTACTCATATGGGTGAGGCTGTGCACAAGCTTATTTATTAATTCACTGAGTTGAAAAATTAACGGCATGTTTAAGCATGAAAGCACACATGACGTAGCTCGACTTAATTCACCGTCTCACACTTGTTTCACTCGTAAACGAGCACAAAGTGACACAGGATGTTTTTTTCTTGGCGACGTCATGGCCTCATAATCACATAAACGTCCTTAACAACCCATGGAAATATCTGTGACAGTTGTCTTTTCAGAAATTTCCACTTGGCCGACAAAACAAAGCAAACAATGAAATATGAAGAATAAAAAGTTTTTCCCTTCTTTGAAACGATTTACAATAAAATCCCCCCCCCCCCCCCCACAAAAGAAGAAAATCAAAATCAACCAGACATAAACCTATAACACATATTCTGCTTTCAAACTCCACTGAAGTTTATTTCACCCTTCAGTTTGCCACAAAACAAACCACAAACCATCTTTACAGTAAAACACCGTAACTGTTTTGTTTTGTTCTCCGAGTTCCTAACATCTCAAGTAAGTAAAGTACTTGATAATGTCATTCTGAAATACTCTTCAACACGTGTGAGGAAAAAAAAAAAAATGATTACATTAATGCACCGGAATATTTTAATCTTGAATAAAAATATAACGTCATAGAATTCTGGTCTGAAGTACCACACACACACACACACCAGTAGGTGGCGGTAGCAGAAATTATTCTCAGATGTTTTTTTTCTTCTTTCTCTGCTCCCCCATACAATGAATGAGATGTCAAGTCTAAGTCATAAGTAAATCAGATATGGACAGTGTTTTACTCATGTAAACATTCATTTGAGGCGTCCAGGAGGCGTCCTGACCAGATGCTCCTCTCGACGTGAAGGAGCAGCAGCTCTACTCTGAGTCCCTCCTGGATGACTGAGCTTCTCACCTTGTCTCCCAGGGAGAGCCCAGACACCCTACGGAGAAAACCCATTTTGGCCACTTGTGTCTGTGATCTTGTTCTTTCGGTCATGACCCAAAGCTCTTGACCGCAGATGAGGGTAGGAACGTAGATTGACCGGTGAATGGATCTACGTAATATATCACGCGCTCACAGATCTGGGTAAACAGGTAAACCCAGAGCCTTTATGTCTTAGTTTCGACTTCATGATGAACTCCAGCAGCACCCGCATCGCTGCAGACACGGCCTTTCTCTCTTCACTCCATTTCCTACTTCACCTCACAATTAGTTGTGAACAAGGCACAAAAAAGTATTTAAACTTCTCCACTTCAGAGAGTTATTTCTCTTAAGACCTATGCCTTCCGACTTAGTAAAGATAACTCTCATCCCAGCTGCTATGCACACTGCTACTAACTGCTATGAATGCCAAACCTTGCACTAAGACTTCAAACTTCAAACGCAAGAGGAAAAACGGAGAAGGCAAATTAATTAAACACACACACATGCACTCAATCAGACTGCACATCAGCCTGTCAAGATTTAGACCATAGTTCTAAAAAAAATCTGCACGAATACGTCCAGCCATCATCATCCCGATGGGAAAGGCAATGGTGCTTTTTTGCATTTGACCTTGTCAAGATAGTTGAAATGTACTAGAATTACAAACCATAGAGCTCGGACACAGTAACCCAGTCATTTGATTTTTTTTTTTTTTTAAAGATTGCTCATGCTGTTAACACCATGCACCACGCTATTAACTTTTTACTTTCATGAACATTGAAAATAATCTTACATTAGTCCATTTGTGTGTTTTCGTTCATCTCTTCTTTCTGTTGCTACTCGTCCAGGAGGCGAGAATGCAGCGACTGAGTGCAATCTGCCGGCTTTCCTTAGATAGAGAGAATCAAACTACTTTGAATGTTAAACTACTGTTTGATAATTAGGATCAACTGGAATGAATGCACGTCTGATTTGTTGTGGGCTTGTGCAAAATAAATAAACTGAATTGATTTTCATTTAAAACTCACAGAAAGCTCGTATGTTATGATGGATAAGAGAATTTATTAAATAAAAAAAAAAAAAAAATGAATGTAATTTCCAAACTGTGGATAACCTTCATTTTGGACACAAAAACGTTTCCATTATTCTTCTAAATACCTGTATCATCCTACAGCAGTGCTGTTCAGCTCATTATGTATGGAATATTCCAAATTTGTACCTAAAAAAACAACATAAACTCTGTTCCCCCCCAACATAGCATTAAATGTCACCAAATGAAACACCAACATTTTTGAAAAACTTTGCTCCTTGCTTTCTAACCCGTAGGACTAACTACAGGGAGTGGTTTGTTTCTTTACTTGAAACTCAGAAGACGGCGTGAGCGAGACTTGTCTCTTAGTGGAAATATTTGAAGGATAAGACTTTTGAAAAGGTTTTAGCACTTCACAATTAAAAACCATTATTAGGTTTTAAAGATAACACAGATTTTTTTATTGTATTTTCAATTTTTTTTTTTTTTGCATTATTCTGACTTCCCAAAATTTGAACCAAGCTAAAAGATTTAGTCAAAAAGTCAATTTTACAATGGAATTAAATCTGTGCCTAGATATGTTTCTTACTCCATCCAGAAAAAGTAACTAAATACCAAGTGGTGTCATAAAATCATGTGACTCGGTATAGATAGAAATTAATACATTAATGTATTTATTAGAAAGTTTAACTGGATGGTAAACAGGATGCTTAGAACTCAAACGTGTGACAAGTGTCTCTTGGATAACATTAGTCATTCATATTATGCGCGAAGATGTAAAAACAAAAAAAACTAATTATTATCAACTCACCCGTCTTGTCCTCAGGCTTTCCTAAAAGGCTCCTGTCAAGACGGTACTTTCATCTCACTGCTCTTCGTTCGAGAGACACTGATTTATGATACCTGCAAAGGAAAAGTCTTTGATTCAACTTCCTCAAATCAAACTCGTCAGGCTTGTTGAGCAACATGGGTTTTTAACAAATACTCGGGCAGTTGTCTGTTCACTTTGACTGTGGGGATTGCCCTGTCAAAACAAATGTCTGCGTCGTGCCTTTGTCAGAGTACCACCGTGTACCTGGAGGACGTGCCCACTTCCTTTAGTGCTGCTTTTGCATTTGTGCGACTCTGACCATCTTTGTCTTTTTGTCGACACACACAGAGCAGCCTCACAGATTTCATAAGTGATGCAAACTTTCTTCGATCCGAAAGTGTATCTATGAATCCCGCAAAGTACAATCTGATCTCTGACCTGATATGAGGTGTCTGATTTCAAATAGTAGTAATTCCTGGATCACAATTGACAAGCGGTTATATTTTGTTCATATTTTGCTCCTTTGTTCATTTGAAGAGGCAAACTATTTAGACAGCAGCCACTTTATTTTGATGACCAGATTGATTTCATGTCAGCAAATGTTTCCATGATGGCTGCTGGTCATTTATTAGATTCAACTGTTAGCTCTATGAAGCCGTGTCAATTCACCTTTCACATAAAAGTTCAATCTGTTCGTGATGCACAGAAAAATGCTGCTGAGTGTGGCAATTCAATGATCAGATCAGGCAACAAAACGTCTTCCGCAGGATGACGTTTTGTTGCACAGATTATGAAATTTAGCCTTTTAGGTAGTTAGTAAGTTGTTATAAATATTATATAATTACATATATTATGTAATTATATAATAATTGAAGATCTCTTCAATATCTTCAATATTATTGAAGAGATCTTCAATAATATTATGTAATTTTAAGAATTCATTGACATATTAACAGTTTGTGAACAAGTTTTATCAACACGTTCTGGCACAACCGGCCCTTTAAGAGCCTTCATGATCTTGATTTGGTCCAAAACGAAAATGAGTTCGACGCACCTGCCCTAGAACGTGGCTGTGTGAGTTTGACAACTGGAAGCGCATAATAGTTAAACAGATGAGAAGGATCAACAATCAAAGAAGCCTGAGCAAAGAAACATAAACCCCAAGGAACGGGGGTTTATGATTATGACCCAGTGGTATCAACGCCAGCTACATGAGACTGACAGAGAGAGGCCACACAAGGAGAGAGACCACAGCAAAAGCATCAAAACGACACAGCACCATGCAAGTACGTCACAAGCTACTATGAGAACTCTTGAAACATTATTACAATTTCAGATGTGTTGCTTCAGGACCACAATAGGCTCTGGTGTGGAAACACTTTGATTGTTTTATTTCTCAGAAAATGAAGTACAGCACATTGCTTAAAAAATACTATGTTAAAAAGCCACATTTTTACCAAAGGAAAGTGAGGAGTTGATTTTTTGAATTCATTTTAAACATCCAAATAAGCAGGTCAACTCCCCTCATCTGTTTAATGAGGCAGACAGACGGATTTGCAGTCTTGGTTTAAACTCATAAAGGTCTGTGCACTTTAAGCAACAGATTGTCATCTTTATACACTCAATCTGTTTCACAGGTCTTTTAGAAAACTAGTTAAAAAGGCCAAATCCAAACCAGACAGAGAGTAAAATTCAAACAAGTGTTCTACTTCAAAATTAGCTGGAGATATTTAGCAATGCACAAGCTCATGACGATTGGCAGTGAAGAATCGTCATGAGCTGGAATGCATGTTTTAAAAGTCAGGATGTAAGGAGTACCCTGAGAGAATGGAGAGATTCACAGAGAAGAACTTGACGCGTCGAAGATTACTTTGCCTTCTGGATCTTCCATCAAGAATCTTGGTTTTGAAGAAATAAATTGTTCACGAGTTCCCATAAGAAATCATAGCATTCATGTCAAAGCTAATTTCATTTCGCAATATTCGCACGTAGTGGCTTGATGAAAACCAATTTTATCAAGTTTGGCCGTGAAACTGAATCCACACAGTCTTGGTCCGATTTGGAATTTAAGGCATGCTGTTCACCCGGTAACCCACATCCGGTTCTTTCACTATCACTAGAAGACAGCTTGGGTTGTGCTTCACCCTTTGTAAAAACTTGCCCGGCTATCTGATAGAATTGTTCAAGTTTAGTCTAGTTAGGGCATCGTAAATAAGACTGAATATTTATTGTAAATAAGACGGAGCAGGTTTGTTGTAGACACGACCCAAAACGACGTCAGAAAAGAATTAAGCCTGTTTTGTCGTTATTACTTTATGGTAATATAACAAATTAGTCAGCAGTCACCATCAACTTCACCACTTTGAAAATAAACAGGATGCAGTTCTTTCATCATGCGAGTCCCTTGTCGTGTCATGTCTGCTTCATTGTCACTCTAAACTCCGCGAGTCCATTTTCACCACTTCTATCCTTCAGTGGCCGCGACTTTGTTTTCATTTAGATCTTGTTTGCTTCACCAGCCCCTGTGGAAAAGATTAGTTTGCAGTGTGCATGAGTATTCTGAGGCGACGGTAGCTCAGGGACTGTCGACAGACCACACACATTCACACCTCTAATTGAACATCGTCTATCCAGAGACATCATTGTTTTTAGTTTGTGTGTTTTTTTTTTTTTAAAGTGCAACATGATGTAATTTTTCCAAATATGATGTTAGCTTCATTTTAAAACTGATATTAAACAGAAAAAGTGCAAACTAAATTACAACTTTTCACCTTTTGACATTGATGGAACTGTAATACAGTTTTCCTGTTAATTTTAATAGTAGTTTGTCTTGCTTTGCTTTTAGATGCAATGTTCTTCCTGGATCCCACATAACGTTGAATTAATGCACCTGGTTGAACCATGCTGTGTATTTTTTTTTTTTTCTGAAAGCCAGAAACTTGGTACAAAGTTACCAAGTTTCCCACAACCCTCCACTGATTAGAGATCTTAGATATCGTTCTTGGAATTTACTGAAGCCAGTCCCTTTGTTCAGTCCGTTCACATTTCTACCAAGAAACCTTCTAGAGTTTTCACATTCCTTTTCAGTCAGCAGGCTGGTGGATAACTCCAAAGCAACAGTAACTTCTGTATTCATCTACAGTTAAACCTGTAGATAAATACAATGAAAACTTTATTTTATTTTTTTTTACTTTGATGTAACTGAATTATTTGAATTCAACCAGAATTAAAGATGAATAATCATCATACATAAATAGATCTATTTATTAGAGTGAGTGATTTGGAGGGAACAGATCAGGCTCCTTGTCGGACCCTTCCTCCCCAGAAACATCGGAGGCGTCATTGTTGAACGGCGTGGATCAAAAATAGCGTTGCAGTTATTCAGTAGAACCAGATTCCTCTTCTTTATCACTCAATCTAGCTTCTTCCCCCAATTGCTAAATTCTTCGCTGAAATTGGTCACGACTTCCTCCACATCTGCGTACCCGGCCTTAGTTGTTTACGTTTTTACTTACCCTCATCACGTCACGAAATGGCTCCGACGATTACAGATGAAAGCAGTGACACAGGTCGCTACGATCGATAGTAGCCGTACAAGCTCACTCGGTAAAAGGAAACAAACGCACCAAGTGCAACACTTTCCTGAGAGGTTTCCAGGCGACTGTGCATTTTTGTTCCAGAAGCAAGCAGAAAATGTTTCATAAGAGAGCAGAGAGTCCAAGCAGAGACTATATCTGAGCGTGAGAAGTTTTGAGTACAAGCATTACAAGTTTTGAGAAGAAAGACAGGAAATCCTGCTTTCAGACTGAAAATGTGGGCTCTTGGATTATGGCAGAAAATTTACCCCATAGTGTCAAAGACGTTTCATGCTGAAAATCGGACCGGCGATTAGGGGTACACCAATTTATCTGTGCCGATTTCCTTACTTTTGGGAGATGTGAAGTTAATCTTATCCACTGATCTTATCTAGCCTGGCAAAGGTCTAAGAATCAACCACTGTAAAGATTTGACTGACAGATCGGTGCTACCAGGTTCTGTCTGCACATTTACACTAAACAACAGTTACCCCATTGTTGATGACACAAACTTTCTTGCAATGTTGAGTGACATTTTAGACAAGTAAAATTGGCGATATTTTATTCAACAGGTAGGATTTACAGACACACATACGCTTAGACTCACTTGTCAACGTCTGTCTGAAAGTTACAAAAATCTCATTGGACAGTAATTATGATGATGTAAGTGTGGTTGGCAAGAAGTTCCTATAAAGGACTGCACAAAGACTCACGGCACAAAGCAAATACTGCTAGTGAACTGAGTGTTGGTAAGTGTTGACTGAAAGTTTCAAATAACTAAGAACTTGATGTATTTCTGATGTGCTATCACATGTATTATGTTATGTTGTCTATGCTTCAGAAATGTTTTTTCCTTTTTTTTTTTATTTTTAGGTCATGGACCCAGATGTGTCTGTGAACAGTACAGTCATTACGACTGACTTACACCCATGTTATGAAATGATTGACTCCGGTTACAAACTGACCACGACTCCTTCTGTTACATGTGTAATGTTATATGGATTTCTCTTGCTGTTATCTGCTGTAACTGTATGTGGAAACCTCCTTGTAGTAATATCAATAATTTACTTCAAACAGCTTCACACACCCAC
>VMRN01000001.1:16989489-17005446 GCA_010277015.1 Poeciliopsis turrubarensis
ACTCTGGCGATTGTTCTGGGAGTTTTTCTATTTTGCTGGTCTCCTTTCTTCCTTTGCATCACTTTTCTGCCTTTTATCAGTAATTCAGTGCCAGTTCCAGTGATTGAAACACTTAACTGGTTAACATTATCCAATTCAATGCTTAATCCATTCATTTATGCTTTTTTTTACACCTGGTTCAGGTCAGCTATTAAAATGATTGCTTCTGGGAAAATATTGCGAGGCAATTTTGCTAACTTCAGACTGCATTGAATGATATCAATATGCACGTGGTAGAGATTTTTTTTAAGTGAATGCGAATTGATTGCAATATATCAAATTTGAAGAATTTAAGTTACGCTCCTTTTAAAAATCTTGTTAGATGAACCAAAGCACAGATTTGTTGTGTTTGTTGACACATTCTTAAACAGTGAAAAGTTAAATTATGATTTTTACCTGCAGTAAAAAATACAACCTGGTCGACCTGATCAACCTGGTCTACTGTTAAAGCAGTGGAAGAAACATCTCTTTAAGTATAAAGAGACAGATCTCTCTATAGATATAGCTCTCATTTATATATATATACCTAAGAGTGATAAGTTCAAAATGACTATATATAAACAAATAAATAACAAACAATCACATGCAATATATCAATCAATAAATAACCTATTAATGAGCGCAGAAAATTTTTTAATCAATTAGCACAGACTTGGGCATTGTAAAGCCTGATGGCAACAGGCAGAAATGACTTTCTGTGGCGCTCTGTGGTGAAATGATCATCACCTGCTGTTATGAGACAGGAGACGCATTTATCACCCATCAAAACCACAGCATACACAAACACGACTCTCACAATGGCAATAGGATGTTACATGAGTAGTTTAAAATCAATCAAGTCAGAATCACGCCAGGGAACATAACATGAATTTAACATCACAAATTAAAGCTTGAACTTGTCCAACAACGAAGACAAAAGAATATCCTAACACTTGAAGAACGCGTGCAAAACAGGCTAAAGATCCAGCAGGCCGCTATGGGCCCAACCGATGCCCCGGTCCTCCATGTGACGCCAAAAGCCTAAAAAAAGTTTTTTAAACGAATGCAAGTACGACCTTAAATAACAATTTTATTGTATGCAACTAAAACGCCAGATTTTTAAAGGGATGACTAATCGTTACCCCGTACTGGATTCTTTCTCCTGAGTTGTCAATCTCTGCAGTGACTGCACAATAAACCAACGGCTTCTTCTAATCGGCCTTTCAGTTGAGGTGGACGTAGATGTCTCGGTAGATTTGAGCGTGCGACAGTCTTTTCGTGGTTTCAGATGATGAATGTAACGCTGCTATAGCATGTTTTATGCTTGTTTCCAGCCATGCTTGATTAAAGTCTATTTTACTTTCATTTCCAGCTCATGACAACAACATAAGAAACGCTGTCACAAAAAGACGCACGCTGCTTCCTAATGTCACGTGTTGCAAATAAAAAAAGACAATGCTCATTGGTCTTCAGTTTCGTCCCTTTTCATTGGACATGCTCTTGATTACGCAATGAGACCGCATATGTTTAAAGGGAAAGGTAAAGGAACGACACGGGGCAGGACAGGTGCAGGTAATCCAATGTGGAAAGAAGCTGCTTGTGCAAATTTCTTTAAACTGCTATTATTTTTAATCGACAAATTTACTTTGCATTACTTAAAAAAAACATTTTGCAGTCCATTATATAGAAAAATATTGTTGATATTTGTACTAAATATTAAGAGCAATGGAAGAAGAAACTGGTTTTTATGTTGGTTATGACTTCCACCCTTGTTATGAAATTAACAACGTCTCTAAGATAATGAGAAGGACTTCTTCTACGATATGTTCTTTGCTCTATGTTTTCCTTGGCTTTCTGTCTGTCATCACAGTGTGTGGAAACCTTCTTGTGATAATCTCCATCATTTACTTTAAGCAGCTCCACACCCCGTCTAACTTCCTGATCGTCTCTCTGGCTGTGACCGACCTGTTTGTTGGGATCGTAGTGTTTCCTCTCAGCATTTCTTTCTCGCTCAGCTACTGTCTGTACCACAGAGACTTGTTCTGCAAAATACGAGACAGCGTCGACGTCGTGCTGAGCACGACCTCCATTTTTAATTTGTCCTGCATTTCTGTGGACCGGTACTATGCAGTGTGTCAGCCTCTGACATACAGATCCAAGATCAGCACTGGGATTGTTCTGGTCATGATCCTCATGAGCTGGGGCCTTTCCGTACTTCTTGCGGTCATTTTTATTGTTGCACAGGTACATCAGGGAAACTGTCAAGGAAATTGCTTCTCTGATGATGTGCTTGAAAAGGTTTTTGCACCCATGATCTCATTTTATCTGCCAGTGACCGTAATGCTGTATATCTACCTGAGGATATTTCTGGTTGCTCAAAGACAGGCTCGCAGCATCCATATTGCAGCAAAGCCTGGCGCAATTGTGAGCAACATGGAAAGAAAGGCAACCAAGACTCTGGCCATTGTTCTAGGAGTTTTTCTGATGTGCTGGCTGCCTTTCTTTCTCTGCTTTTCCCTCCAGTTATTAGGTGGCGTGTCAGTGATGGTGTTCGAAACCCTCAACTGGCTCGCTCTGTCCAACTCAATGCTCAATCCGTTCATCTATGCGTTCTTTTACAGCTGGTTCAGGTCGGCTTTCAGAATCATAATGTCAGGAAAAATATTTCAGGGGGATTTAACAAACACCAAACTCCTTTGAGACGTTTGGAGTCTGAGAAGAGAAATTTGTCTCAGTACTGAAATGTCTGCAGAGCTACACTTAATATGGCAGAAATTGTTAGGCTTTAGAGCAAAAATTTAAAACATACCGCAGTCTTGGGTTTGATTTGGTTAAGAATAATGTGCCATGGCGAGAATGACAGTTTGTGTAGTTATAATTTACAAAGCTCACAAAAAATGTTTCACCAGAAAAACACATAATGTACCTTGACCTTCAAAGAGAAATGCAAAATACAAAATGACATACTGTGAATGTATTTCATTGACAGGATTTCATTCTATCAGTGAAATGCATTGACAGAGTTAGTTTTTACAATTTTAACTGTTCAACTGCTATAAAGTACAATCGACTTCAATTAAAGTGATAAAGTTGAAAAGATAAATGTATGCAGATAATTATGATTATGGTTATGATTCTGAAAAGCATATTGAAAGAATAGAATGGATTCTTATGGCTTTAAAAATATTGTCTGATGCTCCATAAAGGTGTCTTGCACAAACCTCTTGGACAGTTTTAGTGATAAAACCAGCAAAAATATCCATAAATAATATAAGTGAAGAGACGTGGGCTGAGTAAATACTCAGGACCAGTGAGAACTGAATACGATCGCCGTGACTCATCGCCTTGACTAATCCTGAAACAGGATTAATCAGCACAGAGTTTTCCCCAAGTGAAGCCTGGTGACTCAGGAACAACGTAGAGAACATAAGTTCTTTACTTTTAAAATCTATACTGGCTTGTTTTTGATTGAATGTTTTTATCCATCTAACCATGTAACATAAAATGTCTGTTTTCAATTCAGTCAATTTAAAAAAAAAAAAAAAAAAAAAAAAAAGTTAAAATGCAATCAAAATCAAACCAGCTGAGGTTGAGTGTTTTTATGTGAAAATGACAAAGAAACAAGTTTCAAATCCAATTTGACTCACCAGGCTTAACTTGGGGGGGAAACTCCCGCCAGGCGTAGCATTGGTTGTTCATCGATTATATATGTGTCTACACCAGCTATGACTGGTGCAGGCAGGTCTCTGGTGAAATGGTTGGAAGTACAACGGTCACAATGTGAACACAGGGACACTGAGGTTGAGGTGTGTTTTTGTCTCCTTTTATTCACTGGATCTCTGAAACCACTGCCTGTCTTTACTGGTTTACATTCGAACAACTTCAGCAAATAAAGTAACAAAAGAAATTGGACACATTTATTAGGATCAAACAACTAAAGTGCAAAGAAAAGGATATTTTCATTGTATTTATTTTTATGTTTACTTTTTTTTTTTTTAGAAAAAAAACTTCTCAGTATTTCCAGTTTGATACTCCAAGAGTTTCCCACTCCTATGCTGATCCTGTGTGCTCTTTTACCAGGTTTATTTTTTGTGGGGTTTTGTTAACTGGCGGTCTGATGGGACAGCCCACTGACCCCCTCCCCCCCGTTTCCTCTGTGTCTGACCGTGACTTTTGCCGCAAACCTCCTGACCGTCGCACTGAGATCGTGGGAGGGTTAGTAGTCGCTTCCAATAACCTGGTCATATTTCAAATTTCCGAACGAGGAGATCATACAGGCGTTTGAAGCAGGTGTTCTGGAGGAGCAAAAACGTCCAAAATATGCAGGACAGTGGAGCCAGAGAACTGAAATACTGCTCTAGAGTTGATCTACTGGATGAAATAAACAGAAGTTCACATAGTTCAGAGAGAAGGCTCAGGGTTCCTTTGTGTAAATATAACCATCTTAAATATTGGTTTGTACCACTCTCCATCAGTCTGATAGATGGTCGACTAGCGAGGCCTGTTCAGAGTAATGATCAAGAATAGCATGAAGAGAATGTATATGAATGGAAATGACATGGCTCTTTTGATGTACTCATGTGTTTTTATGTATTTTTTTTACACTTTTTGGAATTATGTTATTTTTATGTACCTTTGGTTGTTGTCGTTTTTGAAGTATTGCTGATTGTTGCCCCTTCGTCCTAGACAAATATCTCCTATGGGAGAAAATCAATGATCTTCTCCTAGTTTACATGACAAAATGGTAACGTGTTGCTCATGGTTGTTGCTAGGGGATCTCTTGGGTGCGTGATACCTCATCGGACATATGTAGGGAGTTACTGGTTCATGGAGACAGAGGTAGAAAGTGGAGGGTTCAGGATGCGTGAGGACAGTGGACAGAGTAGAGGAAGTCCTGAGGTCACGCTGACAGTCTCTCATGCACAGGGAACGAGTTGAAGAGAGACGTGATTGCTGACTGCTTGACTTTGGTTTCAATGACCGATCAGATCTTGATTTTTTTTAAATTTATTTCTGTGGATATTACTGAGTAACGTGACTGAAAATGGAACGTCATTTTGCCGTTAACAACACCGAGTCTAATGTAAACCCTTGCTTTAAAATTGCTTCTTATCTACCGACAGAAACGCCTGCTGTTGTGTGTGTATTTTTGAATGTTTTTCTTGGTTCCATATCTGCAATAACCGTTTGTGGAAACCTCCTGGTGATAATCTCCGTCGCTTACTTCAGACAGCTTCACACTCCGACCAACGCTCTCGTCCTGTCTTTGGCTGCGGCTGACCTGCTTGTGGGCGCTCTGGTCTTCCCTCTCACGATGGCGTTCTCTATAAGCTCGTGTTTGTATCACGAGGAGGCGTTCTGCAAAGTGAGAAGCGGCTTCGACATCACGCTCAGCACGTGCTCCGTTCTGAACCTGTGTTGCATTTCTGTTGACAGGTATTACGCAGTGTGCCAGCCGCTGGCGTACAGAACGAAAATCAGCAGCCATGTCATTGTGGTGATGATCTTGGCGAGCTGGGGCGTTCCAGCTGTGGTCGCGGTCAGTCTGGTCGGGTTTAACAGATCAAAATGTGGACAGAACTGTT
The DNA here is from genome assembly GCA_010277015.1 of Poeciliopsis turrubarensis. Taxonomy (NCBI): domain Eukaryota; kingdom Metazoa; phylum Chordata; class Actinopteri; order Cyprinodontiformes; family Poeciliidae; genus Poeciliopsis; species Poeciliopsis turrubarensis. The sequence continues at coordinate 16,995,093 of VMRN01000001.1, forward strand.
TGTTTACCGTTGTGCTGGGAAAAATCCTGATTGTTCTGATTACGTTTTACTTACCACTTCTGGTCATGATATGCATCTACGTGAAGATCTTTGTTGTCGCGCAGAAGCAAGCGCTCAGCATCCAGAGCATGAAGACCTCCGGGGCGTCTGTCAGTAAGATGGAGAGGAAGGCCACTAAGACCTTAGCGATCGTAATGGGAGTTTTTCTGCTCTGTTGGCTGCCTTCCTTCTTATGCACAACCGTCTTTACGTTCAGCAACGCTTCCCAGCCTGGCCCTCTGGTAGAAATCCTCAACTGGCTTGCACTGTCCAACTCAACCTTCAACCCGTTTATTTATGCTTTGTTTTACAGGTGGTTCAGGTCAGCGTTCAGGATGGTTATTTCGGGGAAAATTGTTTCGGGAGATTTCACTGACTTCAAACTTTTTTGATGTCTGACGTTTCTTCTGAGATTAATGCCTTATTGAAATGAGCTGAAAGCGCATGTGGCTTTACGAGTGCTTGTGTGTGCTTAAGAATGTGCTAACTGCAAACAAAGCTTCGTCGAAGCGAAACCTCTGTCAGTGAAAAATGGAAAAAAAACTATTTATTAATGTAAAACGAATTAAATTAAACTCCTTTATGTTCAAGATGTGTTTTTTGCAAACTGTCTTATTTACGCACTCAAATGAAATGGCTGTATATGGGCTACATGGAGGCTTTCAATCACATTTTTCCATGTGTTTTGAAATATTTCATTTGCTCTTGGTCTCAACAAATAGAAGTTAGTTGCAAAGCAACAGATTTAGTAATGTTTTTTTAAAAACATCAGTTACTTGATTTGAATCGATTTTTCTTTGAAATGCCGGATATCCATTCATAAAAGCCTTAAATTGATCCGTTTGATACATAATTCCCCATAATTCCATGCGACTTCTCCCATGACGTCAGCTGTTTCTCCAGACCCACCTTCTGGTCTCGAGTTGGAAACGCACTAGACTCCCAACCAGCAATAAAAGCTAAAGAAGAAGTAAGATATCATTAGCACGCGTCACTAATATCATTGCAAAGCAACTTGGTGGAAGGGTTGAAATCACTGTCAACAGACTTGAAGGTGAATGTGTGGAAGTGTTTTGTATTTAAAACACAAAGCAATAAACTGGAGAAAAACCAAACGGAATGGAAGATTTGCTTTGTGGGCGTGAAATATTGTGGAAACACAACCAATCTGCCAACGTGCCTCTGCCCGCGAACAAGTTCAGCTGGAGAAAGCGTTTGAATGCGAGTTACCAGAAAACTCTTCGCAAGCGCAGAAAACAGTGAAAGCTGTCACTACCAATGTCTGCAAGGACACACGGCCACAGAACAGAGTTGAAACCTGACGGTTTCGGCGACTCTAGAGTCACTGTGATCATTTCTGGGTCATGTAATATTTATTACATGTGCAATCATTTGTGTTTTTGTAGTTTGAACAGGAATAAAGAAAAAAAAAAAAAAAAAAAAAAGATGCTTTGCGTTTCACCTGTGGGGCAGTGTAACGATGCTGCCCTCGTGCAAATAGCTGAATGAAATGACAGTCCCAAATATACATGAAGATTTTCTGATTCTCGGGAACCGGAGATTTTGAGGTCAGCACCACCTATCCCTCCCGATCCGGAGTCACAACGCCGTTAATCCTCCATATGTGTCCACATCTCCTTGTGTTTTAACATTATATATTCTAGCACGGTATTTAAAAGTGGTTCAACCGGTCTGCTTGTGCACACAAATGCATTGTGCCATGTTTCATTTCTAACAGGAAGCGGCGGCTGTTTTGAGGGGCAGGGATCGGCTGATGTAGGTTTTTATTTTTGCTGCTCTCTACGGGTTTGGCATGTTTCAGACAACACTCAGTGGCGTGATCCATCGAGTTTGTGTGGATGAACGCTTTTCTTTCACTGATCGGGTCTGGACGAGATTATTTCATAAAAGCGAATATCTCCACTGCATCGTTTTAAAAAGACCAGGTTACATGTTGACGAGGCCTCGGTTTTCATTTGTTTTTCATGGGTTACATTAATGTAACCCATTAAGATGCTCTGTTGTTTTCGCTTCAGTGGTGATCAACACTAAACCAAATCCGTCGCATATACAGACACTCCATGAACTAATATATTCACATCACCATGGACATGTTGTAGTGTGTCCCATCTGACGTGGTGACTGAATATTTGCATTCATTATGATAATTAGATGGACTCCCCTATTTATTTGTCAGGCACCTTGGCAAGGTGATGCGCCGAGAGGGAAGAGAGTGAGTGCATCCTGACATGCTTGGTAAACTCCACGAGTTTCATTCTGATGTTTTGATGTGTGTGATCCATTCTGGTGTCGATGTTGTGGTTTTTAACGGTAAAATGTACTTATATTGATTGTGATGTTTCAGACGTCATCAAACCATGGAACCAGTGGTGAATGCCAGTGGATCTACCATCCATCCCTGTTATGAATCATACGACTCGTCTTCCAAATTGACAAGCAACCCTTCGTTCGTTTGTGTGGCATTGTGTGTTTTCCTCGGCTTACTGTCTCTCCTGACAGTGTGCGGAAACCTCCTCGTGGTGACGTCAATCATTTACTTCAAACAGCTCCGCACTCCCAACAACTACCTCGTCCTCTCCCTCGCTGCGGCCGACCTGCTCGTCGGCGTTTTGGTTTTCCCCTTCAGCGTGGGGGTAACCGTCACTTCCTGCTGGCATGACGAAGATTTGCTCTGCAAAGTACGAGGCAGCTTTGACGTCACGCTGAGCACGGCTTCGATTTTGAACCTGTGTTGCATTTCCATCGACAGGTATCACGCTGTGTGTAAGCCGCTCACTTACAAAAGCACAATGACCGATCGAGTCGTTGCAACGATGATCCTGGGATGCTGGGGCACGGCGGCCTTAATTGGAATAGGCGTCATCGTTGCAGGATTCAATCAGGGGAAATGTGAAGGGGACTGTGTAATTGATGCTTTGATATCGACCACTTTGGCTTGTATTTTTTCTTTCTACATCCCAGTCATCATAATGGTTGGCATTTATCTAAAGATTTTCCTTGTTGCGCAGAGTCAGTCGAACAGCATCCACAGCACTGGCTGTCGAAGCAAAACGTCCACTGCAGCTGCCAGCAAGACGGAGAGAAAGGCAACGAAAACCCTGGCTGTTGTGATGGGGGTTTTCATCTTGTGCTGGAGCCCCTACTTTCTGTGCATCGTCTTTCAGCCTTTAACATACGATGTAACACCAATTTCTGTCATTGAAACTCTAAACTGGCTGACTTTGTCGAATTCTATGCTGAATCCTTTCATCTATGCTTTCTTTTACAGCTGGTTTCGATCAGCTGTCAGAATGATGATCTCTGGACAGATTTTTCAAAGAGACTGTGCAAACACAAAGCTCTTCTGACCTGACGTTTTAGTGGACAAGTAACTTTCCCTGGGAATTGATGTGCATAAAGTGAATAAACGTGAACGTTTCTGCAGCACATTATTCACGGCACATTTACACAAGATGCCGACAAGAAAAAAAAGACCAAAACGCATGAAAATGTCTGAGTCAGATTAAGGCCTATTTCAAAGACGAGTAAAGAGAACGATATAGAGCTCAACCTAACTGCCATAGCTCACAATAAAAGCAGCTTGACATCATCAGTTAGTGAATGTTTCCTTTGAGGCTTCAACAAGGCATTATAAAATAAAATGACTGTTATTGTTATCCGGTCAGTAGTTGCACAAGCTTCATAGAATTCTACCTTTAAGCACTTCATGCACGTTACATCGCTTTTGTCAACGATACCTTCAAGGAACGTGGGAGTTTTGTGAGTTTTGTGTCGCCACAGAATCATTATTTTTAAACAGCAATTTAAAATAAATAAATAAAAACAGCCACGAAGGAGCCGTCAAAGAGCCAGCAGGGGCTGGAGAGACGCAGGTTTGCCTGTCCTGCTTTAGATAAACATTGAGTCAGACCTCATCTCAACCTCTGACCCTGTCAGATTTGGCCTCAGCTTTGACTGCTGTCTGATGCTTAATCATCTGACCTGACAGCTTCAGCCGCTTCTGATTTATGTGCGTAGCTTTGAAAAGAAAGCTCATCTGACAGTATGAGACGAAGAGCGCTTGCGTTGCTGTAAATCTGCAAAGGAATGCTGTTTGTTGAGGCAACTCCCACAGAGGAAATGTCGCCTCCTACGGGATAATTAGATGCAACAGCTTTTTCGTTTTTATTGTTTTGCTTAACCTGCAGCTGCATGGCTTTCAAATCGGTCTCCACAGTATTTTACAGAATCAGCATGAATGTTTCACTATGTGTTGAAATGACCTCAACTTTGAAACGAAACACAGGAATGATTTAACTCTGGGTCTTTCATGTAATAAAAAACACATACTTATACTTTTACCTTATTTTTGTTTCCCCATCACTAAACTGGTGCTACAAACTGTTGTTCCTGTTTCAACCAGAAAAGTATCAACTGTGGTCTATATATAGGCAAACCAGTTTTATCTTAGTTTTGATTCATCGGCAGTCTGAGGCAGACTCATGCAAGCAAAATGCTGAGTTTTGATCTGCACAATTGAGGCAAAAAAAAAAAAAAAACAACTTGATGCTTTAAAGTTCATTTTAAAAGTTAGAATGACTCCGATCATCATCAGAGCTTCAGTAAAATCTACAAACACCATCATGCAACATTCATACAAAAATCACTGGAGTCCTGAAACGCCAGTCAGGAACGGAGCTGCAGTGAGGAGCGTTCACCAAAACCTAAAGATGTTTCTCGACATGGCATTCATAAATCTTGCTGGTTGTATGAAGATGTAACTATTTTTGAAAGTTTTCTTTGGATTACCTCCCTGTAAGGGCACCTGTTCCCACACGAACATGCATACATTATGCAAACATGATACAGGAGCTTACGTCTAATTGGCTAATCAAATCATGTGGTGAATATGGTGATGAAAAGTGGATCCTATAATCCATGTGCACACAGCTGAGCTGTGGACACGTCGCGAGGTGAGGGTGAGTGAAAACAGTCCGAATAGCAAACCTGCAACGCGCTGAACTGAATCCTGTCTGCTTTCCTCGTCGTCACAGGTTGATGCCAGTAAACTCTTCAGCATGGATGCAGAACGTACGGTCAGCCGCAGCAATGGTGTTGACCCCATGCATCCCTGCTACATTTCAGCCAATGACACTAACATGTTTCCAAATAACCCCTCTGCCATATGTGTATCTTTGTACATTTTCCTTGGATTACTGTCTGCAATCACCGTCTGTGGAAACTTTCTCGTGATATTTTCCATCATTTACTTCAGACAGCTTCACACTCCTACCAACTACCTCATCCTCTCTCTTGCTGTCGCTGACCTGCTTGTGGGGGTCTTGGTGTTCCCCTTCAGCATGGCTTTCACCGTGACGTCATGCATGCACTACGAGAGTCTGTTCTGCAAGATACGCGACAGCTTCGACGTCACAATGTGCACGTCCTCCATTCTCAACCTGTGCTGCATCTCCGTGGACAGATACCATGCGGTGTGCGAGCCCCTGACGTACCGGACGAAAATAAACGCTCGGGTGACCGGGGCGATGATCCTGTTCAGCTGGGGCGTCTCCGTTCTAATCGGAATCGGCATCATTGTCGCGGGGTTCAGCCAAGGCGCATGTGAGGACGCATGCTCCGTTGACATCATAGTGGCCAACACTCTGGGACCCGTTTTCTCCTTCTACCTTCCAGCAGTCATCATGCTCTGCATTTACTTGAAGATTTTTCTGGTTGCTCAGAGGCAACTGAACAGCATCCAGAGCACAAACGGCCAGAGCGTGAAGTCCGGAGCAACGGCGAGCAGGATGGAGAGGAAGGCCACCAAAACCCTGGCGATTGTGATGGGAGTGTTTCTTTTGTGTCTCACTCCCTACTTTATCTGCGTCGTCTTCCAGCCGTTATACCACAGCCCGCCACCACTTCCTGTGATAGAAACGCTGAACTGGCTCACGCTGTCGAATTCAATGCTGAATCCTTTGATTTACGCCTTCTTTTACAGCTGGTTCCGATCAGCTTTCGGGATGGTCGTCTCAGGAAAGATATTCCGCAGCGATTCAGCCAACTCCAGGTTATTTTGATATTGATATACCGCTGTACTTTACATATTGGGATTTTAATAAATGATGATGAATGACTAAACCATGAAACAGGAGTATAGTTTTGAAGAAGTACTCAGTCTGTTTTTATTTGCATGAAGCAGAATGTCAAGAACCATTTGAACCATCTCAATAATCAATGCAAAAATCTTTAATCGCATTACGTCAATAAAGCACTTCTTTCATTTGCTGACCAAGTTTTCTTTTGCACATTTTCACTATTTAATTTTAGTTATTCTTTTTTTTTTCTTAGGTTTCATACATTTTTCAAACACAAGTTTGGTACATATCCGGTCAAAGTCAAACACATTAAATGGTCTGATTCAACTGGATTTTTTAAAATCTTTTGGACAAATGATAAAATTCAAAATCAAAAACACTTTATTGAACACAGAAATAAATAAATGCTGCAGGTCATATTGTCCAGCGTTCTTTAAAGAGTTATTGCAGATACTGATGACGGTGAGCAGGAAGGAACTCCTGCAGCAGTCTGTATCACAGCAAATCTGAAGAACCCTCTGACTGACAACACTGATGAGGACGATGCTCAGGGCTGTTTATAAATTGTCAGATTTTATGAAGAATATTTTTGCAGCATATCTGGATGAACACTAAGGTATTTATATTCCCCAACCAACAATACTTTGTCTCCCGTAACGGGACTAGAGTTTTCTTTGTTCTGTTCACATTAGATGGTCCCACACCATGACATAAAGCTCCACCAGGGTTCATCAGGGTTCATTAGCATCTTTTCCATCTCTGATGAACCCAAAGGCTTGAGTCTCAAATGCTGTTGTTAGGCCTTTAATGCACCAATATGCATTAAAGGCCTGCTGATGGAGAACACGAGAACAGCATTCAGCTTCTATGCACCACGAAGCTGGAACAAACTTCCAGAAAGCAAAAAAAAGTTGAAACACTGAGGGCCTTGAAATCGAGGCTTAAATCCCTCGATTTAAAGGCATCATTATTATAGTCCAAGTTGATCTTGAATCATGGTAATTGGAACCCTGATCAACATATTTGACGTGTACTGATAATGCTATTGATGGCATTTTGTCATCAGTCACCCAGTCAACTTGTGACTGAATATAGTTTTTATGATCTATGGCACTTTGGTTGCTGAAATGTGCGATGCAAATAAATGTGCGATGACACATTTCCTCTCCGCCTCACCGTGTTTCCTGTAGTTCCTGGAGCCGTGACCTCATCATGAACCGTTGACTCTGAGCTGCAGACCAGAACCTGGTTCTTTTACAGCCTGACACAGATTAGACAGGGATTACCGCTATAGCCAAAGTGGAACTATTCAATGAAATGCCTCTGAAAGCTTTATTGTGTTCCATATGTTCACATTTGTCAACTAAGCGTGGAAAAACTTTGATTACTTTGGAGGTATGTGTAAAATAAATTTTTAATGTTGCATTTCATGCTTTGCTTTGGCCTCAGGTGGCTGAAATAGCCAATTGTCTGAGCAGAGAATAATCCTGGTTAAGGTTGATTGAAATGCTGGACCGAGATTGAAGTCAGTCCGCATACTGCAAGCAAAATTCTTGTGACTTTTCACAGTAGTGAGAAAAAAAAAAAAAAACGGATGACTAATTGGACATAGAAAACAGGAAACCTTAAAGTCGTCTGCCTCTCTGAAACATTGTGGCTGAGGTGACCACAAAAAAAGAACACCGTCTGTCTTACCCAAGTATTCCTTGTTTACTTTCTAACTTTATTGGAAACTTTGTAAATAGGACATAATTGCAATGAGACAGTTGACTTGGTTACATAATGCAGACCTTGGGGAGAAGAAAAGCTCTGCAGCAGCAGCAGCAGCTCAGGGACTGAAGACTCTGTGGTCATTTACACCTTTAATGACTGCAGGTGTTTGGTTGCATCATGACTTTGCATTAGAAAACAAACCGTCACGTTTGTCATAGTGAGTTAAAGCAACTTCACTGCATCATGAAGACATAATTTTAATAGAAATCAAAAACTTTCATTTGAGATGTTCAAATTGAGCTCAACAGATTTAAGTAAAAAATATATATATATAATAATAAATAAATAATTCCCTTCTCACCCACCGCGGGTGGTTCTTATCCTCTGAGCTCGGGTCCTCTACCAGAGGCCTGGGAGCTTGAGGGTCCTGCAGTATCTTGGCTGTGCCAAGGACTGCACATTTCTGGACTGAGATGTCTGATGTTGTTCCTGGGATCTGTTGTAGCCATTGATCCAGTTTGGGGGTGACTGCCCCGAGGGCCCCGATGACCACAGGCACCACTGTGGTCTTCACCTTCCAGGCCCTCTCCAGTTCCTCCCTGAGGCCCTGATATTTCTCTAGTTTCTCGTGCTCCTTTTTCCTGATGTTGCAATCGCTTGGTATTGCTTCATCTACCACAACGGCTTTCCTCTGTTGTTTATCCACTACGACAATGTCTGGTTGGTTCGCCATTACCATTCTGTCTGTCTGGATCTGGAAGTCCCACAGGATCTTAGCTCTGGCGTTCTCCACCACCTTTGGGGGTGTTTCCCACTTTGATCTCGGGGTTTCCAGTCCATATTCTGCACAGATGTTTCTGTACACTATGCCCGCCACTTGGTTATGTCGTTCCATGTACGCTTGCCCTGCCAGTATCTTGCACCCTGCTGTTATGTGCTGGACTGTCTCAGGGGCCTCCTTGCACAATCTACACCTCGGGTCTTGTCTGGTGTGGTAGATATATATATATATATATATATGTATATATATATATATACATCTCAGTCCAGAAATGTGCAGTCCTTGGCACAGCCAAGATACTGCGCAGGACCCTCAAGCTCCCAGGCCTCTGGTAGAGGACCCGAGCTCAGAGGATAAGAACCATATATATATATATATATATATATATATATATATATATATATATATATGCCTGGAATCAAGGCAAAAATACCCAGTGTGGTAATTATATTGAGGAGAAGATTAACAGGCTCAAAACTCTTTTGCATGTAGACAGAGCCAGATTCAATGAATAAAACCAAAGAGCAAATGGCCTGGAAAAAGAATTGCATGACGCAAAACTCAAGTTGCAAGAAAGTGAGTTTAATGAAAACAATGCAGGCATGTGGAGTGAGTCAAAAAAAAGGATCGAACGCCGGTGACGTAATGCTCTCCAACAGCTAAAATCTCCTCAAGAAAAGGAGACACTTTCACAGAGAAAGATGGAGGAAAGTGCAGCCTTATTTTAATAAGTTCTCACTAAGTTTCAAACTGACATTATCAATCTGTCAGAACAGCTGGCGACACTGGAGGAAGAGCTGGATGTAGAAAGAACAGCTGACGTTAAATACGCGACAAACTCCGACTGATCACCTCATTCGTTCGCCATTATGCCTCATTCACAACAAACATCAAACGCGGCCAATGTGTTTCATTAAGTACTTGAACAAACAAACGGCTTCTACCGCGACAATTATGTCAAATCAAATTAATTGCAGACTCCAATCAGCTGTGTTTCATTTGCTATATTCCACATTGCAATGTGATTTATGATGCTTTTTTTATCCAGCTTAAGATTTTGTTTGTGAAGCGGTTTTTCCAGGCTTCCTTTTGATTCCATTAAAAACTTGTTATTTCGGGACAATTTTGGTCAAAGTTTTTAAATGCGGCCCCCAAGTTTCTATTTTCATGCAGAAATCATGGGATTGTAATGGGCCTTCGCAGCGCTTTAATCTCCCAAGCCTAATTAAACTATATGCTTTAGGCTTATATTTTATATGTTACTTCAGACACAGCAGTGCAAAGCAATCCAAATCAGAATTTTATTTTTTTTTTGTACCTTATGTGACATGTATCTGATTTTTTGATTTTTCCCTGACATGACATGTAAAGGTCTTCAAAGTCAAGCAAGCATAACTACACTGCCTACAGCATTAATGGCATAAATGACTTGCTTATTGTTGCTCTTGGCTACACCCACTAACTTGTTAAGCCAATGAACACATGAACATGGAATAATAAGCCTAATATAAATGTGCTTTTCAGCCATGGAGAACACAATGTGCAGCTTCGTGTTGAAACGAAAAGTGAAGCACAGAGCACTTAAATATCTGCCATCTCTATAACTCCATTAAAGCAGGCAACATTTTGTTCAAAGATTTTTTTTTTCCAACAGGACTGAGAAAATGGTTGAAGATCAGCGTGTGTGTAATGAGTCAGCAGAGCTGCATGGACAGACTGTGAC
>VMRN01000002.1:0-29409 GCA_010277015.1 Poeciliopsis turrubarensis
GAGGGTGACCCAATACTCTCAGATGTGTTTCTAAATCCGATCCATATCTGATCTTTTTAAACATAATCTGTACAGCCAGGTCCCATCCATCTGACCTGGATGTCACTGACCGTTCACATTAGGAGATCATATACAAGTCGCTCTTGTTTGGAAATGTGAACAACCACAGAAAAAAGCAGTGACATTTTAAAATGTCAGTGCAGCTTAAAACATGCAAAAAGAACGGCGACTGGAAAAAAAAAGAGTTAAGGTCTGGAAACAGACGCAGCTAAATGCAAAATTTGGCAACTTTTTCACAAAAACAAGCTTGGGACATCAAATGACGATGATGAAAACTGGAACGGCAAATTCAATTGTGGGCCATTGCATCATTTAAATATTTTTATGACGCTATCAGAAGAAAGATGCCACAGGTCCAGAGGTAGGATTACTCCCTGACTGAACATTATTGGTGCAGAGATGATTTTTAATGAAATGTTCCCTGAACTGCCAGATGATTACAACTGAACTGAAATGGATCACTCAGCTCCTCTGGTTCTGGCTTTGCTCTGCACCCAGAACCAGAACCAAACATGGACAAGATGCATTCTAGAAGTTTGTTCCACAAATCTGGAACAAACTTCCAGAAAACTGCAAAACAGCCGAAACTCAGACTTTCTTTAGATCCAGGTTAGAAGCTGCGTTAGTGTTTCATTAAACATGAAACACTAACCAACATGATTGATTGACTTTGACTTTGGCTCTTGAGAAAATGCAATTTGTTTGTTTTTAGTTTTATAATTGGTAAAGCACTCTGAACCAGCTTGTTGCTGAAATGTGCTACAAATAAACTTGATTGATCAATTGAGAGGATTTTCTAAAAACAGATGATTTCTGATGATTTCTTGCTGAAAAGTTACTTGTAAGTCTGGGTTTGTAATCTGAGCCGGATTTGGAGGGCGGAGGTTCTTGTGAGGGAAGTTTCTTAAGACAGCAGTCATGTAATGACACATGTCAAAACTAACAGTGGTCATGATAACGGTTGGTTTCAGTCATGGCTTCACAAAGGTGGTTTCATCACATCCTGTTTACACACCTTCCTTTGTTGCTCTCTGTGTGTGTTTTGCGTCTGGAGTCGAACAGGTGGAGTTGCTTTTGCAGAAAAAATTCCCAGTGATGACATACTCACCTCTGGGAGTTTTCTGGGTTCTCATTTCACCCACTTCCTACAGCAGCTGCGTTTCCTCTTTACATGTGAGGTGTGTCTGGAGGCTCGATTATCACGTGTTGCTGCAGTTACCATCAGTGTGAAGCAACAACAGGAAATATTGTTCTCATTTTATACTTCCTAGTGTCTTAGCAAGAACTCCCAGAGTGAAAAAGGTTGGAAAATGTCAAAGAAAACAAGAACAAAAATTTTTTAATATTTGTAGCGAGGGCTGAAACAAGAAGGGAACAAGTCAGTTCAAAGTGCTTTAAGGTTTTTTGTTTTTTTTTTACTAAGAGTTCAGTGATTTAGAAACTAACTAAAGTATTTTAAAGTTTATTATTCTACTATTTTTTTGTCTGTTAAATATTTTAGTTCATTTCCAGGAACAAAAATGACACATTGCTTCTAAATCAAAATAATTTTTCTGTGTTTATCCAAGTACAAAGGACAGCTGTCACTGGATGTTTGTCACATGGGTTACTAAGAAAAATAGAAAAGCTCTTTGTGATGTACTTAACATTTACTATTTAAGAAAATTAAAACTGGACATATGACTACAAAAAGTGTTCATCTGCACCACAAATGGCCCTCGGGCTGCACTTTGAGTACACCTGATTTAGAATTACCAATCAAATGATGGGTCTGGACTGAGGAAGGAAGATAGAGTACCAGGAAAGAACCCAAACATGCACTGGGAGAACATGCAGAAACTCCCAGGCTGGGATTTGAACCCAGGACCTTCTGTCTGCAAGGCAGCAGCAACATTTTAAAATAGAAATAAAAAATGAAAGCCTCTAAAATTCTAATTTACATCAATGGGTGTCTGTGTGTGTGCGCGCACGTGTGTGTGTGTGTCTCAGGTTTTTATATCCTTATGGGAACCTATTTACAATGTGGGGTTATGGGGACCATTGGTCCTTGTGGGGACATTTTATCAGTACCCATGAGGGAAATTGTTTTTGGGTTAGCAGTTAGTTCTGTGAAGGTTAGGTTCAGGGCTAGGATTATGATAAAGGTTAGGCTGTAGAAATTAATGGAAGTCAATGTGAAGTGCCACAAGTGATGAAAATACGACTGTGTGTGTGCGCATCTGTATGTGTGTTTTCTAAAAAATAAATGATATTATCATCAAATCTGGTATTTTGTGGTTAGGGTTTTAGTGATTTTCTGACTGTGATTAAAGTGAAACTGATATCATACAATGAAATATCATTCTGTCTCAAATTGGTGACTGATATTTTTATGATGTAAAGCACTTTGGACTCTTTTTGCTTAAATGTAAAGATAAACTTGATTGATTCATTAATTGATAGAAGCAAAATCAAAAACATAGCGAAAAATCTCAAGTTTAATAGTAATGCTCTACATCCTCAAACTCAATAAGACATAAATTATAAAACAATATTTAGACACTTCTTTTTTTTTTTTTTTTTTTTTTACCAGAAAGTACAAAGCATACCAGTTTCCTCAAATATCAGCCGTTTCATTTACATGAAAAATAAATTCAACATAATTACATAAATTTTTTTTTTTAAAAACAACCACTTATGAATACATTCGCAGATTAAAATAAAACCAGAATCTGAAGCAAGTGTGGTGAGCAGGGACAAAGGGAAATCAGATCCCAGCAGTCTGTTGGGTTGAGTTTGATGAATTCAGCATGAAAACCTTCCAGCAGCTTCCAGCGCTGAGGCAAAAACAGAGTCATGGTGAGGCCTCACAGCAGTGCTGATGAAATCCCGGCCAGTAACTGTTTTGTAAGCATGTTGCAACTGCAGCTGAGCAAGAAATTTTGGTAAATTTCTCAAATTTTTGAAAATGCATTGATTGCTAAAGTGCTTTTATCTTTTACAACAGGATTGATTTTTTTGCTTTTCTTGTTCAGATTTTCTGAGAACCACACAAACTGAAATGTGACTGGATGGGGCTGGTTTGTACTGCTTCATCCAGTTATACATTAAAAAAAAAATTCCCTTCTCACCCACCGCGGGTGGTTCTTATCCTCTGAGCTCAGGTCCTCTGCTAGAGGCCTGGGAGCTTGAGGGTCTTGCGCAGTATATTGGCTGTGCCAAGGACTGCACAGTTCTGGACTGAGATGTCTGATGTTGTCCCTGGGATCTGTTGTAGCCACTGCTCCAGTTTGGGGGTGACTGCCCCGAGGGCCCCGATGACCACAGGCACCACTGTGGTCTTCACCTTCCAGGCCCTCTCCAGTTCCTCCCTGAGACCCTGGTATTTCTCCAGGTTCTCGTGCTCCTTTTTCCTGATGTTGCAGTCGCTTGGTGAGATAATATATAAATATATATATATGTATGTACATATATATAGGGTGACATGCAGTCAGGGGAGGTAAAGCCTCACCTGTCATCATCAAGAATAATATAAGATAATTTTATATAGCTATATCCTGTGTTTTGTAGTATAAAATATTTATTTTTTATTTAGCTTTACCAATTTTGATTTTTTTTTTTAAAATCACTGAATTTTCGCATTTTTCCCATTGAAATGCTTGGAAGCCGGTGAGGCAGCTGTGAGCTGAGCCTCACCTGGGATTGGTAAACCTCTCTCTAACTGCACTTGGCTGTGTGTCGCCTATAAAAAGGATAAAAAACATTTAATATGTAGTTAATAACATATATGTAATGTACCGTTATCAACAACTGTGTGTGTAATGTGTTTCGTGTGCTGAGGAGCAATCAGAAACCAGAGAACAGATTAGAGGTGAGGCAGGCAGTTTTCTTGCCTCATGGCAGGGGGCGCTCATGATCCCAGACATTGTGACTCCACAACTGCAGAGTAAGAGACAGCGAGCTCGCCATGGAGCCAACCATACAGTAAATAAGTGAAGTGCTTAGATAAAGGGGGTTTTAAGTTTAACAAGTTTTTCCTTTGCTGTGCAGCATAGCACCAAATTTATGTCTATATTTCAAAGTTTCATTGAGTTAACGGAATTATTCTACCATGGCAGCACGGCTATGGATGGCATCTGAAATAGTCTTTTTGACCTTCAATGTTGTCCGCATGTGTGAAATTAACCTATGTTAACAATAAAATGTGGGGGGTCTTATGATTTTCCCTCACTAGCCATGAGCTCACTGCACATCACTGAAAATATATATATATATATATACATACAGTAACTGGAACTTGTTTCTAAAACTGTACAAGCAATTATTTTAAAGCTTTATCCTCTTCAACCCCGAATATGAGAAAGTTATGACTCTTTATGTTGACATGGAGTCAAATAGTTTCATAGTTTTTAAAACTATACTTCTGGACAGCAATAAAACACATTCAACAATGCAATTGTACAGATTTTTAACAAGTTTCACAAACTCTAAAATAAATGCACAGTTACTAAATTTAATCACTGCTGTATCAATATACAGCAGAAATAGCAAAAATGTACAACTTAGTTACTGAAATCAACTTGAATAAAACATTACAAAATTACTTGAGGAACACAAACTCAATTACAAAATTATAAAGCCTTCAGTTTAGAAAGAAACTCAGAAATATAAGTCATAAAATATGCAAATAACTATTGTCAGACTGCAAATAGAAAGCAAACTAAAGTTTCTTAAGGCACAGGAATCTAAAGTTCCTGAACGGCAAAGCTAACAACAAGCAGCTGCAGGAAGGCATAATGTGTCGAATTATGATTAAATGCAGTGAAAAGAAGAATTTCTGTCTGAAATAAAGGGAAGACCAAAATTGCTGGAATTTATAAACTATACAAAGAATTATTTTAAAGAGATTTTTTAATGTAAATACGGTTCTTATATTGTAATATTTACATTTATAAACCACCACTATGACTTGAACTTCAGAAGCTAACTGTAAACACCAGGAGGAAAAAGCAGCTGATTAAAAATGATCCGTCTGCCATGCTGAGCAACATTAGCTTAATGAGTCCTTCTGCTGGTCTTCTCGTTCATTCATGTCTCTATTCTAGTTCTAGTTCTCACACAATAAAAATATAGTTATAACATGTCTGATGGAGAAAGAACAGTTGGACATAAAGACATTTATATGGTTAGCTCAACGTGTGTTTAGCTAAGAGTTGAGAGCTCTCACGCAAAGATGAAAACTCCTGAATTGCTATAAATATTGTGTGTGTGGCATGTTTTAGGTGATTAAAATTCTCTTCAACACCGAGTCTGTGCAAAGCAGCTGTTAGCACAGCTTGTTAGTTAAGCTGTTAGCTTAAAAGCTGCGGTCTGAGTTTCAAAACCAATATACTGTTGCTTCTGAAGCTCAGATGTGGGAATGAAATGACATCGGAACAGAACATTCTAGTCGTAAATTAGAAAACCAGCTGGATTTGCTAATTGTTGTGGTGCTAACTGAATTTAGCAAAATAAGGTAATAATACATTTCTTTCCCTCTTATGCATTCACACACATAAAGGACCGTACTAATGTTTCATAGCATTATGTGTGCTTCTGGTTTAATGAGATAAAGTAAAAATGTGGTAGTAAATATAAGGTTGTTTGGTTGGTAGTTTCTGTTATTTAGTTTTTAGTTCAGTTTTTGTGTCAGTTTTTTTTTCGGAAACTGCAACAGACATATTTTTTCTTAGCAAATATTAAGACGATAGACAGCAGCAGCTTTGGAAAAATCATTTGCAGCGGATTTTAGAAACCTTTTTCTAAAACAAACATTTTGAGTCACACTCAGGAAGGCACTACCATATAAGGATGATGACATAGAATCTGGAAATCTCTTAGGGAAATCACAGAATGATTGGTTTTCTTGATAAAATAAGCAAAGAAAATTTGGAAATAATTCAAGAGGGTGTTGTTGTAATCAGCCACAAAGGAAGAAGGTTAGAGAAAGCTCTTTCCTATGACATGATCTAAGACGGTGAGCTTCACGGAGATAATCACAGGAAAGCCAGATTTCTCTTCACCTTCAAAGAAAAACAACTTTTATCCCAGCATAATAGAATAGTTTGAATCTGTGACTTAAGAAAAAGAACAACAAAAACAGTGAAAACAACACAACTTGGTTAATCTCACGGCTGAGACTGCTATCTTGAGCAAAGTCAAGCTATATAGGTGCGGATGGGTGTTGCTTGTAAGAATGTTGTGACACCTGATAGTCAGTAAACTCGGTTTGATTGGGGACCAACGATTGCAACATCTGTTCCATTTTCAGCTGCTGAGGTTTTCTTTCTCACTGCACGGAGTCAAACCAACTAAAGCCTTTAAGCAACCTGTTCCCCTCCTGGCCTGTGGGGGCGCCTCACCACAAACCACTGAAGCAAACAACACATATATCACTGAAGACACTGAGCACTACATCCTTTTTTCATGAAATGTAAACAAAAATGGAGTGGCGTCAGATTTTAGCGGTTGGAGAGACATCTTCCAACTGCTAAAAATGTAAAAAACCATGAGTTATTTCTCATGCTTGTGCTAGACTCGTGTTTATTTTGGTTGTATTTACCCATAATACCCTGCTCTGTAGTCCACTTCCTGCTTTTGTATCGGTAGCCAGTCCGATTGGCGTTCACTTATGCATTCGAACCACACCAGAGTTCACTTCAATCAAACTGACAGAGGTTTGAAGGCAAACTAGAGTTTATGTGGAGAAATGTGAGACTTGCAGAATCGCACACACATAAAGTCGTAAAAGAACTTAAACTGCTGATACCCACAGGCAACAATTCAGGACAGACTGGAGAATCTGCAAGCAGGAGCTAATTTCAGTGCTTTCATTTAGTTAGTTGTTAAAAGGGATCAAAATGGCACCTTTACTCTCTATGTGGAGCAGGTTTGCTGGGTTTTCAAGCTAAGGTAAATACCACATGTATAACATTAGTTCTGATTCTACAGTAATGATGTTGAGAAGAGTGTTACTTTTAGCTGCTTCCATTCACCATTGCATTTTTTTTACAGTCCATAAAGCGGGAAATTCTGGTGACAGAAGTTTGTGGAAAAGGTAAAACTGACGAACACATCAGGGCTGCAAAGATACAAAAACCGTATAAAAAATTACATTTTAGTGTTTCAGCTCATTATGCTTTTAAATTCCTCAGCAAGGTGTCGGTCAGTTAAGTCTCCAAAACTCTCATTTTACCTGGTTTTCTCATCTTCAATAAACTAACATCTCATCAGTTAATGTGTAAAGATTTAAACTGGAGACTTTAATGCTTATTTTGTCTGGGGTGGAAAGTATGATATGTATTGATCTAAACACATAATGCAAAATCTGCGTTTTTCCTTTTTTATCAATTGGAGTAAACATTTACGTCTGATCTGAACACAGTTAAAAACAAAAAGTTATAAAAATCCCCTTTAGCAGGCCACTCAGGTCCAGATTATGTTGACAAAAATCACTTTGAACTTTCACAGAAATCAATTTCAGAATGAAACCAGTGACATAAAAGGGACTCAAACAATTTCTTCACGTAAACTCCAGCCAGCTCCTCAGAACTGTGTCATGTGTTTTCATGTGTTGTTGCAGCAGCGAAGCCTGACGTCTTCTCAGTTACCAAGTACAGTAAGGAATTTTTTCTGTTCCTCCCTTGTGACACAAAAATCCAAATGTAAACAAAATTAGACACAGGAAGTTTTAAAAACAGAAAACATTTCCCACTGAACTCAAAAAAGAGAAAAAAGAGATTTTCTTATGCCTTGGTTTCAGATACAAACTGAAAATGCAAGGAAAAGTGATCTTCAGTTCCTCTTTTGGGGCAGAAAGAGGCAAGTTTTGTTTGACTTTACTTTCATGAGGATTAAAAGGAAAATTTTAATTTAATAGTGGGGAAATGAAACGGAGCAAAAAGGAACAAAGATGAGGAAAAAAAGCAAAAAACTGTCTTTATGTTACTAAACATAAAGAATATTTAGGAAAACTCTTCAGTTTTATAAGAGATCACAGAAAAAAATCCACAAGAAAGGTAATTATATCAGTTTTATGATTGATTATCCTTAAAATCTCTTTGGAAGTTACAGTAAAATATAACTGGAGTGTACGCAGCTCAAATTGAAAACAAATAAAGCACTGATGATAAATGTACAGAACAGTTGAACATGAAAGTGACGCAATGCAGCTGAGTGTTTCAACTTCGTGGTTTCATATAATCATCCCACAGTCCCCGATTTAAAAACAAAAAATCCCAAAAATCCTAATCATTGCAAAAAAATTACACTTGTTGCGCCTCAACGGCAAAAATATATACAAGTATTAAAGTAAATAAATAAAGTCTCTAATTTCTTTAAAGTACTTTCTTAGGAGGTGACGCAGCATCCCTTTTTTGGTTCTGATCCCACTGAGCGATCCCCATTTTTGGTCACACACGCACACGCACACACGCACGCACACGCACACACACACACACACACACACACGCACACACACACACACGTATACAAAAAACAAAAGAAAAGTCCCGGCCTCTTTCCAAAAGAAGGAGTCTCTTCTTTTGGACAGAAGAGACTTTCCAAAAGAAGTCTCTTAGCTCTCAGGCCGACTCCTCTCTGTGAAAACCGGCACCTGATTTCTGTGGATTTAGCCTGAATTCAGCTTTAAAACAAAAATAATTAAAGATTTCACAGAGACAAGAGCAGCCACGGTTAACGTACCCTACACATTTCATAAAACATTCATTTCATTTATGTTGATTGTCTTAATCAAAATACAGACTGGCTGTCAATCAGTGTGAATCTCTTCACAACTTCAGGATATAAAGGCTCTTGGTTAGTCACCGGAAACAAAAAAGACACGAGGATGAAACTCCCATCGCAGCTCCTCCGGCGTTGCCGAGAAAACATAAAAGTTCATCAATAAATATGCAATTAGAAATCTCTATGGAACATATATTACTTTGTCTGAACTCCGACGGGTCCTCTCTGTCTTCTGGTTGCTGATTGGTGGAGGTGGATCAGACTGCTACACAGGCAGTGACGCCATTGGTTCACAGCTCTCCGATACGGGATTGGTGGAGGCAGGAGGGCGGAGTCTCCCTGAGTCTCTGAACTGGAAGCAACATGGAAACCGGGGGCGGCCATGACGGCCGCCATGACGGTGCTGGCAGCCATGACGGGGTAGAAAGGTTAACTTCCTGGTTTCCACAGACGGCCGCTGGGTGTTCACCCTGCTTGCATGGTTGTGGCAAAATACACTTTTGGTGGGTTTTCTTCACGATGAGCCAAAACTTTACAGCAGAAATCCACAAAACAAATTTATTCCAAACCGATCGGCTAAAACCACATTAAAACAGGGAAATTTACTTTTCATTCAAGGTGCTTCATAGAAAAATGATTTTTTGAGGAGATTACAGACTTCAACTGCATCCACAATGAAAACAACTCTAAAAATTATCGAGTATTTTTTGGTGTATTTTCTAGTGGAAATATATTAGGATTCTTGAAATACAATAAATGAAGTTACAAATAGCTTTTCAGCAAGAAATAGGAACGTGCTTTTAGTTTATAAATACTTAATATTGATGAAAAATTACAAGTTCCACTGGTAAAATATTTCACTTAAAATTTGGGGAACGTGTTTTGTTATAAGCGAAATAATCTGCCAATGGAATAAGTACTTTTTAAAAATAAATATGAAGGAATTATGAACTTAAAACAAGCTCCTATATTGTGCTGAAAAGTTACTTCTCGTTAATTCATTTTATTTCGGGTGTACTAAGATATTAATACACCTAATTTTTTAGTCTATTTTCTCCAGAAAATAGACAAAAAACGTACTTGGTATAAGTTTGTTTTTGCAGTGCAAATAAATCCTGTTGCTGTTTTGATGGATATTACAGCTTTAAATATGAAATCACACAATTTCACTGATATTAGTTCAGTTAAAATAACTCAAGAGATCCAGATGTTTTATCTTAGTTCACATGAAAAGAGACAAAAATAACTTACAAGTAACTTTTCAGCAAGAAACAGGAGATTATTTTTAGTAAATAATTCCTTAATCCCGATTTTAAAAAGAAGCCCTCGTTCCACTGGCAGATTATTTTATTTATGAGGGAAACGTCTTGTTTTAAGTCAAAACAATCTGCCAGTAGTATTACTATTTTTCATGAATATTTAGGAATTATTGACTAATAATTGGCTCCTTTACACCCAAATCTACATAAGATAAGTAAGTTTTTGTGTTTTTGAGGGAAAATAAGTCCTGATGCTGATTTACAGCATTAAATATAAAATCTGACAGGTATAATTTTAGGTTTCTGGGTGTGTCTTACTTCTCTTTCTTGCTGAATTATTAATATAAAACTCTTCTATTTTCAATCTGAAAGAACTAAAACAATCCAGGTCAGCAGTTTTAAGTGGTTGTAATGTTTTGACTCATCGTGTTTGTTTGGTATTTTGAATTCCCGCATATTTACATGATATGCGCGCATGGCTTGTCTCTTTGGGACTTTAAGGTGTGTTTGGTGCTGACAGCGCCCTCCCCTGGAGGGGAGGGGAAGCTCGGGGTCAGACGTTGTTGTCCAGCTGGTTGTGATGGTGGTTCGGCGTCGGCGTCTGCTCGTTCAGCAGCAGCAGCAGCGTCTTCTCGTCGGGGCCGTTCTCCATGAGGGCGGAGTCTGCTCCCAGGTCCGTGATGGTGAGGTTTGCCGGGGGCGTGGTCTCCTCCTGCGAGTAGTGAGAGCTCTCTGGGGACTGAGGCGTGCTGTCCAGGCGAGACGCAATCAGGCCGTTCTGGTACTGCGAGCGTGTGATCTGAGGGAGATTTAGAAAATGTCAGGAAAAAACACATGAATGTTTCTGTAAATGCACCAGGATGACCTAAAAGAATATTTTTCATCTGCTTCAAAGTTTAACTTTGTCAATAAACTTGATAAAAACTAGGGATGCACCGATTCACTTTTTCTCTTCTGATACCAATATAGATATCTGATCAATCAATCAGGTTTATTAGTATAGCACATTTAAGCAACAACATCATAAACAACACATTACTGTACAGTCAACAATTAAGAAAACCAGTAAACATTTCATAGTTTGTCATGTGTCATCATTACACATCAAATATGTTTCAGTTATTATGACTTTTTGTGGTTGAAAAGACACAATAAATGTTTATTAAACCATTTATTATTGATCAAAAGCAACTCTAACCAGGTGGGTTTTAGCCCTCATTTAAACGAACTCTGTGTTTCGGCTGTTTTGCTGTTTTCTGGACATTTGTTCCAGATTTGTGTTGCATAGAAGCTGGATGCTGCTTCTCCATGTTTGGTCTGGTTCTGCAGAGCAGAACCTGAACCAGTTTTGGGTTGGAGAACGTAGATCGTTGAGATCAACCTTCCTCTGATTTGTTGGCCGTTCTGGACCCACCTTGAAGAACTGCAGGTCGGTGAGCGCCCGGACGTTGAAGTCGGGGGTGTAGTGCTGCGACGCCATGCTGCTGTTGAGCTGGCTGTTGCTCCCACTCACGGCCAG
Source organism: Poeciliopsis turrubarensis (assembly GCA_010277015.1). Taxonomy (NCBI): domain Eukaryota; kingdom Metazoa; phylum Chordata; class Actinopteri; order Cyprinodontiformes; family Poeciliidae; genus Poeciliopsis; species Poeciliopsis turrubarensis. The sequence continues at coordinate 11,602 of VMRN01000002.1, forward strand.
GGAGTCGGTCCGGTCCGCTCCGCTCAGAGATGCCGTCCGGTTCAACCCGCTGAGGTGGGACGGCGAGTGAAACTCTACTAACAACACAACAGAAACTCAATTAAATCAGCTCCCGATCAGCATTTCAACACAGAAACATTTAATTTGACCTGCAGACACTTTAAAACCGGTGCAGACTGGGTTCATAACTACTGCACTGCAAAAACACTAAATCTTACCAAGTATCTTTCGTGCAAATATTCAAGTTCACTAGAAATAACACAAAATTAACTTTTCAGCAAGATGCAGGAGTTTGAGTCAATAATTCCTTAACCTTGATGTCAGATTATTTCACTTATTACAAGACATTTTTCCCCATGTTAGAAGTGAAATAATCTGCCAATAGAACGAGTACTTCTTAATCAAAACAAGCTCCCATTATTGCTGAAAAGTTGCTTGTGAGTTAGTTTTGTCTTATTTCCACAGTGTACTAAGATATGTTTATTAGAAACTGGACCAAAAATACTTGGAGAGATTTTGAGTTTTTGCAGTGAGGTTCAAAGATGCGATGCAGGTTAGGACTAATGAGTAACTATGAGAAAACAAGGTAGGAAGAATGCAGGAAATGGCAACAGAAACCATCAAACTAACCATAAACGCATCAGGATGAGAGGGTGCAGTGGAAGCAAATATTTATTGACTCAAACTTCATGTCACCAGTCAGTGACGCAGAAAACTTTCCATCTAAAGAGACTCTAAAGTCAGGATCTTACATCAGCCACACATTACAATTTCTTCAAAGTAAAGCAGATTAAAGCTATTCTTAATTCATCATGTTAGGATTTCTCTGCGATGACACAAAAATAAGTTACACTGAGTTTTAGTTCCCAAACAAATAAAAATGTGAAATAAATGCATCATGCAGCAGAATTTGATTAACATTCCATAACACATTAATGATTAAATAAACCATCAACCCTTAAAATGGGACATAATCCCCACTCTGCTCCAGATAAAGACATAAAAAAAACCCTTAAAATGTTCTTTTTATATTGCAGTTTAGTCATTAAATTAAAAAAAAAAAAAAGTAGGCGGAAAAAAATCCGGTGTGAAGAAATCCTAACAACACTGGACTTTTACCAGCGAGATTTCACAGAGTTTCAGTTTGTACAAACACACTAAGCTAACTCTACACATGCTAAGCTAACTCTACACATGCTAAGCTAACTCTACACACACTAAGCTAACTCTACACACGCTGAGCTAACTCTACACATGCTAAGCTGGCTCTACACACGCTAAGCTAACTCTACACACACTGAGCTAACTCTACACACGCTAAGCTAACTCTACACACACTAAGCTAACTCTACACATGCTAAGCTAACTCTACACACACTAAGCTAACTCTACACATGCTAAGCTGGCTCTACACACGCTAAGCTAACTCTACACATGCTAAGCTAACTCTACACACGCTGAGCTAACTCTACACACACTAAGCTAACTCTACACATGCTAAGTTAGCATTTAGAGCTGACTTCCTGGAAAAGTAGTTTAGCTTCCTGCTAGAGCTCATCAGGTTTTTATTTAGATATGAGATATATAAGATTTGACTGGAGAAAATTGTATTGAAGATATTTTGAAAGCAAAGACACGAGAAATAAGACAAAACTAACTTTTCAGCAGATGCAGGTGCTTGTTTTAAGTTAGTAATTCCTCGATGTTGATGAAAAAGTTCTAGTTCCACTGGCAGATAAATTTATTTATAATGAATTATAATTTCCCCATGCTGTAATCTGCCAGTAGAACTAGAACTTTATTAATACTGAGAAATGATTTACTGAGAACAAGCCATGTTATATTTATACTGCAGCTGTTAGCTGCAGTATTTCAAAATTCAAAGAAATGCTGATTACTTTGGAACATTTTCTATAGTTTGATTCATTTTAAATAGATTATAAGATTATTACTTATGAGCATGAAACGTTTTGAAGCACCTAAATTAAACACAGAGTTTCCCAATTTTTTCAGCTGCTGCAATAAAACAATCTTATTTTATGGCTTTTTTTTTTACATCTTTACCAGGAGTGGCAATATGCATGTAGATCTGAAGAAGACTAAATTAGAACAACTTATTCATTCAATCAACCATTAGAGTCTAAACAGATTAGTTGAAATACATTAAAAAATGAAAATCATAACCAATGTCTTTCAGGCAGTCAGCATGTTTCTATAGAAAATGACTCAAATAACAAACGGTTTCATTTATAGATTGATTCAAGTACAAAATTTTCCGCTTGCTTTTATAATCATCAGAAATTACAGTTTCTATCCAACAGTGAACGATGCTTGACAAACCCATTCTCCTAAATGTGTCTTACACACACACACACACGCACACACACACGTCCGTTCACCCAGTGCATCATTATGATTACCGGTTGGTGTGAGTCGTCCAGCAGGGGGCCTCAGTGAGTCATAGGAAACTGTTTTACCTGGACACGTCAACCGCGTTAGTTTCCCAGGAATGAACCGGGAAGCTCGTCCCGGTTTTCCACAGCTACTTTCACAGTTAGTGGTTGGATTAGACTGGATTAGCAAACTCATTTTACTGGGAGGAGATTTTGGTAATCCAGCAGGAGATTTTTCTTTCTGGTTAAAATCAGGAAACTGGTTTTTAACTCAAAGTAATGATGAAAAAATGATAAATATTCTCTTTAGCAGTTTTAAATTAGCCTCTCTTTTAGAAAGCAAAAGTGACAAAAATCATCACGGATTTTTATTTTAATAACGGAAGCCTGGAGGGTTTTCTTTCTAATTTTGTTGAAAATGCTTAAAAATACAAACAACTTATCTTGAAAAAATATTTAATAAAAATGTAAAGTTCAAATCAAGATCAGTTTAAGCAACAGTTTAAATTAAAAGGCCACTTGTGATTTTAAAATGGTTATTAGCAGAATAAAAAAATAATTGCTTTTTTATTTGATCTTTAAACACAAAATAAAATAGAAATACAAAAAACACTGGTTATTTAAAAAAAGGTTTGAGTCATTATTAGTAATTGCTGTTATTGATTATAATTAAATTTTTTAAAGGTACAAATTGAGTTCTGAAAAAACAAATTAATAAAAAAACAGTTTGTATTTAATCTCAGGGAATATGAATTTACACTAAATCTTTTATTTATTTTCCTATTTTTTTGATGAGTTAACTATTGTTACAAACATTTTAAAAAATGTATGTTATATTTAACTTTGGTACAGTGACATTTAGAAAACAGAATCATAGATTAGAAAGGAAAGAAAAACATTTCTGATGTTATTTTGTCACTTCTGCTCTCGTTTCCAAACCATCTGGTGTTAAAACCTGCTGAAAAGTCTCCAACCGGATCTCCAAGTATTACAGTCAATAACATCAGGAAACTGGTTTCTGTTTGAGTTAGTGTTTTTAAAATGGACCGGATCGCAGAATTGACCCAATTCCAAATAAAAACCTTTCAACAAACCATCTTCTTTCATCACTACAACATTTGGAACTGGGTGGCGCTTTAGAGAGAAAAACTAAATCCTAAAGCAGCAAGATCTAGACGATCATTACATGAATCAATGAAACAGACATGTTGATGCTTCATTCATAGAGAAATAATCAGTCAACTAGAAGAAGATCCATCTAGAAGCGGCTCGACGGTTTTATTCCTGGAGGCAAATCAGTCATCATGTCGACTAAAAAAAAGACGATATTTTGGCAAACAATTTGACCAGCAGTCCTGAAAACTGAGGAACTCTACATGTGAAGCGCTGATCTACTGAATAGTTCAGTTTCAAACAGATTTCATATCAGAGGCTGAAAGGGAGATTTGTTAGGAAGTATCATCACTTTTACAGAACAAATAATTGTTTGCCAAAATGCAGCGTTTATGTCCTTAAAGATTAAACCTACAGTCAATCGCATGAGTGTCAGAGCAGGAACTGTGGGTTAAAACCTAAAAGACGTGACAATAATCAGCTTTTTCTACAGACTTCATGGGTTAAAACCTACAGAAATGACAACAATCAGGTCTTTCTACCAACTTTGTGCCCTTTGACCCCCCACCCAACCTGAGCTCGGTGTTAGGCCACCCAGACATGCCGGCTTTTACCTGGCAACCGAGAGAACAGAGAAAACCTCTTAAAGGAGAGGAGGCGAGGGCGCGGCGCGGCCACTGAGAGGATAGCAGAGAGGGGGGGTGAAAGTGAAGGTCGAAGGTCAGGGAGATAGGTCTGCACAAAGTACAGGGGACATGCAGAACCCTGGAGACGCTCTGCTGATCCCACTGAAACCCAGAGAGCCCACAGCATGATGCTGCTGCTGCAGAGCTGGAATAAAAACCCGGGTGTAGATCAGGGGTGTCCAAACTGTGGCGCAGGGGCCATTTGTGGCCCACAGCTGCAGTTCAAGAATAAATCAAATCTGGCTTTGCTGCATCCAAATCAGCTTTTATTAAATTCATTAAATTAGAAAACATTTTTGAAGGATAGTGACCCAAATCCGGTTTTAAAACATTTGTTCAATTGAGCAAAAAAGAAATGGAAAACCAGATGCCTTTCTTTAATAAAGCACGTGTGCAAAACTTTTTTAATTTTTGGATTTACAATGAAAATGCCCCAAAAACAAATTATTTGCATTATTTGCTTGATTTTATTTTACTTTTTATTTTTCGTGGAGTGGAAGAACTTTTGACCCAAGATGAGAAAAAGTTTAGACACTCCGGATGAAGATGCTGACAAAACAAAACCAAAATAATTCTTCGTTTTTGGCTTTTTTCCTTATAAAGTTCCTGAAACAGAGAATAACTGCGTATTATAGGGAAAACATGGAAATGAGAAAATCAGAACATTAATGCCTTTAAATTTATGTTCTAGTTTGTGCTTTCAAAACACTTTTTAGCATTTTTCTTTATTTGGTTCTGCTCAACCAAATAAAAAGAAATTTCAAGAATTGAACAACTCTTTCATGTTGCCACAGGGTGGCAGTAGAGAGACATTTTTTAAATAACTCAGCTGTACTTTATGTGGGTCAGTAACCGGTTGTCAGGTTAAAGCAGATGAGGTTGTGGACTCACCCAGAGCGGAAGCACTGAGCGCCATGACACCATAATACGAAAAAGCTCCGGCTTCAAACTTCATGTTCTCGTTTCCGGCCTCCACCTCCACTCGACCCTGTGGATTCAACACAAACATGCTGTTTTCAAAACAAAAACAGCAAACAATTTTTCTCAAAACAGAAAAATATGAGGGAAAATTCTATTTTTTTCCCCAAGAGTGTTTGAGTTTTGATGAAAATACATCATGTGACCTCTAGGTGGCGCCACATTTCCATGTAAATCCCAATATTTATCACTCCGGCGAAGCAGAGGACACCACTCAGAGAGATGTTGGATCAAAATATGAGAAAATAATGAATTTAGTGGGTGACAGAGGACAGATTGGGGGTTAAGGAAGCTGGTGTACTGGTACAGAGTGTTGGCCCAGTTCAACCAGCTGGAATGTGTGGCTGCAGCAACAACACAGCGCAGTTAATCCATCCAACTGTCCCTCCTTCCTTTCATCTCTATGAAAGCAGAACAGGTGGGAAAATACAAAAATCTGAACAAAAACACTAATTTATTCAAACATTATTTTCTACACATTATTTGTCTTGATATTTAGATTATATTCTTTGGACTGTATCGACTAAAGTTTTGAATTAATCGTAGTCAATCACATCATCTGCTAATATTTAAACTCTATAAAGCTTCAGACGGTTGTAAGTGAAACAAAAAAAAAACTAAACCTGATACTTCAGCAATTTAAAGGGAGATATGAAGACTCCACACACTGGAGATAAAAGTTAATAATTCATCAAAATGATCATAAAGTAGCCACAATACATAAGAATATTTTGCTTCAGTGCAAATGTTTCTGTCAACTTAAAACATAAAAGACTGAAAATAACCTTCAGCTATTTCAGGAAGTTAACTGCTGTTACAAAGTAACAGGAGGGAAGCTGTTCATGCTGAAAACACTGCAGAGTCCAGCTGACAGCGCGCTAAAGCAAAAGCTAAAGCTAAAGCTAAAGCTAAAGCAAAGCAACATTACAGCACAGAACCGAGCCAAACCCACTCAGTCAACAGTTCCTTCTCCTCCAACTATCAGATCAGTTCAGTCTCAACTACAAATGAGAAAAATGGGAACATGTTCTGGAGTTGCTCTTATCGTGGGGAATTATGTGCATCCATCCACATACGCATTTTAAATCTGCAACTCCTGTTATCTTAGTAATTATTCTGGATAATCAATTAATCTAATAAAAAGTTTGCACGTTCTGCAGATTTTTCATGTAACCACTAAAGCCCTTTTTATACAGTATCAGACTTGACATCAGATAAGCGTAGAGCTGATCTGATGATTATTTATTGGATTAACGGATTAATAACTGGACAAATGGTGACTAATAGATCAATCATTAATCACGATTAATCCAAAGAAATGGCTCAGCACTAATGCATTTATAAACCAGCAAATCCATCCATAAATGTTTATGACAAGGCCAGGTCACAGAGGTCATATATATATTCACTCATTAGTGCATTTAAAGCATATTATTATTATTATTATTGTTGTTGTGTCGAAAGATGAAGTGCGTAGTTCAGGGATTCTGCATGAAGGATTCAAATAGTTTCTCAGATGTGGTTTAAAAAGCATTTTGTGAAGTTTTCACATTCTTTATTACATTTTTATTTATTTTTAATGTATTTCCTGTATTTTTTAATTTCCATCTTTACACTTGTATTAAGTTTATTCATAGTGCATTCTCTTTTTTTGGATTCTTCCTGAGTAAACATTTTAGTCATTTGCAGCGCAAGCCGACAAACTGTCATCCTGGTAATCTGGTGTAGAGCAAGACTTTTGTTTCCACTCTGACCTCGTTAACAGAGTTGAAGTCTGACAAGCTTCAAATGTTTTGGTGGCTTTTATTTTCGCCGTTGGATCCTGTTTGTCCAGTTAAACGTATAACAAATGCGACATTTGAAGGGTTTTTCTAAGCTAACCAAACCCAGTAACGGCACACTGTTGGCTCCTGATCTGAATGCTTTTAATCCTCATCAACTGAAACTTAGTGTAAAAAATTTGAATAATTTGTGTTATATGTCTAAACTGTCACACCTCCTGCAGAGATGATTTGTCATCTGAAAGCCACTGAGTCACCAAGAGGAAAACATGAGCAGATGTTCACCGGCTGTAATGATTTATTATTAAATCAACCAGAAGCACAGAAAATAAAAACATCCACATTCCTCTGCTGCTTCCAGCTCATCACAGCAACTGAAACATGACTTAATGTTTGACATGCGGCTAACTGTGAGAGCGTGATCATCAGCTGAGGTCATGTTTTCACTGCAACATGTGCACAGGCCTGGCTCCAGCCATGCAGGCGTTACAAAACAACTTGCACTCCAGAAACAGAGGTGCTCCAGAAAAACCAGTTCCTCCAGACTTTATCCCGTCTGCAGGCGTTTCAATCCAGAATAAAGTCTCATCAGCCTGTGAGATTTGGACACAGAAAGCCAGTAGGCATTTTTTTAAAATAGTCTAACCTTTGTCAATTATTCACACACAGCAGGAGCGACGCTTCAGCACCCAGAGGCCAAATGTTCAATATATTTACATTGTATTTTAAAGCAAAAAAAAAAAAAATTCAATAATTCCTGCCTTTATGTTGCAGTAATCACCTGACAACCTTTACGTCAAAATCACAAAATAAATTAAAACAAGCTCAATTATTTCCATTTACATTATTTATTGCTTTCCTTTCTTTTTTTTCTTTTTCTACCAAAAACTGGAAGATAAAAGCCTTCAGTCTGAACCAGACCTTTGTTTGAAGGACAATTTTGTTTTAAGAAATTTCTAAATTCATTTCATTTGCTTTTTATGTTGTTTTGTTTATTTTGGATATTTAAAATATCTTCCAGCGAATCCAGGAACTCCACTCATTTTCCTCGGTACTGATTGGCTGAGAAGACAAAACGTAAACGTTACTTTCTGTTAGTGCTGATATCGTTTCCTTTGTGTGTATTAAGGCATATTAAAGTATTTTTGATGTTTGAACGTTTTAACTTTGATTAATTTATTACAGATTTTAACACGTTAAAAATCTCACCGCAATAATATAATAATAATTTTTAATATTTCTTTTTAAATATTGTTATTGTCATGTTTCTGGTACGCCCGTAAATCTGACGCTGCAAACAGCAATGACGCACAATGAAGCTGCTACTCTCGGCTCGCTGGGGTTAATTTCTGCTTCTGAGATGATTTGATTGGACGCTGGAAATTCTGCTGTTGTGCTAAAGCAGTTAGCATATTAGCAAAACTATTCGGGCTTAAAATAGCATCTGAATGCTAAACATGCAGCAACAGCACAGATGCTAATGCTAACGTCAACATCCACTGTCCACATTTCTAAAGGATGGGAGCAAGAGTAACACCTTGCTCCATCTGATGGTTTAATAAACCTAATAACGGATTAAAACCATAAATACTTTTGATGTTGAGTTTATTTGTCTATTTATTCAATGACGTAGCCACTTAAATGGTTTTTGAACTTAAAATGTTGCTTATTATTAATAAATAGTTTGAGTAAAATGCGACTAAAGAATTACAGACCATGTAATGAACTTGTTTAAAGCTTGTAATTGGTTATTAATGTGGGACATAATTTTCCAAATCAAGGTCAGAACAAAACATCCAGTGGAACCAAAACAGACAAAATTACCAGCACCAACACAAAGCATGTTAAAATATTTGTCCATCTGCAAAATAAAAGCTGATAAATGATCTTATGATGACTTTAGAATTTGACATCATTTGTTTAGCTGAAAACTTGGTCAAAATGACTCAATTTGATGGTAAAGAGGAATAAAGTGGAGAGTAAATGAAAAATACAATGGAAAAAAACCCAAACCAAAGCTTGGTGAGGACAAGAGCTGCTTTCTGCTCATTACAACAAGACAATTTTAGAGCTAAAACAACAGGTTTGCCCTCCCAACTGTCAATATTTAACCTTTATTTTACCAGAATAAAAACCCACCAAGATTAAAAAAGACTTTTCCAAAGGGTCCAGGCCAAGAGGCAGCAACAGATACAGCACAAGAACGAACAGCAACCCAGTGCAGATTCATTTCTAACAACAAACGCTCTTTACCTCCACTTCATCGTGACCTTTAGTACTCTATAGTCTCCAAGCCTCATGCAAAACAAATGACTAACAGCAGGTGTGGCAAATCTGAGAACCAGTCAAGTGAGCAGACACTCCCAGGCCAGCCTTTCATTCACAGCACCTAAACATGAAGATAACGTATCTTTCTGCGCCAATTATTATTGTTACTTCATCGGCTCGCAGGTCACTGAGGCCTTTCTTCTGTCGCACCCATTAAATGTTTACTTCTGCTTTGAGTTTAAGCTATTGTGACAAAAGGCATTTTAAGACCTGAAAACCAATGTTTTAATTTAAAATTGACCATTAATTACTTCATATTGTCGGGTTTTAGATCTTTATTACCAACCAGGTAAAGTGTCAGAAGATTCTGAACCAAATGCTTAAAACTTACAGGCAGAAAACTGTAAACTGGTTATAATTTATGCACATGTATTATTAACTAAACTGTAAGAAATAATATTCCCATTTCTCCTGTGCAGTAATGCAGCTTCAGGTTCAAAGTCTTTTAAAAGACCTGAACCTGCAGGTGGGTCTTGGCTAAAGTTCAACATGCTGCATTATGAGTCATAAATGACCCGATGGAGAACTGTTTGTTCCTGCTCAGGTCCTTATCCACGACATGAGCAAACATTATAGCTGATGTTCTAGCAGGTTTACACCACTGGCCTCTTTGTGGCCCCAGGTGATCGATCATGATTAACAGAAAAGAAAGAAAATCTGTGACGGCAAGAAAGGTGGAAAAAAAAAGAAAAGAACTGACTGTGAGAAAGTAGAGATTGGGAAAGTTTAATAAAGTATGAGCCACAGGAGGGAAGCTCAATATGGAGTTGAAGTTAAGAGGTGAGGCGGTTCATAAAGTCCTCAAACATAAGCCTGATTCCATTAGATTACAACTTTATTTATCTACAGATTACTCACCGTTTCTGTGGCTCATTTAACATCTGAATCCTAAAATCCACAACTGAGAGCTCAAGAAACCACAAATACACCATCATGTTTAGAAATGAAGTTAAATATTAACTGAAACTTTTGAAGCATTGCTTTAGAAATGTTTAATGGAAACAACAATTATGTGAAATAATTTCCTAAAATCTGTAAAAATGTCTTAATGCTCACTTGAACCGAAAAGCATTAAAAACCTTGGTGTTTTTTTTCAGCCATATAGAAATAGATGCATTTCACAAAACTGTAATTGGAAACACTTTTTTTGTATCATGAGTCACATGATCAACAGTCAGATGTTACTACTGATGGAAACGACAAAGAAGACGACAGGAAGTGGTAGAAAGTTGATTTAGTTTTTTTGAGATGAATCTGAGCTTTACTTAATTCAGGTACTAACACGGCCAACTTCAGGGTTTGTTTTGGCTGGAATAAGGTGAAACTGAGGGAGCTGAGTACTCTGGATGAGTAAGGTTTTCATCTTTACGATGACTAATGAGAGCACTGAAGAGCAGCCGTCCTACAGGAGCAGTTATTCAGTGTGTGAACTAATGCAGATAAAAACAGCACAAGGCAGGATGAGGTAATGTGGAACCAAGATGTCTGAGGAAGCTGTGTGTGTGTGTGTGTGTGTGTGTGTGTGTGTGTGTGTGTGTGTGTGTGTGTGTGTGTGTGTGTGTGTGTGTGTGAGAGAGATGAACCCCTGCAGTGGCTGGAGGACTCTCTGCGTCAGGCTGTTAATAACTTATAACAAAGCCAGCGAGGGGTTTCTTCCTTGAACCTCGCTGAAACACTCAGCCGGCGTTAAATCTGCGTTACCATGTGATTTAACCTCAGTGTTTAGTGGTTTGTAACAAACCCGTTTTAAAAATCAGTGACTCACTCTAACATCGGGATGTAACGCCATGACTCAGCAAACTGAATCGCAGAGTGGAAATATCTCCTTTTTTGTCGAGGAATATTTCTTATCCTCCAAGGAATCAATTTTCCGTCTCTGGTTCACAACAGGAAGAACTAGCAGATGCACTTTATTTAAATACACTCGTCCACATTTGCCTTTTTAAGGAATACTCAAAGACAACATGTGAAGCAAAACACTGACAGATGTAACAATAGATAGAGGTTTGTCGTCTTGGGAGTGGAAAAAGGAGCCTGCTTGTAATCCAGGGATTTTCCCGTGGAAGAGGAGAAAATTCCTTGAATGCAGCAGAAATGTGACTCTGAACAGAGCAGCTGCTCTGTGAGAACCTCAGAGCATCTTTATGGAGACATGAATCAGAGTGGTCATAAACAAACAACCAGTCTGCTGACGGTGATCATCCCTGCCCACAACACACACACATGATAACACACACGATAACACACACACACACTCACGCACGCACACACGCACACACACCCCAACACACATACAGAAACTGTTCATAAAGTCGGTAAAAGGAGCTGAAGAAGAAGAAATGTGAACTAATTTACAGCCTGATGTTTCCCTGTATGTAAACATCTTGTTTACATACAGGAATAGAAAAAAATGAAGGATGCACCAATAAATCAGAGATCGGCCGATACTTTAAAGGGAAAATTATTTTTTCAAACCAAAAAATAAAAGCAAAAAAAAATCTTAATTGGTCAGGATCTGATTCGGCTGGTCAAGCTCTTTAAAGATCGGTGATCGACCAGAAGACTGCAATCAGTGCACCCCTCAGAAAATATATATCAACTAATGTTGATATTTAAAAGTGTTTTCACCCCTGATAGTCCAGCAGACATTGCAGCATTTACTCCATTTTGACTAATTAAACAGGAATCTGGCCTTAAAACAGAAATCAGATCTCAAGAGCAAGTTGGTTCACATCTGGCTGCAAAAACACAAAATCTTACCAAACCATTTTTGGTCTAGTTTCTGGTACAAGTATCTTTGCACACTTGAAATAAGAAATAATTAACTTACAAGTGACTTTTCAGCAAGATATAGGAGCTTGTTTTAAGTCAATAATTATTGAACAGCATGACATTTTTCTCATATTGTAAGCGAAGCAGCCTCCCAGTGGAACTTGACCTTTCTCATCAATATTGACATGTTAGAGGTGTGAATACTTTAGCAAGGCACAGCAAATGTCCACAGAGAGATTTCTGATCGTTTACTGTGTTTTGAAGCAAACTGGAGGAAACAGGTTTGAAGCTCCACAGCTGTTAAATCGGCCTCATTAGCTTTGGGAAACCAATAGGGAGAAAAGTGCAGAAAGTATTTAAACTGAAGCCAGAATTCAAACAGAAACTCCCAGAAAGGTGTCAGAGGATTACACTACGTGTGTGGTCCATAATGACTGTTTGGGAGCAGAAAACCAAGACGAAGTGTGGGAAGCGACTCTGCATGGAGCGCTGGGATTAAAGTGTTCGCGCTCACAGGCGCTGACTGGATCCGGCAGATTTCTGCTCAGTCCACAGGGTGGAAACGAGCAGGACATTTTTCATGTTTTGGGAAGATGAATGACAGCAGGTATTTAAAGTGATAAGAGGTCTACTAGTGGACACAGCTACGCCTAATTATTCTGAGATAATAACTGGTCATTACTTCACACAGGAACACAATCCTCCGAGGTTTCAGATATCAGACAAAATTATGATATAATATTCAGATTCTAGCTGCTTTGACTCGTTAATTTTATCCAGTTTTACTTGTCAAAGTTGAAAAAAAATGTTCTCAAAGTATTTCTGGATCTACAGCATCACACCACAGAGTCCTTCTTTAATTTAAGAGACACAGTAAAAAGCAGCATTCAGCTTCTATGCACCACAAATTTGGAACAAACTGCCAGAAAACTGAAAAACAGCCGAAACACTGAGTTCCTTTAAATCTGTCTGGAGTTGATTAATAACTGATATAAACTTGTCAATTTATTCTATTGTGTTCTTGTCTTTGTGCAGCACTTTGGTGAAGTTTTAACCCGTTTCTGAAATGTGCTATGTAAATAAACTTAAACACAAACAGGATTTCTGCTCATATCGGATTATTTTAACACTTTGAGTCGAATAACCTTACTTTAAGATGCTTGTTTTTATCTGCATCGGACCTGGAAAATAACAGCATCTCATTCCACATGCCAGGAACCGAACAACAAACAGCTGCTTTGGGAAATGAGGAAAATGTTGTAAAGGTTAGTGCGTCACATTCTATGACACATAAAGGAAAATCATTTAGTCATTTCCTCATTTTTAAATCATTTTACAATTGCTACTCAGGCCAGCAAACATGCAGCACCTTATAAAACAGAGAAAACTCGTATTGATCACACACACTGATCAATCACACTTATCAGACTTCAGAGGAAACAGGAGGACGGTGTCTGCCAGTAAAAAACTGACTGGTGTGTCTCAAAACAAAAAGAAACAACAAAGAATCGTAAAGCAGCATCTAAAACCAAAGTGAAAGGTCTCCATTTTTCACCCCAAACAGCTCCCTACCTGCAGGATGAGGATGAAGTAGTCGACCGGCTTGCCTCTCTGGTAGATGTAGTGACGATGCGATCGCTTGTCGTTTTCGTTGAACTTGATCTCCTGGATGACATCAGGATGGCGGAGGATCCGCAGCAGCACCTTGTCAGAGATCTGAGCTGGACTGAACAAGCTCACTTCTGCAAAAAAACGGAAGGATGAAAAGACTTCAGAACGATTCAATTAAGAAGTTGCAGTGCATTGCATGTGGAAGAATAGATGAGAACAAAATAAATATTTTAGAAGTGAAGGGAAAAAACACTGAACACACCAGCTCTAATAGTTGATCATTTCTCTTATTTACATCCAGAAATTTTGCACATGCGCACATGTGCAAAAGGACGGTTCTGTTACTCGTTAGAATAATTCTAACAAAATAAAACCTGGAGATGTATAGATTATCAATTCAGTGCAGTGTGCCACAACAAAGGGAAAAATAACAACTCAAATCATTTATTATCTTCAATTTGTCTCGTTCTCTGTCACTCTACACACAGCCTGGTTGTCATAGCAACTGACAACAACAGCACCAAAGGTATCAGGATTCAACGCCAAAAAACCCGCAAACGTTTCCCATACAAGGTGCAGAACATGCAGTCTGTTACAGTTTTATGTTTTAAGGCTTCATGTTTATTTTGTGATTATTAATAAGTGATCGCTGTTGCAATGGTGTCAGATTAAAGTCCTTTATAATTTAAAAAACTAATGAGGCCGAGTGCAACAAATCTGACATTCAGGCTTACAGCCAAAGCTTTAAACTGCCTGCTGTATTTATAGATTAAAAGCATATTTTAGGATGACAGCTGAAGAGTTCTTATATGTTTATTGTGATAAATCTCTCGGTCCAGCAGATTTTTAAAAGTAACTTCTTTTAAAACTAAGTTATTTAGTTGGTTTACTGTGTTGCATTTATTTATCTCTTTATTTTTCTGGTTTCCCTTCTGTCAATTATTGTAATTGCTACAATAATTTTCAACCCAAACTGCTCTCCTATTTACCTTTTTAGGGTCATTTATTTATTCTTTATGTTATTTGCAGATCAGAAATGTTTTCAGCTGTCAGAAGTCGTCTTGTTGCGATCGGCGTTCATCCGTAAGGGCCGGGTCGCCGCCCAAGCTTGCAGCAAAGACGGAGTACGAAGGCCTTCACACATAAACTCCTATTTCTGGTTTCACCTGGCAGGTCAGCCCACCGACTTTCTACAAACTCACACGACTGGAAAAATTACATTTGTATATTTGTTCTTTTCATCATCTTATACAAAATGTAAAATTGCTAAAATCTGCTTTTATTATTGTCTCTATGACAGAATCATAAACGTCACATTGTTACAAGATTTGAGACTGAAGATTATTACTGTAAATTAAAATAAAAGACAAAAAAATAAAGTTAGTATTTTGTTTTAAAGAGAAACTATGAAAAAAATTCAGTTTCCTCACAACAAAGCAAACATCATGAGAGAAAAATCTGTAATGAAGTCACCAGAAACGAATGTTATGCAACCTGCACAGGAACTTTGTGTGAGGCAGGAAGTGCTAGCTCATGCCATGTGCGTAGCAGTTTGCAGCAAAGCATATCAGCTAACACACATGCTAACTCGACAGATTGCAACACGCTCAAGTGATATCAGACAGCAGAAGGAGAGCTGAGTTTGTGGTGAGCTGGTTGACAGAAACAAACATTTTCTTTCAGTGTAAATATCTGTGATTACAGCCAATCAATTAACAATGACCTAATAAAACAAGTTCTGCTGTTTAAAAACACAATTTACTGCTGCATGAACAGCAATCTGCACACAGAGAGGCAAACCAGTCAACCAAACAAACAGATGTTTTAATGTGGAATAATAACTGATATGGGAACATTTAGAAAGATCCAACCTGTGATTAAACTGTAGTTTAACTACAGTGAATGTGTGAAACATGTCAGCTGTGTACGTCATTCCAGATGTCTTTGTTCATCACCTTTCTTGCCTCTATGAAGGTTTATTCTTATGTAATTACTATTTCTAATGGGAAGAAATAGTTGTCTTATCTTAAATTGGACACTTTCTGGTGGGCTGGTCTAATAATTCACCGTCTTCTGGCAGAGGCCACTTCGTTTTGTTTTTTTTTGTTTTTGTTAAACATACTAATACTATAAAGAGTTGATAAAGCCATGCGCCCGAACCACAGATGCACTGATCTGACATTATCTGTATCAGTCCCAATATTTTAAAAAATCTGGATTGGGTATCAGTGACATAGTTCCCGATGCATAAGGGCGGATCTATTCAGTGTAATTCTATGCTTCATTATTTATTTTACATTATATTTAGCATTCTTAATTGCACTTTCTGAACCATTTGCAGGTTTGTTGCAGTTTAGTTTTAAATGTTTGGCCGATACTAAACCTCAGATATTGGTGCATACTTCATAAAGGAACTCAAATTAGAGGTAGAATTTTTCCAAGTTTTCCTGTGAGAATATGATGCAGCAGTAAAAGAGGAGCTTGTTTAGTGGAGTGTGATGTAATACAGGGGTGAAAGCAGCAGGGTGTCAGTTTCCTCGGTAAATCCCCCACCTGTGGCCAGGAAGCGATGCGCGGCCAGCAGCAGCTGAGGAGAGATCTTCACCTTCGATTCGCTCTCGTGTTTGAAGGCAGAAAAGTCTCTCTTGTTCTTATCAGGTGCAACTTTCCTCCTGGTGCGATTGTCAGCTGAAAGTGATACAAACAAACAGTTTACAGAGCTATAAAATATCCTCTTAAATATTCTACAAATCCAACTATTTGCAGTAATTTGGCATTTAAATTTTAAAAAATTGGTGATGCTGACAACAAAAACCTACTGTAAAGGTCAGATTCATCCAGAATCTCTGATTTAATTATCTCCTCGATCACGTCTTCTAGCGTGACCAAGCCCAACACTTCGTAGAACGGATCTCCCTCGCCCTCGTTGTTCACCTTCTGGACGATGGCAAGGTGGGACTTCCCTGAAGGACACAGAGACGCTCAAATGAGGATGAAAAATATCTGGATACATATTCTTCTCACACAAGTCATTAAAATTAGGAGTGAACTGATGGTAGTTTCTGGCTGATCACCGATTATTAAAATGTTCAAATCTTATTTTCACCCAAAATTAAGGAAATGGAGGACGATTCATCGGCCCACCGATCAGGGCTGAAACCACCAAACTACTTTAGTGATTTATTCATTATTAATTTAACTATAAGGACGAAAAAAAGTCAATTAACAGAAACAATAACATACTTAGAGTAGTAACAGAGCGAAATATATATGTATGTAAACAAACTCCATACATTTTGCATTAAGATAAGAAAAACCTTCATCTTTCTTAGTTTCATCTGGTTCAAATTCTGAAAAAGAAATTCTTCTATTAATCACCTGTTATATTGCAGGAAATGAAATATGTATTTTCCAATTTAAAAAAAGGAATTTGAATTAAGTTAGTGCATTTCTAATATAAAAAGTTTAAATGAGAAATCAGAATGTTACTTTTTCATATTTTATTAATTGATTGTCAGAATAATCAATTACAAACAAATTACAATTTATCCACTGAAAATGTAACAAAGATCTCAAAATATTTATGATATTTCAGTTTTTTAGCTTGTGAAATATTTTGTAACAACAGGAGCAAAAGCATCTCTTACTGCTGCCTAGATCTATGTGCAACAGATCTAGCTCTACGTATAACAGAAACCATCACACGGTGACGATGTAGATAAATCAAACACTGACTCACACCGTTTATCAACCCACACATTTTTTGTTTCAACAACATTAAAAACAATTATATAACATAAAATACAAATAGATCTTTGGTTTAATCACACAAAGTATAATTTTCCCTCCTTTAATAACGTGATGATCAAACATATGAACGTTCTTGGAGCTTCCTGCAGTGATCCGGTTCTGTTGCCACCAAACTGACAGAGCCGGTTATGACATCAGGCTGATATGCGATAACCTTTCTGTTCCAGCATGAACTCACTCCCTGCACCACAAATAGCCTGTTAATGGGAGCTCGGTGTTACAGTTGGGCTGAACTTTGGCCTCCTGAGTTACTGTACAACGCCGAGACGCTTTCCACAGAGCAGATGGCAGCCCGACCCGGCGGCGGTGCCGAGCCCGACCCGGCGGCGGTGCCGA